>CM060987.1:76933832-77533832 GCA_030765065.1 Deroplatys truncata | reverse complement strand
AGTAATGTGGACTTTTAAAATCTCCGATTCATTTACACTTGCATTCTCTTACTTTAATAAGTTTAGACACATGCGGTATGTTTCAACAATGCAAGAAGAGACACAAATGCATTATTTTGTTCAGTATTGCTTGTGTACGTACTTAAGGTGCCATTCTCCATTTAATTAACGTGTAGCTTCATAAAGTACGTTCGTTAGTTTAAGTGTGCTCAATTCTAATTAAAAGGCTTTAGTACAAAACTAAATAAGAATGTGGAATCACATAAAAGCGGAATTACTGGGTTACGGCATGATTATATTTGATGAGTCGCTATTTATTAAACAGGTTTAACTTTTGTATTAGCAACGGAAAGTTTGTCTTTCCTTCTGAAGCCTAACCAAATTAAGCTCGCCTGATATCGGAGACAAAGTTACGTAACAACCTTCCTTTTCCACTCCCGCCTGCTTCCCTATTGAACTTCCGTTGCCAGGGAAACTTAGGTATAAAAATAGCTCCATTTGCCTCGTTTCATCCTTTCATCTATATTTGAAGATCTTGTACCTGGAACTTTTAACATTTCTATCACTCAAAACACTTAGCAGTCCTGATTTCAGTTCAGATTGTAGAACATTGCGTAATTACTGGACGCTGCAAATAGAATTACAACACAAGGCTGGAATGTACGTTTTACACAAGGAAATACGTATTTGTATTGTAGCATATTTCCTGTGCTGTTGTATACTTTAAAATATCAACCACCCGAGAGAGATAGAGAGAGAAGAGCGTAACACCAGGATAAACATTCAATATATTATGTAGAATCACGATTTAAACTATGAAAATCTATGCCCCTTTCATCCCGTTTAGCTGGATCTCTGTAAAATTTTGCTTATTCGATACGAAATACTTTTGGTAAGGGCATCCAACAACAAACTGCACCATAGTTTGTGCGGCTTCTATCTTCTCTATGTGCACAATGGTTTCTCTGTATCTCACAATTTGCTTACTTGGTAGTCTAACGTTCCAGTTTAAATCCCGGCATGATTATCAGATATAGTTTATACAGTTCTGCTCTGCTTAAAGTAATCAACACTATGGAATGGAAATAAAATTAAACACTCGCTTCAGGAACAAAACAAAATACTCAAACATTTCTGTAGAAAATGTGATTTAAGGTTAGTCTTTTCCTAAAATTGAACCCAACACACTGCCACTTTAACCATTGCCTGGAATTTGGTAAAGTATTACTTTGTTGTTGGCTGTACCATAGCAATACGTTGTATAGGAGAAGAATGTCGGCACTGCGCGTAGTGTTTGAACATATTACGTCCGTGTGACCTCCTGGAGGGAGCCCAAGAAAGAGGTCAGATCTGGTGGCGTTAGGCATAATGGGTCATATGAATAAAAAGCAAGTACTTTCTCAAAGTTCGTACTCATGACTATGAATGCTTTCTGTGATTACACACTCAGCTCAATGAGAACATACTCGTTTTCATAAGAATAAAATCCTACTACCTCACGCGAGTATATATTCATCCCCGTTCACTTAAATATAAGTACCTATATACTCGTATTATCTACACTCTTTGACCATATACTAGCTTCGTTGATTCTGAGGTGTTGTGTTGTTTGGCATTCTGAATCGGAGGAGTAGATTGTGTTGCACTTGGTTCTGTCCTATCAGAACTGCCCAGAAATTATCCTGTATTGCATAACAAGTTTCACCAAAAATGTTAGAGAAATATGAAATCCTTCAAGAAATGAAAAATTAATTGAAGCAACACACACAAAAGCATAGCTGTAAATTAGATTAATAAAACAATAATTAGAATGAAATAGGCAAAATTCTACTATCAATATATCAGGCAAAAAGAAAATACTCACAGATTCTAAAGTCATAATTATAAGTGTTGGATGCAGATTTAAATCAGGCTGTTTCTGAAATCTTGGGATTTTTACACTATTTTTCTACGAAACAGTTTTGTTATAATTAACCTAACTTCTTAAGCAACTGAATTTTGTGGTTAGGATTTTACATAGTAAGCTGAATTAATATATCTGATTTTCAATGATACTTCTAGGTTATACTCGTATTTTCATGAAGCAATACAGGATTTTGAAACTCCTTGAATGTTCATGGCAATGTTAGAAAACTAATAAATAAAAAGAAAGGAATAATTGTGGATAGGAAAGTCATATCTCATGAGGCGCTGAATGCAGTCATCCGAATGTTTTTAGAATCCCATAGGTATACTATGAAACAGTTTTCTTATAAAATTATAAGTAGGTATCTGGATAGTAAGGTTAACTAACAAAGCTGACTTTCAATGTTACTTTTAGGTTATTTTTTTCTGAAACAATGTAGGATTTTGAAATTTCTTTAATGCCCATGGCTATGTTTTAACTACTATACAGCTCAGAAATTGTGCCATTCTCTTCATATTTAGTTTTAAGTAAAAAAATCAATATATTCTCAGAAGTGAGTGTGTATCTAACCATGTTCAACGTGAGAGGAGAATGGACACATAAAACTGAGAATATACTAGCTTCTATTCATACCAAATATGAGTACATACTCTTGTGAGATGGATGCCTGAGGATGTTCTTCTCTGCTTCCATTCCTTGAGCATGTTCTCAAAATGAAGTAGATACTCGAAATATTTTATTCTTACCAAACTGAGTATTTACTTGAAAAAGTGAAGCATATACTATTAGCTCCTTTTTATTCATATAACCCAATGCTGTGAGGGTCCCTAACATTTAAGGTAGTGTCCCGAGGACGACTCTCCCCCATCCGCACTGTCATGTTCAGGCAGAAGATTCTCCTCAAAACGCACCCTATCCGCAAGGATAGTTCACTGCCACAACGGAAACCTTTACCGTTCTCTAAGAACGTACACAGCACCCGGCGCCGCAACTCTGAGAAATGAAGAAGAAACTGAAATGAGAGAGAATGAGGGACGGAAAATTGCATAGTGTATGATAATCCATAACATAATTTATGGATTATGCCCGGAAAGTAGCAAAAATCATTAAAAACGTCTCCAGGATGCCCGGTTATTTCAGGGCCACAAACGCTACCGACTGAGCCATCTCGCTCGGTGTTCCCAGAAGTATTGAACTTTATTCGGTTCTTGCCGCACTTATCAAACTATTATCACTATTTGAATACGTATCACTTGCACTTAAATGCTTGTTTGTATTTTTATATTTGACAGATGTACACATACAGTAAAGCATGAAATGAGTCTTAAGCTCCCAAGTTTCTCAGCACAACCAAGACTTCGGCACTAGGAAGCCATACTATGACCTCTCTACCTCAATGGGCAACGATCAAGTTCGGTATACATTGCAAGTCTAGTTACATACTTGATGTATAATAAATGACCTGGGATTACATTATTGGATTGTGAAGCGGAGAGGACTCGACTCCCATCTAGGAATGAGGATATTGTACCGACGCCCCAAGAGTGACGGTACAGCAATGACAGGGTCCCTAAGTTTCCAGAGTGAGTCGCCCCAGGCAGACTGGAGACCCTTCACCACTCAGCGTTCAACGCCCCTAATACCCCGGCAACCAGCCAAAGGCCGAGGGACGGAGAAAGTTCACAGCGAGCGTCCTTTTTCCCTGCCACGCTGCACCGAAACACCATCGCCGGCACTTTCAACCCTGAAACAAACGAAACGGAATGAAATATGAAAAATGATTGTGGAACGAAATGGAGGAAGGTAACCACTCCAGCATTCGCCTGACGACCCGGGAAAACCCCCGAAATAACCCATGGGTCAGAGTGGGCGTCACCGGGATCGAAACCGAGACCTCCCGAGTGCGGGCCACAGACGTTACCACCTGAGGCATCCCGTTCGGTAACAAGTGCCCTTAGTAAGTTTGCTATCTCCAGTGCTTACTATCTCAATTACTTATTCTACCCTTTCCTTTATATTAAAATTATGTTTAACTCCAAGAAATTTGCATATTCTTTGCTTCTTGCATATGGTAAAGGAAATATCTATTGTATTGCAAACAACTATTGGACATCATGCATTAGCCACCGATATACACTTTTATGGTTTCCTGAAATTAAAAGAAACCCTTTTAGGGGGAAAACAGAGAGGGACATCCCATAACTTAAAAAAAATTCTGATCTGTTACACTCACATGACTTTCTCTACTCTTGTACAAACTATTTTTACAAACCTTATTCTCCATATGCTTCATGTTAATCGAAATGTTAATCTTATTGCTAATTTTCTTGTAGGTACAAGGGGAATATGGTAGGTTTTAAGCGATAGTCAAATCTTTTAAGAGCTGGTTGTTATGCGGAGCATTCCATTCTCTTTGCATGTCCAGGACATAAAAAAATGAAAAACGAATTTGAGAAAAAGTATATGTATTGGAAAATTTAAGGGAATAACAAGCAATATCTCGAAAATGGTTCACTCAACAAAAAAACTGTATATGACATAAATTGTGTATTTTAACGCGATCTACATTTTTTGTGCAGTAAAGTTTTGTCTATCTCTTATGGTTTACCAGTTATGCAAAAGTCGTTCAGAATGAAGACTACTTTTGGAGACATTCTCGGAAAATTCGAGATATACATTTCATTTGTCATAAAAATATCTTAAACATATGATATTTTAATCAAAATCGTTAGAACCATTTTTGAGAAAATTAAAATTGCCGAAAAATGTTCCATGTAAAGGGTAACTTGGGGTGGGAGGTTTTTTTGAAAGCCTTCGTGTCGCATCTCTGGAAGATACTGAACCTAAATACCAAGTTTGGTGTATATCCGACTGTTCGTTTCTGAGTTATGCTGTTCACAGACAGACAATCACACACACGGACGTTTCCAAAAATGCTTTTTTTTTGGATTCAGGGGGTCTCAAAACATATATTTCCGGTGAAATCTCGTTATCGAATTTTTGGGTGGAATACAATACTTCCCCTACTTACTATACGTAGTAGCGAAAGTAAAAAAAAATTGTAATAAATATCTAAGATTCATAATTAACAACAACGTATTTCAAGTTTTCCGGACAAAGGTTTCTAAGATGACTGTTAAATCGTTATTATTAAAATAACGGCTCTTTTTATGTATCTACCTTCTTTGCAAACAATTCCCTGTTGACTGAGTAACCGCGTACAATAAACATGTTGCTTTGTTCTGCAGTATTATCCATTGGAAGTCTTTTCTTGTAAATATATTATCACGATTGACAGCAGTTTGTAGAATCTACAAATAATTATAATAAAAATGAAAGAGTGTATAGTCGCTCCTCTCTTAGAACCCTACTCGATGTTACAAATATAATATCATTAACTACCCCGCGATACACTATAATATATAGTACTTTATGCGTGATTATGGGTTTTCAAAAAAATGTGTTAATCAATGTAGCTTGAAACTTTGACTAATATGGAATATTAAATAATATAAACTAATGGAGGTTGTAGCTTCCATTTAATACTCTGCGGTTTCGTTCACCCCTCTTGTGCATTCATAGGATAATGATGAGGGGATAAGTAAGGGGATATATATGGCTGCTTCCACAATGTTGAAGCTTCCACATTTAAAAGTACACACTTTAATTTATTTTTCCACATACTTTCCAGCCACATTAAGAAACCTGTCGAAGCGTTTGACGAGCTTTGAAATCCGTTAAATTCTGTCGACTGTGACTGAAGCCAATCTACGTCCCTGGTTTAAAACTCTTCGTCAAACAAAACTTCAGTCAATCATTGGGGCCATAGTGGGTCACCGAAAAGAACTCGCAAAGTGTGGTCGAACACTTTTCCAGCAGAAAACTCATGGCAACTGTCTTCTGGGACAGAAGAGAAGTTTTGCTAGTGGAGTTCTTGAAGAGAAATACCACAATGAACGCTGAAATATATTGTAACATACTAGCAAGCTTAAGAAGGGAATTCAGAAACAAACGTCGTGGCATGTTGAGGAAGTGGCTTGGTTCTCAGTGCTTTGGCGATGATTTTTTCGATGGGGTCCGAAAATGCTGGTGCTTTTATGTTATGCTTCCTATTATATTTGTATATATGTTGTAACTATGTATATAGGTAGTTATGCTTCCTATTATGCTCCTTTATGTGTAAATTTATTAGTTATATACAGAGTATTAAGCATTTAGAACACTCGTCAGAACAGTAAACCTCTACTATATTACTGAGTAGAAAGTTCCAGAATTTACAATACAAGCTATCAAATTTTATGAACTAAACAGAAAGCAGTAGAAAGCCAAAATATAGTTCTATGCCTTCACACCAGAAGGCAGTAAAAATCAGTTGCTTCAAAATGGCATATCATAATATAGAGACATTTATGGGTACCTTCAGGAATCATCTGAATAGTATATAACGTGTAGATGATGCAAAGTTATACACACGTGTAAAGTGGTCTACATATAGTTTATTCTATTTAAAAATTCCCAGGAAGAACACAGCTACTTTATTTCTATGGTTTCAAAAGTCAATGTAGGAGTGCTTGTCAACACATTATCGACCTCTACCATAAGTGGTCATGTAGTTAGCACGATAACTACTACCTATATCCTCTTAAGAGCAGGTAACATTTGAAACGGTATATCGCGTCTTGTATGTTGTTATAATTTATGTAGTGATATAGTAAAACACACACCACACACACATTAGGTGTATATGAGCGAGCGAGAGAGAGAGAGAGAGAGAGAGAGAGAGAGAGAGAGAGCTAGAGCTAGGAGGATGAAGAAGAGAGAATATATCTAGACAAGGTCATCGTCAACATCATCAATAACCCACTCTGTTACTTGCTACATCTATAAAATCCCGCTACTCAAATGGAAGTGTCAACCATGACCACGTATGTGTCACAAGCTTAAATTTTAATGTACATCTTGAAATACTTTAACGAATACACTTTCCAAAAAAACGCATCATGGTATTGCTATAAAATTGATAGCTTGAACGAACGGAGTTAAGTGATAGAAAATCTTTGTAAAAGATAGTTAAATTCCAGCTTAAATGGTTTTAAAGCTTAATATTTTATTATCCATATCTAATGTAGCTCTTTGCAGGCAATAATATAATGAAAGTACAACCTCTCTAAAATAATAAATTCCTTAAGGCCTGTTTGCTAAACTGTTTGCTATTTTTAGGTTTGCTATTTTGCTGCAAATTGCACGAGGCGTGTCCCTCTGGTGTTTCTTTCTCTAATTCCATATGTTCCGTTTGTTTTCCCTTTCATCCTGGTTGTGGCCTATTTTGCTATTGAAATTCCTTATAACGAAGTTAATTGGAAACCTGTGTGTGCTCATTGTGACGTCTAGTTGGTCGTAGAATATCTACTTCCTCGTCGGAGTTGTTCATTGTCGGTGCGTATGCTTGGATAATTGTCGTTAGTATTTCGTTGAGGTCCAACCTCGCCACTGTGATTCGCTCTGATATTCTTATTACTTATTTGACTTGTTTGATTTGCTTTGAGAATAATAATAATAATAAAAGAACTACTCCTTTCTGACCTTCTGCTTTTCTGTGTAGCATAATAGGTTACCGCCTTTAAGTTCAGATAATGTGTCTCCTTCCCTCCTGGTTTCGCTGAGGCCTATGATGTCAAGTATGTATTCTTCAGTGCTTCTTCAAGCTCAAGTAGTCTGTCATTTCCTAGTAGTATTTGGACATTAAAAGTGACGATATGTATGTAGTTGCTCTGGTTTACTTGAGATCTTCTGTTGCCCAGTCTAGGTCGCTCTAACCGCCGTGTGTTTTCTTGTTTTTTGAAAAGTCTTCATATTTGATTTCCCATTTCCCGTTGATGCAATTTTTTTTTGAAATTCTATCTTCACCTAGTTACCCTTTTCTCTTTCTTCTTTTGCCCGTTTTCTTAATGATGCTTGTGTGTGTACACATATCTTTTTGGTCATGTCGTCTTCGATAAAGTGTTTCTTTTCGGATAGTTTGTGCTTGTTTGTCATTATTGCTAATTTGTTTCGTAGATTAAGTCGTACTAGTCCTCTCTCCCTATGAATCTTGATCTTGTGTATACCTTTACTTCCACTTTATTAAAAATGTGATGTACTGTCGTTCTTACTTTTTCCGGCTCATCTTCAATGCTTTTGATTATGATATTGTTTCTGAATCGTCGTGCTTCTTTGGTCTCTATTTTTGTTATGCCCTTTTCCATATCATTCAGTCTATGGTTCATGTTATATTCTATGGTGTCCAATTTTTGTTCTATTTTTCTTTGTCTTGCTACCAGGCTTCATATCGTCTTTTAATTCGTGTTTAAGTGTTTCTAATTCTTTTCTTGTGTCCCCTTTGAATACTTCATTTTGCTTTTTGATCCCTTTGATTTCCGCGAGTATCTTTGTTAGAAAATCTTTTGTTTTGTCTGTTTCGGTGTCTTGGTTGTATGATTTCTCGTTATGATTACGTGTATTCATGTTTGAAAGAATTTTGTTATTCTGCTTACTCCCTATGGTGGCGTTAGGTCTAAAGTCTGCTATGTCAGGAACTGCGCGGCTAGCGTGTGTCTGGTGTGCCGCTAGGTTTTGCGTATGATGGATGCTTGGCTGGTAAATTTCTTTGTGACTGTTGGTCCCACTGATTTACCTCACTTCTGGTCTTCTCCTCTGATGTTGAATATCTTGCCGTGTGTTATGATCTTTAAGTTTTTGTCAGTACATCCACAGTTGCTTCTGTATCTCTTCTTGCCTGTCTTTTTACCTGTGTCTTCATCTTGACTTCCTGTTTTCTTTATTACTAGATTTGATTACTCTTTCACTTAATTTCTGGCGTTTTTGTCACTTCTATTTAACACTTCATTCCCGTTATACTATATACACTAAATCTTTACCGACAGTTCATCCACCCTAATTCTGCAATTTGGCTTCCTTCATATGGAAACAAATCTATTCACGCTTATTAGCGTTTCTTATCCAGTTAAAGGCAATTGTAGGAGTATTTCTCTGACCTCTGAAAAGCATTTTCAGAGATGGTAAAAGCTAGAATAAGCATAAAAGCAGATGAGATGAGATGCAAAGAATTATGAGCAATATTAACTACTTTTGAGAAATTTGAGGGAAATGTCTTAAGATTCTGTAACATGATTTCTAATGTCAACTTAAGGTATGGTTAAAAGAACCACTAAATTACTTAATATAAACATGCACTGTCCTTTGCAAAAGTTGAAAATTAATGCACTACGCAATATTGAGAAAAACATTACCATAAAAACAACATATCTGTGCCCCCTTGCTTCTAGAAGGACAGCAAATGATTAGAATAAGTTATAGTAGTGGTTTAGTACTATTTTTGCAAAGTACGTTC
The DNA here is from genome assembly GCA_030765065.1 of Deroplatys truncata. NCBI lineage: Eukaryota > Metazoa > Arthropoda > Insecta > Mantodea > Mantidae > Deroplatys > Deroplatys truncata. Next base: position 77,524,536 of record CM060987.1, on the reverse strand, counting down.
TTCAAAAACAACAAATTTTGGCTAAATATAAATAATTGGATCATTGATATGTAAAATTGATGCTCAAAACGGTAACACAAAGCATGTCTGCTCCATTTAATAAATGGAATATGCACATGTATCTTAATCCTCATAGAGTCACTTAATGATAGAGAATATCACTGTTAAACTAAATAATTTGTTGTGAAAATCATTATCAAATACAAAAGAACTAACTGCACATCTGATCGTTTGCTTCTAAACAGTTTTATGTTATTTTGTGAGTTGCTTCCCAGTAAAGTCATTAGTACCGCTGATAAGGATTTGCCATATAACCTTTCGCTACTAAAATCTTACATATTTCAGCTAACTGGGTTGAACTTTATTCATTCTAATAGAAATACCATTTGTACTTGATTGCTTTAAATAGAATGTAAGAGAGATTACGTTGGAGAGAGGTGTTGAGGTATCAAACCCCTTCTTTGTTTGTTAGGCCGAGAATGTTTCAGACCAACCGCATATTCCGCATGAAATACCAGTGGAGCAACAAGAAAGCTCCAACAAGAGCAAGTGGATAATTACAGAGTTCCATGCATTCGAGTATTCCCATCTGTCGATGTCATTACCAGTGTTCTATTTATCGATTATCGATGCAGGGGGAGGAAACGCAGTGACACAAATACATGAGTGCCAGTTGTTCATAAGCGATTGGAAGCTTATCATCCTCACTCCAAACGTCTAATTGCTGACCTCGCTTGAAAATTCTCAACGAAAATTGCTCTAGGAATGATCTTTCTTGCTCGAAGGCAATCGCAAAACAATATTCTAGTAATTAGCAGTGAAGCATTTAACTCTGTCTCATTTGTAATTTTTTTATTGATTTAGCATGTGAGGTATTTCAATACACAACACATTTAAACATAATTTGTAGAAATATGTACCTCAGAGATTCTCTGGTTTATAATTGCCGTTCCTAAGGTGCATTAACCTGACTTCTGTCTTCTGATTATCCAGTTATACATACATAACGGATATTTAGTCTAAAATGACAGAAACTGCATTATCCCAAAAATCAGATGTACTGCATTCACAAGACCTCTTTCCACTCTTCTACAAACCCTTCTAACAAAGAACATTTCTTACTTATATCTACTTCTTATTAATCGAGATAAACGTCTGTAGAAATTGTGCATTCGAAATTTCGTTGTAGGTTTAAGAGGTACTCAATAGGCTGGAGCAAGTCAGGCTTTTAAAACGCGGCTTTGAAACTCCAGACTTTGCATAACCCGGGAAGAAACGAATAGGGACTTAGCACTTTGTAAAAGATATAAGTACTTGAAGACTACCTCTGTGGATGAGTGATCAGCGCTTTGGCTTCTCAACTCTAGTCCCGGTTTCGATCCCCAACTGTGGTGGTAAAGTTTTCTTTAACCAGAATAATTCTCTATCCGCAACAACATATGGAGTTGTGAATGTGAATGCGTTTAGTAGTAAAATGCTGATAAAACCAACATTAAGGAAATCTACAATTTAGCGAGCATAACATCAACAGTTGTTTGTCAAGTCAAGAATCCCTGATATGACTACAGAAGTTAAATGGGACTACACATATAAAAGAAATAAAAGAAAAAAGATTTGAAAATTGAAACAAATAACAAAGAATATCCCGGAAATGATTAACCCATAAAACGTTTAACATAAATTATGTACTTTAACGAGATCTTTGCTTTCTCTACCAAATATCTATTCGATAACGAGATGTCACCGGAAATACATTTTGAGACCTCCTGAAGAGGTTTTGTTTTAAATAATCTGTAATAATAATTTTAATGGAAGGCGTGTGTGTGTGTGTGTGTGTGTGTGTGTGTGTGTGTAGTGTCTTTGAACAGCATAATTAAAAAGCGAAAAGCCGGATAAATACCAAACCTCATAATTACGCTCAGTTTCTTCCAAAGATGCTATACAAATGGGAAAAAAAATCAGAAATTCCATGCAATTAATTCATAATTTTGAAAAATGAAACTACTGGTAAATGATTTTAATACTAAGAGAGAAAACTGGTATAAACACATTTTGCCACATCCCTGGATCTTTCAAAACAAATTTTTAATCAAGATTGTGCAAAAAGAATCTTTTCCGGCTGAACTTCACACACTCCGGCACAAACTACCACTACTAAAAGAATCCAGCCCTTTCACAGAGGACCGAATCATTTGTCTTGGTGGGAGCTTGCAGTTTGTCGACAGTTTTTTGTACACAACATACTACTTAATGGGCATCATCACTTTATTCACTTGATAATCCAAAACACATATTTCAGACTTCATCTTCCCTGCAAAATGGTAAAGAATCCACAAGGTCAAGAAATCGAAGCTCCTCTTGCTGGTGACAGATGAATCCACTTAAACCCTTTGCAGTCACAGGAATTGACTTCGCGGAGCGAGATGAACAAATTGTACATCACGTTCACCTGCGCAACGACTCGCGCAGTCTACTTGGAGCTCTGCATTTCAAGGACAACAGACAGTTTCATCTAGTACTCTAGCGATCCGCCGGCACACGCGGATTGCCTCTCACTATTTATTCAGACAACGCCAGACTTTCCACGCCTCAGACAGAATTAACTGAGTTGTGGGTCACGCTCGCCACTTCAAGAACAAAGTAGCATCTTGAAGAAAATAACACGTGGACGTTCATCACTCCCAGGGCTGCTTGGTGGGGAGGCTGGTGGGAGAAGACGATCGGGACTATGAAACGCTGCCTGAGAAAGATCTTGGGTCGATCCCAAGTGATGGAAGAAGGAATGAATACTATTCCCATCATGTGACTGAGGCAGCTTTTAACTCAAGGCCAATATCACAATTTGATGACGCAGAATCACAGCCACTAACAGCATCTCTTTGTAGAAAAAGTCTAATAGTATACTTAGTGGACCTGAGCCTGAGATGTCGTCCTCCGTGGACTGGTGGTACCGTGCTAGCCTCTAGTTCCCAAGGTCGCGGGTTCAAACCCGGCGGAGGGCGATGGATTTTTTCGGGCGTAAAAATCGTTAGCACGGCTTCCTTCGGAAGGGAAGTAAAGCCGGTGGTCCCGTGTCGTAGATTTACGGCACGTAAAAGAACCTCAAGCCTGATAAAGAGGCCTCTGAGCAAAATTACAGGTGTTTCACGCCCACTATAGAATGGGACGCTAAGAACCATAGTAGTTAAAGAGCGTCCATAAATAAAACTCAATTTTTTTTTTTTTTTTTTTTTTTTTGAGCCTGAGATGAATAATTTGACAAAACAATTCAGACTCCGCCGAAAGCTAGCAGACGACCTATAGAAACGGTGGTCAAAGGAGTATCTGACAGAACTCAGAAGTTTCCACGAACTTCGTCAGTCTAACAAGAACACGCCTCAGCTCAAAATTGGATTGATCCATGAGAAAGTGTATCCACGCTATACATGGAAGAAAGCGCGCATAGAGGACCTTCGTCGTGGAAGAGGCGGAAATATTAGGACCGTTGTACATCGTTCCGCAGATGATAACACAATCACACGCCCTATCCAGCTAATCGTTCCTTTGTAGATCGCCCAGGGTGAGGAGGATGTTTCGAAATGAAATATAGACTGAAAATGGCTGCATGTTTATTAACTGTTTGTATTTTGTTCATTGACAGATATTTGAGCTTTTGTGCTTTAATTTTTGTGTTTTGTATAAACATTGCCTTCCTTTGTTTCACTGCTTTCAAGTTTGTGTTCGTACTATTGTTTTATAAATAAAATAAACGTTAACATGGAGATGGGAGAAACGTTTACTTGTGTTTTATAGATATACCAATCCTGTACTAATCACGCCACAAGTGATACGAAACAAAAACAATAAATAATTGAGAGTGTTAACGAGATAAATGTTTTTCCACAGTAAGTTTCAGCCTCTGTTTAATGATTTTACAGTAATATAAAATTCAGTAAAATAAAGAGCATCTTGGAGGAAGTTTTCAGAAAATTAAAATATATATTATTTTTAAGACCAGTATCTCAAATATATGTTAATGGTATTACTACAACTTTTTTGGGACAACAATGTAAGCTGCTCCATATGGAGAAAGACTTTTAAGCATGTTCGCCTGCATCCTTTAAACAGGGCTGACATACTAATGCAATGCTATATTTATTAACGCACATACATATACATATGCACACTGCGGCTGGCATAGCACTTTTTATTAAAAATTATTTTCTTTGAATTAAAATGACTTCAAAGCGTGTATTTTCGGTGAAATCTCGATGACAAATGTATGTATCGAATGCTCTATTTTCTGTACCTAAGATAAGTGATAGAGAAATTAAAAATATTTGTAATCCTGGAAGGGAAATTACAGAAGGTGCAAAGTGGGGAACTAACTGAAAAAGTTTGGAAGCCAATGAACTAAATACATGAATGACTGCAGCTTTAAGTTTCAAGCAGAGTTAATCCCTGGACTCTACTCTCAGTCTCACAGTAAAGCATTCATAAAAAATGGTGACGGTTTGATTTCAACTTGTGAACAATAGCTTTGTTCATTTCCTACGCCATGAAAAATTAAACACGGAATGTTTCCTGGCGCTTTTGTCAGCAGGTTATGCGCTCTCTTCAATAAACACAGTTCCAGATTAGTTTTTTGATCTCGATGCCAATGAGGGAGGTTATTTAGTACAGCTTTACAGCTATGTACTGAATGACGCGAATTCCCTAGTTTTGAAAGGCTTTACATGTCGAGTCACATAAGTATTTGCGTCAACATTGTATAGACAGACAGACAAGTATGGGTGAGAAAAGTAAAGAATGATTTAAAATAAAAGTGTATACGAAACGTTTCTGATGGTTTTCGACTTTCAATAAATAATTGAAGTTAACATGAACAGCGTTATTTAAAAAAGAAGGGACAGACTTTAAATATTTATTTCTAATGAACGACAATAGATGGCGACACATGGGATACATCACTGAAAAGAGGAAAGTTCAAAATTTTATTTTATGTGTTCAAAATGAGGACTATTTGTTATGCGAGGACAACCGGTTCCACGAATTTATTGTATCAATTTTAAATTTTTTATGACGAGGTGGCTCTTTGTTGAACTTACAACGAAATGCACGCTGTAATGAAACAATGGATTCACTGTTTGCATACTGCAGCATATAAAACGATTTTTCCTGTGACGTTGCCATTTTCTCGTAAACAAACCCAGCGCCGCTGTAGGCATTGAATAGAACTAGTAGCTGGGGCTTAAAACCTTGAACTTTCCTCTATTTAATGATGTTTCGTATGTGTTGCTATCTATTGTCATTCATTAGAAATAAATATTTAAAGTCTGTTCCTTCTTTCTGAATAGTCCTGTATAATGGACCACATTGTAGTATAAATTGTGATTTTAAAACACATGTTTGCATATGTGTGTGTGGTGCGTGCGCATGTGTGTGTATTCACTCAAAACCCATAGTTTTGAAACTTGATATACAAACACACCTTAGATCGCACTAGAGAATATGCCCTGTTATGTGCAAAGGCTGTTGTAATTGTTACTCATGTACGTAAACCATTTACTACGGAAAAAAGTATATTTGCAATGGCGCAGCAAACAACCACCGCAGGTACAACCACAGGTTTGTTCACTACTAAACCTTTTACTCAGGATTTAACTTTTATTAACACTCCATAAAAGGTATTATCGCCATTTTTTAAAACAACAAATGACATGTATGTTGCTCAGAAAGAGAGTGACTGAAGGGGAGAGAGGCAGACGAAGAGAAAGGAAGTGAAGCAGGTAAAAGAGGAAGGGTGAGACAACTAGAGAATAAGAGAGAGAGAAAAAAAGATCTCCACAATTTAAAGCAATAACTCGAGTGCATATGAGGATTTTGCTGGTCTCAAAAAGAATTTAAAGTATATCGGCTATCCTGTTGAAATTTTCTGTTCCCCTTGCTCAATGAAAGTACTTAAATAGCACCATAAATGTCTGTAATTATAGCAGGAAAAAATAAGCTTCATGGTTCTTAATGCATATAAACTGCTTAGAAACTCTAGGGGGAGAGGGCCTCCATTTTAGGAATTCCTATACTTTTATATTTAAGGCTACACAGGTGAAAAAGATGGTCCCGGTGTATACGTATGATATGTTGCACTGACAAAGGATGAAGCGAAAAAGTGAAAGCTAAATAAACAAATGTGTTGTTCATAAACAGTTTGTATGCTGGTCATGCGACTTGTAATTACCCCCTTTAGACGGACCGAAGTAGACCTGAGGAATTATGGTAGAGAAAGTAAACATTTTGGTACATCCAAAATACATTTACTTTACTAGCATAAGTTTCTTCGAAAGTTGAGTCATTGAAAAGTTGAATGCCTCGGCCTGTGCTCAAACTAAAGACCTTGGATCCTCCTTGATGACGCTCTTACCACTTGAGCTACCAAAGGTTCCCGCACGCGCATTGACTCTTTCTTCTCATGTGATTTAAGGATCCCAGGAAACCGTCAAAGCGATATCAAATACTGGAGGTATCATTCCTCAAAGATAGCTTGCAATGTTGCTATGAGTGTTAGTGTGTTGTGCACAGGGAAGTGTGTAGGCCCTATGTTGGAAAGCTGAATCAGACTAAAAATAAAATAAAATGTAATACTCCATCCTGAAGTTGAATCAGACTTTAAAACTTCAATACCACAACCAGGACTTGATCCATGGACCTTCGGCTCTCTGTCCCGAAGCTACCATGGCGATGTAAAGGTAGGTACCATTAACAGGCATTGCATTACTGCCTGACATGCTTCACGCCTTAGTTGAAACATTGACTTAAAAGTATCGTAATATAATGAGTTAATGACTCTCCGTGTAAACCACGAAGAAACATTCACCTCACCTGGGTTATAATGTACAGTATATTGTCTGAAAATTCACCGGAAGAGCATAAACCAATCGAGTACATCGGCCAGTATCGGGCTCCACGTAACCAGTGTACTCTAGTGATAAATTAATGAAATAAATAACTCTGCGTCTCACCGCCTGTCTACTGCAATACCATAATTACTTTTGACGCTTGCAAGTTTTACTGCAATGTGACTCTGCGAAAATCAACACAAGAACACACTTCAACTTTGGGGATATTACGACTTGTCAGCCATAAAATAGATATACTTTGTCTTATAATAATCATGAACAGGAAAATTTATGCTCATACTGTCTAGACAATACTATTTTATTTCAGTTCTTAAATGTCTACTTTCTCTAGCATCTACTGAAGTAGGCAAAAATATTGAATTCCATTTAAACATTCGATATCAAGACTTTATCGGAAATACATGCTTTAGGCATCGCTAAAAAAAGAAGAGCCTTCTAAAAATGGTTCTAAAGATTTTCATTAAAATACCATATGTGTAAGCTATATATAAAATGCACCTTTATCTTGAATTTACTGACAAATTCCTTCATGCGCTTCAAATAAAAAACCTCTTCTTTCGGAAGGGAAGTAAAGTCGGAGTACCGTGTTATAGATTTAAGGCACGTAAAAGAAACTCAAGCCTCATAAAGAGACTTCTGAGAAAAATTTCCGGTACGCTAAAAAGCACAGCAGTTAAAGAGCGTCCATAAATAAAACACAATTTATTTATTTATTTATTTAAGTTCACTTCATTAGGAGTAAATTCTTATTAGTTTGCATAAATAGTAAACTATAAGTCATGGACAAATAATTACTGCAGAAGAAATGTACATATACATAAAATACACACTGTGCAAATAACTTTTATTTTGGCATAAGCCATTTCAGAGATAATCGTTGTTATTTTTATTTTTCAATAATTTGTCATTGTGAACTGCTGTTACTATTCAATTGCTTCTTGTGATATCGTGAATGGAATTTCAAAGGCAGCATATAGCGACCCACTTTATGAAGTGTTACCATCGCTTCAGCCTTCTGTATCCCTTTTGTACCTACAATGAAGCTATATCTACATATCTGTATGTTGATTTATATGAAGGAGACAGAAAAATAAAAGCTTTGTAAGATTAATTGATATAAATATAAAAATAAACGATATTGGCTAAGAAATTCATCTGAATCATTTTTAAATCGTTTACAATACCTCAAGTATGCTTACATTTGAATCTAAATAATATAGCATGAGGAACCACCTTGTCCATTAGGTATGGTAACAAGGATCACCAAAATTGTGGAAATTGCAATTTAAATTTATGATAGGTATAAGTGATAAATACACAATTTTAAACATGTGAGAGCTCTCAGCAAAGGCTTAAGTGCACGAGACTCCTTAAAAGTTCTTTTAGGGTTGGATACAACATTTATTTCATGTTCGTTACTCGTAGCAAGCGGTAAAACCAGTTTAGTTTTTAAAGAACTACAAACGAGAGTTGAGTGTGTCAGAGAATGTAAATTGACTTTACAAAACTATTTTATAAAATCTTTACCCCGCATCATTAAATAGAAGTTTTATATATTTGCTCCAAGTTGCTCCTGTTAGAGGACTACATTGTGCTGTGCACTAAAAGCTTTATTTTATTTATCGCACTAAAGTCTCTCCTTATGTTTTCTATTTCGGCTATTCGTGAAGATGTGGCAGTCGCGTTGGTTGTTGGGCCTCCTGTGAGGCGGCGCGGCTATCGCGTTTTGCTGTAGAGAGGTGGTTGAAAACTTTTGCAGGAAAAAGAGAAAGTTAGTTGGTATGGTGCACGTGATGATCATCTTTAAGGTAGGACCCCCGACTTTTCGACTCATATATAATTGTAATTGTGGGTTTAAAGTGCGGCCGTATTCTGATCGCTTGCTCGTTCTTTTTTTTTGGCGGGAGGCGAATATTTGGAGAGAATTTGGCTGATTAGTTGTATGTATGACAATAGGAAGCAAAATTGGGCTGACCTATTCTTTTTCTATTCTCTTTAATCGGTTTGCCATGGTGTTAGATATCACATATGTGATTTGGGTTAGCAAAAGCTTTGCTTTTTGGATATAATGTATTTTTGGTTAATTATGGAGTCATTTGCCATATATAAGGTAACCGCAAGAACATATTGCTGAGGAGCTTCTGGAATCTAAAACTGAAAAGGGAATTATTATTCTTAAGATATTTAATTTTTTGCGTTGGGTTTGCGATGATGTATTTGAAAAAGGGTTTAGATGTGCATTATGAGTTCAACGTACGTTTGCAAATATAACTGCAGAAGGGCTTTATCTTCTTAAATTAACATCCTATGGCAGGTTGTGTGTGATACTCGATTTATTGCTTGCCCAGATAATGCGTCGTGTTTGGGAAAGTCAAATGAGTACAGGTAATAATGATTAGTTATTTTGGGTGGGATATTTGTCTGTTTTACTTCATTTAATCTGGTTGTTATTTGTGCTTTTTGGGTATTTTGTAATGTAATTCTATCCCCATTTGAAGTTTCATTTTTAGTCAGTTGGGGCAATATTTGTAAATATACACTATTTTTATTCTTCTTATTAGTAGTATTATTATTTAAGTTTAACACACACTAACCGTTTAGATCATATCGGACAATGAATAAAATGATGAGAAAAGCAGCACAGAGTCCATAGAGCTTAGAGTTGCCCATCGTTTGTAGTCTACAAAAACTTCGAAAGAACACTCGCCTCAACCAAAATTCGGTTGACATTTTTAGGCAAACGCACTACTCAGCATAATGGCAGGAAGATAGATGAACGGAGATACTTGTTGCAGTTGCTTAGAAGTAAAGACTATTTTTTAAATTGTTTTTTAATTGTACAGGCATAGGAATTTCTGATCATTAAAGCCAGGACGGAAGGAAATAAGGTTGAACTATCACTGGAATATAGCCAAGGAGAGCGCAGATAACAAATAATCCCCCATCTCTCGTACAGTCTTTTCGCGTTTGCAGATAGCATTCGGACTGGGTTTTACCTGCTTGTCAGTGACCCTTGGCTTCTTTCTAGTGATAAATGATTTCAGTGTAAATGACTTGAAGTCAGCTTAAGAATCCTAATGCCTGATGAATTAATGATAAATAATAGGATGAGAGAAACTTTTTATAATTTAACATCCTTTAACTAAAGAAACCATTACTGGGATTAGTGTGAAAAAAGTGAAATTAAGCGAAATCAAATGAAGTGTAAATGAGTACGAGAATCTAAAGCGCCATAGGTGATATCCATCCTTAGATTGAGAAGAACTCCATAAAGAAAGCTTTAGTGACACACCGGAATTTAAATCCGGTTCCGTTGTGTGAGAAGTAAGAACGTAATCCATAATATATCTTCAACGTAACTAATTAACAATGGGATGAACATAATGTTCACGACTAACTTCTATTTAAATGCTGTTGAAGGCCAGATTCTTATTCATGATAAATGCTGTTGAGACATTTTGAGTTTCAAAGTATGTGTTAAAATTAAATTAAATTGAGTTTTATTTATGGACGCTCTTTAGTTGTTTAGTTGCGTCCCAATCTATACTGGGGGTGAAAGACCGGTAATTTTGCTCAGAGGCGTCTTTATCAGGCTTGAGGTTCTTTAACGTGCCGTAAATATACGATACGGGACCACCGGCTTTACTTCCCTTCCGAAAGAAGCCATGCTAAGGATTTCTACGCCCGAAAATATTCATCGCCCTCCGCCGGATTTGAAACCGCGACCTCGGGAAAACTAAACTATATGTGTGCTGAAATATGCGGAGAATATTGCAAGCAGTAATAACGAATCGCATGACACCAATCTCCCTATGAATTCTTAAAGACACCAAATAACGCCTATAATTAAACATAGTTAATTACCAAATGAATAAATTAAAAAGCGTTGGAAAATTAACAAATATGCTCCAAACAGTTTTGAAAAGGGTTCTGAAATGTTTGCCATAAAGCATTTGAAAACCTCACCATTGTTCATGACCAGACTTATTCCGAAATATGTTTGTCCCTTTGACGCTGCAGCAAAAGTACGGATTCAGGCCTGGACAGGGAATTTTTCAGCTTCCGTCCCTGATTGAAGACTGGTTGTATGTTCTTGTTTCCAATATTGCAGAGGACAGTGACGAATCACCTCAAATTTATATTGCCTACTGGATGAGTTAGGCTGTTACCTACAGCGTAGCCTAACGGGGTTGATCCTGTCTTTGGACATTCGATTATTATCTGCATATGAGCTTTCGTTTATCCACTGTTAGAGTTCAGGGAAGGAATCGCTTTCTAGTTACGTAAACTTTCGCGGAACATATCTAAATTCTGATTTATCTGAGTTGATAAAGTTGCTGAAGTTAATAGGGAAAGGAAACTCCTTTCCTTAACAGTCAAGGTTGATTTTTCCCTTGAACTCATGACATATTTAATGTAAAATTCTTGGAAATTAATTGTAAGAACTTTCAAATGACTGCCAGTCAACCTGATACTTGCTACTGAGACTTTTGAAGTATTCAGGCTACGTCACTTCTGTTTGTCTTTCCAATGAAATTTGGAAATTATTTTGGGAATAAGCTGTTTTGTAAGATACAATGTATGATTTCATACTCTTCAATAGATCTTCACGTCGGTAATGCCTTATATTCTACATAAGGCTTTGGATCTGACTAATCTTTAATGTAATTTCTACAGATTTTTGATGTCCAGTGTCATTTTGTCGATAGTTATTTGCATGTAACCGCAGTGAATATAACAATAAGTTCTGTCCGACAATAGGCAGTGATAGTAGGCTTTAAGGAGTTCGATATCGAAGAATAAAATTGGCGAAATTTGGCATTTAGTTCTTAACTGTGAAGGGCATCCTCAGAATAGTGACAGGAACGATTGACGACTGCTCCAAGTCCGAGAGACATTATGTTTTACGATAAGTGAGTGTTAGAAGGAATACGTCTGATCTCTCCGCAAATTCAAGTAAAAAAACACTGAGACTAGTTATTACTGAAGTGGAATTGCTCATCTTAAGTCATTAACTCCAGTAAAAATGGAAAACCCAAGTTAGATATGAAGGTAGGATGTCATATATACACTAGAGATGAGCAGATAAGTAGTTAAATCGCTTCTCACTCTTCACTCATGTTCATCTGAACCATGGACAGTACTTTGCTCCTACTGCTCTTCCGTATAATTCTTAAGTCATATTCTGCTGTATCTGATTTTCAGTCTCCTAACGTACGTCTTTTGTTATCCTCGTAGGCAGCGCTGTGTATTGATCTCATTCCTATCAAAAAGGGTAAGCTTTTACAAGTTCTGCAGCATCGTGTGCACACAGTATCCGCACAAGTATCTTGTTTTATGAACCAAATTGGAAAAAATTGCATTTTTACAAATTAATGCGCATTTCGTCACTGAAGACTACCCAAGTAAGTTTCAGCGCCGTTCATATCTTTCTTACTAGGCTGCTTTGTTTTAATTGTATTAAATTCACCCAAATAGAAATGATTATATGATATCAAAGAAGAGAATTAGAACAATAGGTTTCAGTTCTGTATTTGAGGTCATAACCAATGGAGCTGAAATTAAACTAACATAACCACAGCTATTGTTACAGGATAGCATTTCTACGGCACTGATATGTTTTTTCGTTGTATTAGAACTTTATTGCAATGAATACGTGAACGATCAGGTCTTTAATCTCCATAATTTTCGGAGTTTTCAGTGCAGTGCTTCTATGGAGGACAAATATGAAACCTTCTCAAGTTTTAGGGCATTCTGATCACGAATAGGGGATATAGATGCGCATGGCTATATATTTCAATTTGTGATTACCATTTACTTCCTACTTTCTTTCTCTCTTTCTTTCTTAGTTTATTTTATGCTTATATATAATGACAATCATGATACAAAGCAAAGTCATGCTGACATCAAGTTAACAATAAAATGAATTTATGAATACGGTTCCATTACGCCCTTGAAGTCCATTAATATATTCCTGCTTCTTTGTCAAACTAATGATTTTCATATTTGTATAAATGCTTTGAGGGTTTCGGTTCAATTACCATCGAGAATGGGGTGTATAATAAAATTTGTATATCAAAATACTAAAAATGAAAATAAAAGTTCATTAAAATATGATTTCGGGCTAGAATTTTGAAAGGAATGCAATGGTGTAATCAAATTTGCTATGTCTTGAAGCATATTCAATAAGTCTTTAAAGATCAACTATAACAAAATATTGATAAGGAGGTTATGTGAAACATAAAGAACATTTACTTACTGTAAGTTTGTTGGAATATCAGGATACTGATGACAGCGTTCGATTCTCACTTAGTGTATAATGCGTTTATTTTAATTGAAGAGTATTCATATTGAATGTAAAATCATATGGGAATTAGCTCAGAAATCCATTGACATAATCAGATTTTACCTAACTTGATCGTGTAGATCATCATTATGAATCAGAAAAGTCTAAATTTTAGGGCTTTTTCATATAAAACAAGTCCCTAATTAACACAGAAATGCATTGGCGTAATCATATTTGACATATGATGTCTATGAAGATAATACTATCAGAATTTAATTTTATATTTATCATTTTTGCTGAAAGGCAAGAAAGTTTGAACTTATTGAGAATGCATGAGGGAGTCGATCGTGACATCAATTATGCAAAGTTGTGACGTGGGCGGGGGCCTATATAATTAAGCATATAATTACATAATTATCCGACATTGTTGTGATGTTTCTAAACAATGTATCTGGTTTTCGAAATTATTCGAGTTTTACAATGCATTTTCTGTCATTTATATTACAAATTTCCTAATTTAATAAGTCTTCTAGAACAAGACAAAGACGCTGTCGCTTTACGTATTTGAATGGAGTTTCACAATGGGTTATATTATTTTTTTAACAATCTACTTTTATACCTCAAACAATACAATACTCCAAATTCCATTTATCATACCGAAGAGGAACATTCCTTTGCAACCCCTAAAATTATCGGTAATCAATGTATTGTTTGTTCATCTAATAGCAAAACCTTTGAAGATCATGCTATCGCAAAAATTAATAATATTCCCAGCATCTTTAATTGCAAACGATCAGTATAGTCTAAATCTTATTGCGGAACTAATTTATGAGTTAACTACAGCTTTAATTCTATTACCTAACCCCATTCTTCCAATAAAATAATAATTGGTTTCGATACAATATGAGTTATTTCAAAATGGCGAACTACGGGTCTTTATTCGATCAATTTAAGTCAAATATGATTACGCCAATGGATTTATTAGTTAATTTGAGTTACTCGTATATTTAATGAAAAAGTGCCTCTAAAACACAATTAGGCTTCTTTCGGATTTCAAGATGCTGATCTACACGATCAAAGTAGGATAAATCAGTTTACAACAATGGATTTTAAGTCATTTCTGACTTATTTGATATGCAACATTAGTACTCTTCCATTAAAATGCAAATTTATACACTAAACAAGAATGGAACCTTGCCCTCGGAATTCTGACATCCCAACAAACTCAACCCTAATTGTACCCCATTATTGTAGATATAGTTATCATTAAGTACTCCAAATGAGAATTGATTTTCAGTGCTACTTATTTAAATAAGAAGCGCAAAATTTTAACACTCAGTAATTGTTATTTGAAACTTCTTTGTGAACATGTATTATTAAAGTATTTCACTTCTCTTGGGTTATTTCTGTAGTCCCATCTAGCCTCATGTATACTGCGAAACCTGTGTTATTCTCTGGTAATAAATACATAATTTGCAACATAAAACAACAGGGAATTTTCCAGTGGCCCAGTTCTCTAACCTCCTGAAGGATGTTTGCCAGCGGAGCACGCACGGCTTTACTGAAAGGGGTTACTCTCACATTTGTACGGTTAACTACTTCCCAAAAGTAAGGTAGAACCGTGACTTTAGTAGGTGTAAAATACGTTAGAACAGCCATGTCCTACAGGCTCGCATTCTCTTACGTCACATTTCACTACACTTCAAGGCAGTCTTGCTTCGGTCACTCCGTCATGTCTCGACAGATTAGGTAGTCTTCTTCTTCTTCCTCCTCCTTTCTCTTCAAAAAATATTCCAGTCTCTTCTGGGATCATTTGACTATTTTTACACCTGAAAATTTGATTTAGAAACCCCTCAATACTCATTCTTTCCGAGAGCTTCATTCATTTATCCATATGCATCGATACTTTAACTTGAAGTACAACTTTTAAAGTGCATAAAAAGCACAAGAATATCACTTAAAGGTATAAAAAGTAAAAGAATTTGTTTTGGATTTTGAAGAACTATGCTCTTTAACGGTATACATTAACGCCATTATACAAGTGTGTAAAGTGTCTAATATCTAAGTAATCAAATACCATGGCAGAATAAGAAATTAACTAAATGCTCTAAATTCCTACAGCTATAAGGGTGCATAAAACGAACAGTAATAGGTAGGTCGAGAAATAAGCAGCAATTAAATTCTATAAAAAACGACTAGCATGGCTATAAAACTTGAAAAGTGACAAAGCCAGAGAATAAGCAATGAGTTAACTGAGACCAGTGGGAGAAACAGCTTGAAATTCACAAAATGAATTAACAGATCTTCTTTTAACTGAATATAAAAAACATGTAAAATATTACTGAGACATTGAACACCTGTTTTATCAGCATTACTGAATTTAGAAAACCAGGTAGAGGTGGCCTGGAAAGGGGTGAGCTGAACAACTGTAATATTTCTGGAGAAAGTACAGGCTTCCTTGTTCTAGCTCCTGAAGTATGGATATGGTTTTAGGGATGGAGAAGGATTTTGGTATTGGGTCAGGATATAGGCCTACAGCGTCTACTAAACTTCCTAGAGGAAGGCATGAGACGAATATTACGAAGGGCTGCCAGATCTGATAGCAGCAGGGACAGTGGATATATCATCCCTAGCAGAGCGTTCCTCCAACATGCTCCTATTCCTAATAACAGGTTCAGATAAGGGATATCAACACAGTGTTCCCCCTAACACCAGAAGACGTCGATATCAGGAAGGAGAAGGTTCTCTCCTTAAGGTACACGCCACACACCACCGTCCATTGCGCCTAGCCTTGTAGCTCTGAAAGATGAAAAATTGAATGAGAGACAATTAGGGATAAAAGAAAAACCTTGTGGCAATATATAATCTCCCTATCAGCTACCTCCCACCAGGGAAAAACAGGAAACTATCTAAGTCAAGTTCCAGCGGAAATAGAACCCGTAACTTCCAGATGCGAATCTCAGTCTGGGCCATTCTGTTCGTTCCAATGAAGAACACTATTATCATTAGTATTACTATCATCATGTTTAAATATTAAATGTTCAATTTCTATCTATAATTTCTACTGTTGCCAGTATACTATATTGACACCAGGATCGCTCTTAACGCAGATGTTATATTGGGAGACAAGCGAGACATCATTTGTCTCATAAAGTTAATATACGAGCTTTGTCAAACACATCTATTCAGCACAGTAACCTTCAGCACGATTTTGGCTGAGGCCCAGTTTCCAGTCTCACCTCACCTTCAGCACAAGTCATACTAGAAGCACTGAGGTTTCAGTCGGTCTTGGGTGGCCCAGTTGGTTAGGCGCTGGCCTTCTGACTTTAAGGTCGCGGATTCAAACCTGGCCCAGACCGATGCTTTTTAAGTGTGCTTAAAAGCAACAGCCTATGGCAGTAGATTTACTAGCATGTAAAACAAGTTCTGCGGGACGAAATTCCGGCACACCGGCGGCGCTGATATGATCCTAGAAATTGACAACGTCCTTAAAAAACGATATATTTTTTTACTAAATTAGCAGCCAGAATTACTTATTTGTCATGCTGATAACATGAAGAAGGCCCTGAAATATGAAAATATGGAAGGCAACTGCCAAGGGCTCGTTTGTATAGCACTATATTTAGACTAATGGTACAAATTACCTATTCTTAAGGGTTATATGTATATTCACTTTTCTACAGTATTCTCTGTTAAATCTGAAATAAGATTTAAATTATTAGTCTTTGAATTCCTTAGTCGCTAGCAAGCTTACTCGGTTTTGCATGCATGGCTTCCTAAATTTCGGATAATGATAACTTAATCTAATTTATATCCGTTTTATTCTTTATTGCATTATTTTACAATTATCTATCTACAAGATTTTGATACTGAATTTTTTCAGCTCCATTACTACAATTCTGTAAAACTCCATGGTATTCACAATAACGGTCTAAAATACGCTAAGGTTCATGGAAATGGGAATAAAATATGGGAGGACGCTGTAGTTCTGAGCCCTTCAATCATTTTACTCCCGGAAGTGTCGTAAATTCTGGAAGTAAACATTTCCAAATATTCCAGATAGACGGAATTATAAACCTTTGCCTCTTCGTTTTGGTTGTCTAGTTATCAAATAACACTAAGGCTTCACATTTTTCAAATTAAGGGCGAAATATGGGCGAAACTGGCGGATATAGATATGTACTGCAATTAATAAACCAGCAAATAACCAATTTTGCACATACCATATTCACTGTAACCATAGAGAAAAATAATTTTCCATGTGTTAAAAAGTTTGGTAGTTTGTGATATTACGCTGGACATTGTATGTCTCTTTGGTAATGGCCTCTCTCTTTTCCTCGTTGGTAAGCTTGATATTTGCTAACTCTGTAGGTCATAAATGAGCCGGGTCTACAGAGCTTAGAGTTAGCCAACATTCACATTTTCTGAGAATAGATGAGAAACAATCGTATCCAAGTAACTGGCACAGAAATTTGAACTAGAGTTCTCCGGAATGCGCGATAGACCCGCTATGGTACACACGGTGAATAAATGGCAGGAATGAGAAATACAGAGTGGATATGAATTCTACCGACAAATTTCAATGACTGTTGAGAGCTGTTTGTTGAATCTTTTGATAAAAGTGCCCATGGTCTATAGCAGCGCATTACCGAGTGGGTAATTGTTGTTTATTCGATTTGTAACCCCAATTAAGTATGTTTATACGAAATGTAAGTTGCGTTTATGAACAAAACCTATCCATTGATCTATGGTTAAAAAGGGGGGAAGCGTGCATGGAAGTGAGTTTCGGTACGCAAGGATTGGTTTAATAACATCACCACACTTCGCCCCTGGACTTCAACCTCGTATTACTGAGTGCTCTCTAGGGTATTGCTTCCGGCCATATTATTGTAGCTGATGAGTAACAGGGTATGGACGGGTTTATTTATGCACAGTACATCGATATGCACCTAGTGTATGGTTCTGCAGGAGCACCAAGACGCTATACAGAGCTGTTCCGCAGTTATGACAAGCTCATCAGAACATAGCCGCTTACAGAAACCAAGTCTTCCTTTGTAAGGATGACCATGCGAGGTATTCAGAACACCAGCTCTTCAAGAGGAGGTGTTAAATGCAGTTGCAGACAATCCTGCCTGATAGTCGTCTCTTTCCATGACGTATGAGCGTAAGTGCTCTGAAAATCTAACACGAGTGGCACAGGAGGTGCACCCGCTGCAACCAGCTGACTTTTCATATCGAGTGAATTTACAGAATGGTTCCTATAACAATGCGCACAAAATCACTATTTTCCTGACTTTATATTGCGCCTAAATGTGGCAATGTGTTCAAGAGAGGGCACGTTCAATAGTCGGAATAGCCATACCTGAGATGATCTTTTCCCCTGCATCTTTAAATAGAATGGTAGTTTGAGATATTTGCTCCAAGTTGCTGTTCTTCATTAGCTCCTGTCAGAGGACTATATTGTGCTGTGCACTAAAAGCTTTATTTTATTTATCGCACTAGAGTCTCTCCTTATGTTTGGCGATCTCCTGGGATGCTAGAATATGTGCGACAATCTATGTCTATCGCTGTACAACTTGTCATAATCATGGAAGTCGACATTACATTTTGAACATCTATCGTAAAGAAATACGTCTGTATGTTACAGTACAGTACAATAAGAGAACATGTATCAAATAGTCATGTATTATGACTGAGATTTATTGCATTACTCACGTATGATAGCATAATTTGGAATGATAGAATAAGATTGAAAAACGCAATGCCTTAACCCGGATTTGAACCACGGGTCTTCGACTTGCCTTGACACACGCTAAAAAGACCTACAATGACATGTCAAAACGACATTAAATTCTCAAACTCGCATTTTTTTCGGGTAAACCCCAAGTGCACGAGACTCCTTAAAAGTCGTTTTAGGGTGGATACAACATTTATTTCATGTTCGTTACTCGTAGCAAGCGGTAAAACCAGTTTAGGTTTTAAAGAACTACATACTAGAGTTGAGTGTTAGAGAATGTAAATGGATTTTACAAAACTATTTTATAATATGTATCGACGTTCTATCTCGGAATGGAAGTGGCCATGAATATGGCTTGCGAATTATCAGCGATACATCTTACAGCAACTATGGGGACACCTGTTCAAAGAAGTTTTACATACAGTTTGGTTCACTTTTTCGGGAAATACACAAGGGCCAATCACAAAATCGTCTACAATACTCATACCATCCATACATTCACAGAGAATTGCTGTTGATAAGCGTGAGTGCAAGTCGGTTTTCATCATCTATTTCGGCCATTCGTGAAGAGCTTTTTCTTGGATTCAGGGGGCCTCAAAACATATATTTCGCTGAAATCTCAGTATTGAATTTTTGGGTGAAATACAATACACAATACTTCCCCTACTTACTATACGTAGTAGAGAAAGTAAAAAGGAGTTGCTGTTAGTAGTTGGCTATCTTGCTTTCGCTCTTCAATACCTCTATCCGATGTTTTGTAAATATATATATATATATATATATACTGCGTGAGTCTTCTCATCCTGCGGATTGATAATTAGACAACCCTGCATTTTACAGACAATGCGAAATGCAGGTACTGACATCGCATTCACAGCCCGCTGGTTAGGGCTACGGTGGTGCTCATTGTTAACGTGATCTAGTAAAGCAATGATTAAGAAGCTAGAAAGTCGTGGTGAAGGTCGGAAGTTCAAATCACGCCTGCCAATAAATGAGTTTTTTTTTTATTCATTTCTTGCATTTATTTATGATGTTCATTAAAGCATATTCTAACAAGTAACAATTTGTGTTTTAATGAAATTCACGTAATTAAACAAATTACGAAACGACACTTCCATGCCAAACTATCAGTTCTCGTTAAATTTACCAAACATAAGAAGTACCTTCAAGTGACAGTATTTGAACCTGGGACCTTCACCATTGAAAGCCAATGCGCGCAATATTACGCTACGAGTGCAAGTCACTGCACGCACAGCGGACAAACAGTAATTTCGCCGAAATTGACACGACACGATACAGTGGACAGTGTTTACGGCACAGCCTGTACAACGCCAGGACTGCACAACTTCACAATCCGCAGGCTGAGGAAGTTCCCGAAAATTACAAGCCTAATCATAACAATTAACTGGTCACTTTATCTGATTTATTATTTTATGGTGTTTTCTGGTACCTATATGCCACCGATATATTAAATGAGGAGCCCATCACTTTGTCTTGTCAGCAGGGAGGGCCATAAGTTTTATATTAGCTGTCTGCTTGGTGTGGTCTTTCTATTCCAAAATTCTTCCGTTATTAAATTCACAGATACTGTTATTGTTGCTGCTAAGCTTATTATATATAATCTGTTTGCATTTAGTGTAGTAGATCATCCTATAAGTTGATATTGATTTGTTCCATATCTTATAATATATTACTTTCCCCATTTTCTATTCTTTGGGTGTACGATTCTTTTTAGGGCAGCGACTAAACAAATGATATAGGCATAATTTCAGTAATAACCATCAGTATTTAATCGTTGTGAACAGTAATACACAGATTTTTGGAAGATATGGTCCGCTGGATCGCAACACACACATATACCATTACAAGATCACCACTCAGGGGCGCTAGTATAATAAATAATGCAGAGGTAACGCCACCTTGTTCTGGTCAGTGACCCGACCCGTGTTATAAAGGGAGAGGGTACTTGTGAGTTAAGCCAGATAAAGGCCTAGCTTTTAAGAAACACATCCGACTTATCACATCGGTCCACTGGGGCTACAACCTCATTGTTATCCATTCTAAGTTCCGGAGGTCCATTCGTTTAAAGCTACACCTTTTCTAGAGCTCTCGTATTCCCTGTGCTATTGTACGTCTGCGAGATCTTGGACATGGCCTACGGGTTATTTAATCTATGTGCCTGAAGAAAATGTATATAATAGGTTTGTTCCATCATACGGTTCTGAACGGGTTCCGAACTAATTCCAACACATGCTAATGCACATGCGCCAGTCCGGTACGCTCACAGAACTAATTCGGAATTTTGTGTGGTTGGAACACTACTTGAGCCGATCGCGTTCTGTCACGGCCTTCTTCGTTGCACGGTCAATCAGAAGACGATCAAATATCTACGTTTACAGCGTTGATGAATGAAATCAAACTCCCCCGATGTACGTATGTGTGTATATATGCGTTTCTTTCATACTGATTCCAATCCTAATATTCAAGCAAAAATAAATCGCGTTCGTTTATCGGCTTAAAGCCATTGATACTGAGTTATTGCAAATAACAATTGTAATATATAGATATTATATTTAAACCAGAACCCGGAAAAAGTAATTTAACACAATTCCAATTTAACATTAGGTTTCCTGCTACAGAAGCTTCTAAACACAATGTTTAATTTAAAACTCCAATACTCTGAGACAATGACACCCCACATAAATTCTATTCCGAACGTAATGCAAATAATACAAAACCAATGTATGCTTATGATCAGGGTTAGGATTTTTAGTTGCAAATTTCAGATGAAAAAAGCAAGGGAAAAGGTGCTCAAATAAGGTGAAAAAGGCACAATAAGGTGCTCGTTTATTTAAAGGGATGCACAACTGAAATTGCTATTTTCTAAACTATCCATTCAATTGGGCTGAAATTTTTATTTCTTTATATATAATTGTTTTGTGAATTATAGCCCAGTCTTAATAATTCTCGGAACTGCGCGGTTGAGGTTATTGTCGTCTCTGCCAGCCCAGGCTTCGTCTCCACGTAAACAGATGACGTCTCTCACAGCAACAAACTCACATTCACGAACAGCAGGCTACTGATTCTGGTGGGATAGAATCACTCATTGTCAATTGCATTATTGCGGGCCACTTTATAGCAGTAAAGTGAGAGAAAGAGGTTATCGTCGAACACACAATTATTTTCCATTGTTGCGGGTGTGCTTTCAATTCCCGCGCGGCGTTTACTGAAAGAGGTAGACTTACTATTCGCACGTACACAGCAAGCTGAGGAGACGTTAATTGAAAGTTAAAGAATAAATTGGAATGAAACAAAAGAAAAAAGGGGATTATGGGCATGGTTGGGGGGAAATGGTATAAAGGTGCCAAAAAGGGGTAAAGGGCAAATAACGGAATAATGTTTAAATGGAAATAATCCTCTTCTTCGGAAGTCGATGCATCATTAAAAAGATCACTGTCACCTTCTAAATCACTCATTATTGTTATCTTTGAACGCTGTTTTGCTCCCTGGCTTTGTTAGACGTTTGTTCTTTTCCTCAAGTATGTCGCCATACTACTCAACAGCGAGCAACTGCTTACCAAACACCTTTGCTATTCCGTATTGAGAAATAAACACGAATGGAGGAATAAATTACATATTCAAATTTATTTTCTACTGAATACAGGGAGTATGTCGCTTTTTCAATACTCTCTGTCGGGTTTGTTCCAAGCGATTAGAATCGATTCTGAATTAACTGAGTATGCGCTGTAGACCATACAATCTGCGCATGTCTGGAATTTTCAGTTCCTAGTCTTAATCACGAACCGATTTCACTCGTTCCGAACTAGTTCCCAAATACGTTGGAACAGCAAACTGGAAATTCAGAATTGGTTCTGAACTGATTCTCTGTCGTGTTGGAACGCCACTTAACTACTGCGCACACTCAGATAATTCGGAATCGATTCTGAATCGTGTGGGAACAAACCTAATATTTCCTATACGTGGAGGTCGAAGTTAGGCGTCGAGCCACAACATTTTACAACTCCTTGCCACACCATAGGAACGCCCTCGTTTGTTCTCTTGGGGATTATAACCCCAGACAACGCCACCAGAATGTCATCGGGTTCCCCGTGTTCATGCGGTAATTAGGTAACACAGGAGCAATTTCACCAGCAGTAAAAGCTGAGTTGCTATATAATTCTCCAACAGGCTTGGATTTCAAAATTATAATAGCAATCCAAACAAATGAGAAACTTGTTTTGTAAAATGCCTAACACTATTGGTGCACCCTGATCAGTAATCGTCGAGGAGGAATCTTGCTACCGCCTTCACTCCCCTACCTCGCTGAGTGAGTGGCGCTACAGTAAAGTGTGCGACTCGCATTCGGGTGGTCCCGGTTCGGTCCCCGATTATCTTCCATTCTGACCCACGGATTTTTCGTGTTTCCCCGGGTCAACAGGCGAATGCTGGGGGTAGTTCATGTACTGACACGGCTCTCCTGCCCCATTAACTTGTACCCACCATCTTCGTTGATATCTGTTTCAGGGTTGTAGGACCAGGAGACAGCATTCGACGTGTTGCGACTGGGCGGTGATTGTGCGTTCTTCCTTACGTCGTTTCAGGGATAGCTGTTGGGCCTCGCCTCCTTGTCTTTTCGGGCAGGTGCTCCTTCTGGGACCCTCTGGAGGCTCAGAGCCTATATGCGCCCGCTCGGAGTTGGGATGCCGTCCATCTGGAAACATTACGGACCCCGTCCATACTTGCACCCGTTGTCAGCCGAATCTGGTAGCTTTTCGTGTCTGTTTTCTCGTCTCTCCTGTTTCTGCTCCTGTTTCCTTCGTTCGTCAGTACCGTTGAAGGTGCACACTCGCCTATTTCTTTACCTCTCTGACCTAATGTCTTCCATCTTCCGTACTCCTGTTTGAGCAGCGAGATCGGAGTTATGGCGATCGATCCTGTCCTATATTTCCGGAGGTTATCGGGTCTCAACCCGAAAGTGTACTCAATGAAGCGTGCTCGCTGGAACAAAGGTCGCCCCACTGCACACTTTAAGTGATGAACCCGTCTGTTAGTCTTGAAAGCTGCTCTAGCAAGAATTGCTCGTGAACAGGACAGCGGCGCCGTGCGGACCTCCAAATCATTGCTCTTTGTTCTGATCCAGCACCTCAAAAAAACCATAATATCATTAAACATTAGTATATTTACGGATCAGTCGGCTCGATTTGTTTTGATAGGGTAGCGAAAGATCCTTGGTAATAAGTGGAAGAGATGTTGTAGTTAGACCCACCCTTTTAGTTTCGTATTAATATTTGCAATATATGGTCTTCTTACACGAGTATTTGGCAAAGAGAATCTTTTTATATGTTCATGAGCGGCAATTCTTGTAATTATAGATGCTGGCTAAGAATTATTGTATGATCTATCTCATTTTAATTAAATATTCTAGTAGCTGTTTTCTTTAGCTTTGTCAGAGTATTAACTGTTTAATATTACCTTTACTATTAACAACATTGTGTGGATAATGAAGCTGTATTACACTTGAACAGAGAGAAGCTAAACACGAAATGTGATTCACATGAGGGGAAATTTACGTGCTATTTCCTCTATCGCCAAACTTTGGTCTTCAAGAATCGCATCCCTAGCTCGTTCTTTGTTTTCAACTCTTGGAGCTGTAACCAGACGACCCGAGCGCTCGGAATCAATCACACTTGTTCTGCCATTTCCGAACTTCTCTATCCATTTGTAGACGACTCTACGCGAGAGGGCATTGTCACCGCACTGTGCACACATTCTTTGGTGAATCTGTGGACCCGGTACACCTTCTACCCACAAAAAAGTGTCATTGAACGTTGTTCGACTTTGGTGTAATTTTCAAGTTTCGCTGCCATGGTCACCCTTGCGTAGCAACCCTCAGACTGAACACAAGGGCAACAGACTTGCTATGATAACTCGTCATACTACTGCCTTCCACACCCACAATCCCCACCCTTCTCTGTGCTTCCATATCACGAGTTCCCTCGTACATTCCTGATTGCAGAATAGGAAATGATAGGAGGTGAAATCGAAAGATACAAATCTGATGTGCTACACTCACATGACTTTCTCTACTCTTGTACAAACTATTTTTACAAACGCTTATTCTCCATCTACTTCATGTTAATCGAGATAAACATTTGCGGACTCTATCTTATTGCTAATTTTCGAGTAGATGTAAGGGGAATATATATTTACAAGGGCAATATAGAAATACAGTAACCTTTAAGCACATACATATCTCTTAATAGCTGGTTGCTAGGTGCAGCACCATTCCCTTTGCCACAGATTAATACTCTTTGCACATCCAAAACAAAAAAAATGAATAACGAATTCCCATTTGGGAAAATCAGTATTGAAAAATTTAAGGGAATCTGTTCTTGAAAATGGTTCACTCAACAAAACAATTTTTAACGCTATCTACATTTTTTGTGTAGTAAAATTTTGCCTATCTCTAATGATTTACCAGTTATGCAAAAGTCGTACAGAATGAAGAATACTTTTGGAGACATTCCCAGAAAATTCAAGATATACATTTTATTTGTCATGAAAATATCTTATACATATGATATTTTAATCATAATCGTTAGAGCCATTTTTGAGAAAATTAAAATTTTCGAAAAATCTTCCATGTAAAGGGTAATCTGGGGTGGGGGATTTTCTTGAAAACCTTCGTGTCGCATCTCTAGAAGATGCTGAAACTAAATACCAAGTTTGGTGTTTATCCGACTGTTTATTTCTGAGTTATGCTGTTCACAGACAGACACACAGACACACACACGGACATGTTTCCAAAAATGCTTTTTTTGGATTCAGGGGGTCCCAAAACATGTATTTCCGGTGAAATCTCGGTATCGAATTTTTGGGTGGAATGCAATACTTCCCCTACTTACTATACGTAGTAGAGAAAGTAAAAATTGGTTCTATATATGGGAAGTGCATTAAAGGCCCGAGATTAGTCGGGTAATCACTAGTCCTCTCTTGCAAATACCTTCATATAGATGAATTCTTAGAATATCAATATGCTTGCCCTTAGTATTTAAAAACTTATGATGAAACTACAAACTTATGTTTGGCCACGAATAACGGACCCTTCTGATTTCATTTGATTTGGAACCAAACTTTTTCCAACCAAATTGGAATAAAATGAATAAAATGAGTGTCCTATAGTATCCTTGAGGATATATTTTGGACATGCCCTCCAGCAGCGTCCAAGCTCTCCGGTGCACATCTTAATATATACACATCTTAACGTGTCATTTACTCAGTTGTGATAGTGCGGATGCTATTCCTGAGGTTATTCCTTAGTTTGCCAGTAGTTTGGAAATTCTACTGCACACTTTTCCTTTCAAGTATCTCCATAAATAAAACTTACATGTCGACAAATCTGGTGACCGCGATTTCGCCATAAGCCTTTGCTCACTGTCCGTTCAGAAGTAAATATCTCATGGATACGGGTGACCTATTACATGCGTGACAGGTTGCCATCTTGGTGAAAGAAGCAGTAATTATCCCATTTTCTGTTAGTTGGGGATAAGTCATCCAAGAAGGCCAGGTATACATCAAGTTGATTGCAGGGAATATTGGACCGATAATGCGCTTCGCAATCATAGTGAAAGTATCGTACGTCTATTGTTCGTGCAGCTGTTGCTGATTCACTAGGTTAGGATTTTCTGTCGCCCAATACCTTCTGTCCCGGAATTTACCCCAACAGATAAAACCAAAACTCGTCACTCATGACAAACAACAGTGGGACGAGCGACTATCTATAACATATTCAACTACCGGCGGCAGAAATTTGTACGTTTAGCCTTATCAGGTTGTCACTTGGTATGGTTTGAAATTGAAAACCTTCAACGTATTTTCGCAATTCTCTTACTTGCGTGGACCTGCACAGCCAATTTCGTGACAGACTTTCAAGGAGGACTCTTAATCATTATTTCATCATTTTGCGTCTCAAGTTGTAGTGTCCAGACAGAAGGAGCTGTTCCTTGATGCATTTGCAACGGATCCAGTCGCACGTCATTTCCTCACCAAATCCTGAATGTTGCATTTCGTTGGCATTAGTGGAAACGGAAATTTGTTCCAGAATAATTTCCGTGGTTCCTTGATAGTGTCGGTGCGTATGCAAGCCTTTTGAATATTTACTTTGATACTGAACGAGTAACGGTTATTCATAAAACGATCTTTTCGTAATAATAAGTAGAATTAAAATTGAAAAGCAACAATCTAACTAAATAAATAGTTAATACTTGGAAGCAAGATAACAAAAGAGCAACTGAAAGCGGAAGAAAGGATGTCAATGTAAGTGAACACAAGTTTAGTTTCAATTCAAGCGAGATGAGGCTGCCTGTTATTCGTGCCCAACTATGTATTACTAAGTTGCTATGGAACTTAAGTGTTTCAACTTCATTAAAAAGTTAGAATACTAGGCTCTGCAAACATCTATCTTTCCCTCTCTCCCCCTTTTTAAAAGATGCATTGCGAATACGTTCCATGCTTTTTACCTTTTAAACACATTTTTCAGGCCAGAACAACATATTAAAACATTATTTTATTGAACACTAATTTTTCTCTCAACTCCGCTCCCAATGTTTGTCACAATCTCTTTATTGTGAGATGTTTTGTCGCAGTTCTGCAGCTCTCTTTCCCGATTTTACTGACAGGAATTAAGGAAGCGTGCTTCCATCTCTCTGGATAAAAATCCTTTCTGTAAATACCATTGTAGATCCCGTAAAAAATAAAGCATCCACCAGAAGTGCTCTCAAAATGCCACTAGTGAGTTCGTCTTCTCCTGCAGATTTTATCTTCGGTTAACTTTTATATTGAAGCTAATCTTTCGACTTACACGAACGTTCTGCGATTGTTTGTATCGATCCCGAACTGGAATCATTTCCGACTATTGTATGAAGTTCATTGTCGCTGTTTTTTTACCAGAAACGAGTTGCTGTATTGTCTTACGGCTTTTTCAGAAATGCGCTATGTGACTGCCATTCGAGAGTTTAAGTAGTGATATTTTCTCTTTGATTCCTATATGTGCTTTTATAACATGCACCATAGATTTAACGTTCAATTTAGAATGAGTTTGCCGATATTCAAGTTCTGTAGCTTCGCATTCTGATTCACTTCCGTTGTTTATTGTTATTGCATGCGTAACTGTTATGCCTTGTTCCATGAACACTTAACCAACAAACTACTGTGCTCCAGAGATTATACTAATATTCTACGCTTAAGTTCGCTCATTAAAATACGCGTTTCTTAAACTATGCTCTCAAAAACGAGCAAATATACGGTTGGAGTTGAAAGTACGTTGATAAGCGGTGACTTCACGGTATTTAAATTCCGCCGGCAAGTTTTTATGAAGACTGCCAAGGCAATGTAAACCACCCGGAAAACTAGAATCTGAGCTTTAAAGAATTGTCATGCAAAACAATTTCCTCGTCACCACCACCCTGAGTTGAACCCTGATTTCTAAGCTCCCCGAGATAGTAGCAAGCTACCTTACGGAGGACGAACAATTCTATCCCGAATGCCAAGCCAGAGATACCCAAGAAGAGCTCTAAGTTATTCATCACAAGGATGGACAAAATTAAGAAGACTCAACCATGGATCGACCAATTCTTCTGCAGATTTTATCGGTTAACTTTTATATTGAAGCTAATCTTTCGACTTACACGAACGTTCTGCGATTGTTTGTATTGATCCAAAACTAGAATCATTTCCGACTATTGTATGAAGTTCATTGTCGCTGTCTTTTTACCAGAAACGAGTTGCTGTATTGTCTTACGGCTCTTTTGGAGACTCAACGGACTAAAGAGCATAACGCTTAAGGCAGAAGAGGAAGACTAGTTAACCTAAAAGCTACTGGAATTCCGTAAACCTTAGTTCTTAACTTCTACTATTTGCTTCCTAATTCAATAGTCCCAATTAAATTCTGCCTCACCAAATAATTGTCCCATCCTGTGTGTTCTACACCAATTTCTAACCTACTATTCTACAGGCCTGTTAAACCTAATCTAAAATATTTATATTCAAAATACCGTCCTCGTATTCAAACCTTTCCTCTACCGGAATCACGATTGTTCATCGACTTCGGGAAGAGAAGCTATTTTATTGTATACTGTTTCTACGAGTTTGCAGCAGAGTGATAGCCGCTCCATGGCAAGTGTTTGGCCCTCTGCATTCCAGGGCCTTCTTCAGGGTAATGATGGCCCTGAATATAAGTAAATATCCAACGCCGAGAAAGCTTCAAATCATTGTTTGTTATAATCCCAATATATCTCTTATCCGTTTTTAGTCAACAATCTTCTCCTCTTATAAACTGCTTATAAACTATTAGTTCTTTTTCCGCTCTTCTAAAGCTAAATACCCCCTTGCCACAATCCCCATTTTTCATGTAAAGATCCAATATTCCCTCCTTCAGTTCAGTCTCCTAGGTCCTTATCTATGTATTCTTCTTCTAAATTTCCATATGTTATAATAATTATTATAAAAAAACTCCTTCAATATATCTTGAAAATGACTCTTCTTATAATAGATTTTCTTCTTCAAGTGATTATTGCTCTTCCAATAGATTCTTTTTCACTTTGTTAATATAAGAATATCATCTTCATTCTCTTTTTAAAGTTAGTTCTTATGTATTAATTTCTCCCCTTCATTGTTCCTAATAATAATTCTTGACTTGTTAGTCGCTTATTAAATTTCTTGTTGTAGATGTTAGTATTTTCATGGTAATTACTGTTGCTATGTTTAATATTAAATAGTTGTGTCTTTGTCATTTTCCATAATCTCTTTCTTGATGTTGTCATTATACGTGTGTATTGTTTATTTATATCTGTCATTCTTCTTGTTATTAATCTACATTATATTATATAATTACTGTATTTGCTGTTGTCGTTGTGTCTAATGTTATGGTTGCGTTAAATATTGTTATAGATGCTTTTAATAACAAGCGGTTCCTAAGCAAAAGTACACTTCCTGTGGTAAGTTATCTGTTTCTTCATAGGATTCAATTTTTACTTTCTTTACTACGTATAGCAAGTAGGGGAAGTATTGTATTCCACCCAAAAATTCGATACCGAGATTTCACCGGAAATACAAGTTTTCAGATCCCCTGAATCCAAAAAGGCATTTTTGGAAACATGTCCGTGTGTGTGTCTGTGAACGGCATAACTAAGAAACGAACAGTCGGATAAACACCAAACTTGGTATTTAGGTTCAGTATCTTCCAGAGATGCGACACGAAGGTTTTCAAGAAAATCCCCCCACCCCAGACTACCCTTTACATGGAAGAGTTTTCGAAAACTTTAATTTTCTCAAAAATGGCTCTAACGATTTTGATTAAAATCTCATATATTTAAGATATTTTCATGAAAAATGAAATGTATATCTCGAATTTTCTGGGAAGGTCTCCAAAAGTATTCTTCATTGTGAACCACTTTTGCATAGCTGGTAAACCATCAGAGATAGACAAAATTTTACTACACAAAAAATGTAGATCGCGTTAAAATACACAATTTATGTCATATACATTTTGTTTTGTTGAGTGAACCATTTTCGAGATATTGCTTGCTATTCCCTTAAATTTTCCAATACTTATACTTTTTCTCAAATTTGTTATTCATTTTTTTTGTCCTGCTAGTGCAAAGAGAATGGAATACTCCACATATCAACCACCTCTTAAAACATTTAACCATCGCTTAAAGTCTAGCAATTCCCCTTGCATCTACAAGAACATTTGCAATAAGATTAATATCTCGATATCTCGATTAACATGAAGCATTTGGAGAATAAGCGCTTGTAAAGATAGTTTGTACAAGAGTAGAGAAAGTCATGTGAGTGTAAGACATCAGATTTTTTCACCTACCTTCCAACATGCTGGATATGTTCTTGCTCCTGGTGTAGTCGTTCCACTTTTTCAATTCTTTGGTTATTATTCTTCTTTTTTGCTTCATTGTATTCATCCATCGCGATTTAAAAATCTTATTAATAATTTTTTATAAAATTGTGTAATTATTTATATTCCGTTAAAAATCTCTACACTCTTTTCCCTGTAAACTTCTCCTTTTTTCGTTTACCAAATCTTGTTGCTAATATCATTTTTACGCTGTGCGTTTCGGTAATGATTTTATTAATTTATGGACGCTCTTTGACTGCTGTGGTCCTTAGCATCCCATTCTATACTGGGCGTGAAAGAACGGTAATTTTGTTCAGAGGCCTCTGAAAGAGGCTTGAGGTTCTTTTACGTCCCATGAATCTACGACACTGGACCACCGGCTTTACTTCCCTTCGAAAGGAAACCATGCTAAGGATTTTTAAAGCGAAGATATCCGTGGCCCTCCGCCGGATTTGAACCCCTGACCTCGGAAACTAGTGGCTAGCATGGTAACCACTACACCACGGAGGACAACAAATACGAGTAGTACCATTATACTACAAAAACACATATGTCATTTTGCATTTTCCCAATTTTCTTAAAATGTCGTCAATATGTATAACATTCTATGGCGGCTGTAAAACATTTTAATTTTAACCTTTCCTTAATGTTCGGGAACAAAGTGCTAAGCTCATCGGCCTTCCTGTATGGTGCTCCATTCTGATTGCCATTCATTCGGTAGTCTTTTATCCTTACAATCAAATCCTACTATCTCTCTAGCGATGCTATCATTATGCTTCTCCTGCCAATAATACGCTCCTCTAATAGGGCCATATTTGGTATGGCGTTGGTTGCTCCGTTGTATAAGAATACTATTTTCTTTGCTTGCTGCACGGCTGTCTAAGTACAGTTTTCAGTTTTGCGCTCTTCGCATAAACACTCGCAGCATATTCTGTAATTCCAACTATAATACTTACATGCCATATATTTTTTAAGTCTCCATGGGAACCTTAAATCCTAGTTATGCAAGCGAAGCTAGTTTCATTATAACACTTTCAGTTTCTACTCTTGCATAGTTTAGACGTAAATCAATATATAATTTTTCGTGTAAGATTATAAAACCCTCTTCTCTTTGTATATCTTGTTTTTGTTTTTACTCTTGGGTCCTTTAAAGAGATACCTTTTTATTCTTAATATAACATTTGACCTATTAAAGTACATTGCACCATAGCAATCGGAAGTCAGTCTTAGAAATGCAAAAGTCAACTTTTATGGGGTTTCCTCTGGTCTCTTCAAATGGAAGCTATCGTAATTCTTTTATTTCTTATCCGTAACTTCGATCAATCATTTATAATCTGTTATGTTTTATAGGAAGGCTAGGTAATTTTACTTCCGATTCGCACATACCTTTGAAACAACTTTTGCAGTTAACTGCGCAGCCATGCATTAAGGAAAATTGGGGAATCTCTTGAGCATCTACTTGTTATTCCGTATATGCCTCATCTCCCAAATCATCTCTCCCCCTCGCTTCATAGCTTTCTGTACTAAATCCTAGGTTCATTAAAATACAGCTATTGTACTCACAATGCTGTTAAATAACTGCATTACCAAGTTACATTTATTTATCAGTTCTAAATTCATTCCTTATCCTTTTGTATCGAACAGCCAATGTTTTCTTTGCTTTGAATTTTTGAGGATGTTTAATGATGTATATGCCGGTCATAGACTGTAAGTAAAGTGAATTGCAGGATGAAAATGGTAATATTTTTGGTTTAGAAACGCACTTAATAATCACTGGTAACATGTCCATTGTTTTGCTTTTCCTCATGTTTTAAAATATGTCCTTAAAATTCCATGAACTTGAATCAGATTCGAAAAAGTAAGATGAATGTGACGGCCAGTTCTCCAACTAAGGATTATCGTCGATTCATGCCGATGCCTTACCGCTGAGCCACCATTGTGAGAGTCAAAAAGCAGGTTGAATCCGTCTCATCTGAATCATTCATCCGGTAAAACCTCAAGATAAAGTTGTATCTTATAGGTAACTTCCACTCCACTTCCACCATACATACTTAATCCTCATTTTCCACTTGTATCAGCAAGCCATGGGAGCCATTGTTACGCTCATGTAGCTCTTCTACACATTCTTCACATTTTTCTTTGTT
Source organism: Deroplatys truncata (assembly GCA_030765065.1). NCBI lineage: Eukaryota > Metazoa > Arthropoda > Insecta > Mantodea > Mantidae > Deroplatys > Deroplatys truncata. The sequence goes on along the minus strand of CM060987.1, from coordinate 77,491,565 downwards.
CATTACATCATTTCTGTTTTACTCTTATATTACACGCACTTCTTCTTTACGAAATCTAGAGCTTTATTTCACGATAAGTATATTGTCATCTACACGGTTTAGTCCATCAATGAACTCTTCCGTCCTCGGGGCCAATGTAGAAAATCCTGGTGTCTCCATCTCAGTTTTGGGCGTCCTATCTTCTTTTCAATCTTGAATTGTACTCCAAAATATTTCTTGATATTCTAGAGTTTTCCATCCGTTGTAAATATGCCTCGCAATCGATGTACATGGTCCACAAGGAAAACGTTATAAACTTCTTAAGGAATTAAATAAAACAGAGATAAATTAAATATCCTTATTTTCCTCTAGAGCCTATTTTTCTTCCAATTTTTACCTCGCTCATTATTTTGCAGTATTGTTTCTCTTAGTTCGTTGCTTAGTCTACTATGACTGCTTCCACACGCTGCTTCATGTATGACTTCCATTGTTTTCTTTCTTCTCTCTGCCGCAACATTTGCCCTGTACCCTAAGGTTTCCTATTCCTTTTACTTTCTACCTGTCCTATGATTTCCTCTGCATACATCTTTTCACCGATTCCAGTATTCATTAATACTTCCAAGCCTTCTCTTGAAAAATTCTTTAAGTTTGCTCCTTTCTTTCTTCTTCAGACGAATGCCTATTTTCTGATCAATAGCACCTGGTCCTAGGAAATACACTTTCTTATTAATGTCTTGACTTTTCAACCAATTATGAGCTATTTTCTGTAGTACATAATATTAGATACATTCTGGTATCGCTTGTTGTGCAATTGGCATATCTGCGTATGTTTTCTCCTCTATTGTTATGTAAAGCGACAGCTCAACAATTCAACCGTCAGAACCGAGCCTAAATATAATTTAGGATCGCAACCGCTTCAATTTTTGAAAAGCACATCACCTCAGCTAGCTACTCATATAAATAAACACAATTCTAAGTTACGAATCAGCTAAGTTTCTTTCAAATCGAATGCTATGTTTGCCCCCATGCTACTACTATCTCTTATACTTTTATATTTTTCCTCTTCTAACTTTTCTTCCCTTCGTTGCCGGTCATTCTGCCATGTGAAATGTAAATTTTCACTGACAAGCATTAAAGGTATTTATTTACCTTGAAGTTGCACCATTACTATACGGTAATGCGGTCCTACTTTACATTAACATTTATTTAACCATTTATTTTAACCATTAGAATTCCATTGTGATTCCTGTTGGAAACACACAGATTTTAAAAATTAAGATCCATCGCCAGGATCTCTTCAGTAACATTCGGACAACTTATCAGGGTAGCACAAAGGTAATGCCTTGGGATTACAGAGATTTTGCAAAGCTCGTTTTCTTTGTAAGCTGTCATACTAGGTTTTCTCAGCTTCTTTTATATATTCCTTTTTCACTTCCAATTATCTTCAATATATGCTTTGCTTTTATAATCTATTTTCGCTATTACTCTACCTAACATTAAATAAAAAGCTTGAAGAGGAAACTTATTGTTTGCGACTTGTCGCCCCCAGCCACTCTGCTGCACGTAATCCATTAAACTGGGTATGGCGTCGGCTCATGCCAATCTGCTGCAGTCCTGGCTTTGCAGCGAGAATGTGGTTTTCGGCTACAGTCCGCAAGGATTAGTGTACAGTATACCATGCGAATGTTAGGAAAGATAGCAAAGACTAACGTTTATCTGACTGAAAGCAACATTTAGTTATGGTATTAAGATACTGCTCCAAGGTGTGTTAAGTATGTTTGTTTTCAAATCATTTCTGAATATAAGCTGCTCTAGAATCATACTATTATGAAGTGTACAGTAAGTTTGCTGTTCTGCATCGCCTGTGCAACCTGAAACACACATACACGTACACACACACACACACACTCTCTCTCTCTCTCTCTCTGAATACCCGGATGTGTACACTTTCGAAATTAGCTTATTCGTTCAGATTTCAATCTTTTGGTTAAGATTAAACTACGTGTATGCGCGGTGTGGTGCATAAGTAATGCATTTTACACTCAATCAACACAGAAATATGTAATTAATTAAATCCCAAACTTTATATGTTTTACCCATTTTAAGCTTTTTCTGTCCTTATATTCGATATGACATCACGAAGGAAAAATGCCCTTATGCATCTATTGAGTAACTAGTTTTCAAGCTATTATTCACTGAATAATAGAAAATAGGTATTACAATATTTAACGAAGCAGTAAGAGTGCCGTATATTTTGCCTGTTCAGAATACGTTTATAATACAGATGTCATTGCATATCTAACAAAGTAAGTTTTAAACTAATAGCTATTTCATAAATCCTGAAAATCAAACTTCCAAGGTAATCGAAGTAGCCCTAAATGGAATAAAAAATCACGCATCACATTGTATTGTTATAAAAGTAGTTACTGCATTAAATAAACTCCAAATGAAATAGAAAAATAAATACACAAGTACATTAATATGAAACTGTATATAGTTACATTAGTTAGATCAATCAACCAAACTACAATAATTGCAATTTTTCCTTAAATTGGCTTTATTTTCTTTTATATCATATCTACCTATAATATACCATAAAGAAGATGAAGAAACACACTATGTATGATGAGGGCTGAAGGAAAGCTGTTTTCATTTGCTTAATAATTTACTCTGCGAGCGTCGGTATGCCTCAGTGGTTTCGTTCACGTCTCTGATGCTGAGGGCCTGCGACTTGATTCCCGGTTCTAAGGTGGCGATTTTAAGTGACTCCAACCAAGGTTTCACCTTTCAATAGCTCATGTGAAGTATTTACACGGCCCAGTGTGTTCGGCGTCTTCCATTCCATCTCGTAACCTATCATCGGAGGTTCGACATTGCCCACAGGGAGCCTCCAGCTAATAAAGGGTCCAACCATTGATTGCCGGAATCACGCTCGCTCGAAGGTTATTGACCATATAGAGAGTGTTGAAACAACATATTCTACTCGGTATACAGCATACAATCTAACTTCTAAGAGGATCGCTAAACACAATTAATAAATCCAGAATATTTGTTAGGACTAATGTGACCTTTAATAGGATTGGATTAGATTAGATGATGGAGGATTTTTGTTGGAATTTTATCGAACTCCTGCACGTCAGCCTTAAAGCTTTATTGCGCAACCCCATTGGAAAGAATACTTCCATTGTTTCTAAAATCTGTTCCCTGAACAAGTTGCAGTAACTTAGTTCCAATGTCAGCATCCTTTCCTAGATATTTTCTGGTTATGGAAAGAGTAAGTCTATTTCTTGCCTTCGAAGGGTAGTCAAAGAGGATGTGCAATGCAGTTTTCTCAACCTCTTCAAAAGGGTTCATCTTGTGGAGTTCTACTTTACGTAAATGTTTCCTGAAGTGACCATCGTCAGAAAATAATGCAAATACTTTACTTATTCCTGTTGTATTCAATCTCAGTAGAGACCAGAAAAGAGTTTCTCAAGGACTTAAGACCAGTTTCCTGGCTTGTCTTTGTCCAGGAAAGGTTTCCCACCCGAATTGGTGTGTTTCCCTAATTCATGCTTTTACCGTGGTTTTGGCAGTAGTATACTGATTCCAACCAAGGGCTCAGGGCCAGCATAGGTTATCTCAGTAGCCTTTTTAACTAACTGATCTGTTTTTTCATATACGTACATGTCCTGATGCGCTGGAACCCACCACATTTTGAGCCTGTCACGAGATGACAGCGCAGACAGGATCTTTAGGCATTCGCAAACTGGTTTTGATTTTACCTGATCTTAAGAGAGGACTTTTAAAGCAGTTTGACTGTCTTTGAGGATAAGAATTCGTCTATCATGATAATCTTTCTGAAGCCCTCTTAGAACTACGGCGTTTTTGCTTCTTACGCCACACGTTTGCAAGTGCTCTTCCCTAACCTTCGATGCGCTGTAACTTACTCATTCCTTTGGGCCAGGGTCTGTCAACTCTCAGCGTCGGCGTTGTACGGTAGTGTAAAGTTTAACGCTGTTGGCGAAATGTAAATGGCAGGAAGAGGAAAATAAGTTAGAGCGAGCTACACTGAAATGAGCACACATGAGTTGGTTATCTTTGACACAGTTTCCTGGCTGTTATATCCCCTAGATTAGGAGTTCCGTTTAATTAGTCTCCGCGAATTTACACTCGCTCCTGTGCGTCTCGAACCTGGCCTCTCAGCGAACACAATTGCTACTTCGACCACTCCATTCTTGGCTTTCTTTACACTCGTGATAACTGTCATTCCGGCTCGTGTTTCTCGGTTACCCGTTACTAAGTCACCGCTCCTTGGTGCACAAGTTCTCTGCCCGGGACTTTGCTGCCCTTTCACAACTGGCGATACTGAATATCCATGTAACACTCGTGGAAATTATTCATTTGTGTACCACAATTACTTTGCAAAATATTTAACGTTATCTCTGTCACTACGCCTCGCGCAAAATTCGCGGGACTTTGATCTCAATTCTTATGATCACGAGCCGCAAGTACTCTATACGACTGAAACTGACGGAGTGGCTGCTAAACCCTGAAATATCCCCTTAAATACTCAAGTTAACAGCCTTCGGTTTTCTCACACTGAATAAAGTTTCTTTTCTATCTTATTGGTTGCTGTCCTTTTCTGCTAACTCTGAGTGCTCCCTGGCTCCGGTTTAAAAGGTTGAACTTCAACCTATTTTGCCCCAGCCTCCGAGAGTCGCCACCTAATACATCTTTCGGGATCTCCTCTCCAAATACAAGGGGGTTCTATGGTATTTTACACCTTTAAGTTTGAAGTGAACCAGAAGCAACCGTTGTTTCTTCGCGTCTATTTTTCGGAAATCTTGCAAAAACAATCAGCTGCAGCGCTGTTTGTTCATCAACATTCGCATAAATTAAACACATATACAGCTTTCTAAGGTCTTTAGGATGGTGTTTTGGAATTGGTGGGGTCAAAATGCGGATTTGATAAAGTTTGACATAGATTAATTGCCAATAACTCAAAAATTAAAATTAGTTCACACTTTCTTTTTGTGCAGTTAGAATTGTCGCTACAGACCACAGCTCAGGATAGGAAATATTTCTCCCTGAAAAGCTGTACAATATTTCCCGCCTAATGTTTGTTATTGGAGATAGGCCACATATGCCTGCGTCCCCATACGGATCCATCTGTGAATCACAAAAGTTGGCCATATACTTTATAAGGCGTAATTCCTTCCATCCAATCTTCTAGAGACACGAGAGTTACCTAAAATGGAGGGAAAGAGCAGTATTGAGTATTCATTAGATCAGACCGCATTCTCAATCCTGGAATATCTAGGAAGTTTAGGATACAGGTATCCCAGTTGAACAACTACCTCTCCAGTTCCTTGTTTGGACTAAGCGGTAGTCAGTAACTCCGGCCTCCGCTTGTAAATACATGTCCATGGGAGGAAGTCCCAGCAGAGTCTCCATTGCGATGGTTGGAGTACTTCTGAACACCCCTGTAGAAATGCCAATCTCTATAGATTGGCAAATTTAATTGTACTGTAGTTTGTAGTGTTTACCACCACCATCACCAAACAATGGCGTCTTGAGATACCTGAGGTCTAACCATTGTAACAGATAGCCAATGGCTAATGATAGCTAACGTGCGGCTTTATGCCCCATATCAATTCAATAGTGCGTTTGATCGTTACAAGCGAATGAATGTGATTTTTACCCAATACAAGGCTTAGATATTTAATGTGCTCTGAATATTCCAGTATTGAATGCGTAATTTAAGATTTCGTAGGCCTTTAAAGTTTCTCCTGTTGGTAAAAGGAACAACTGTTTTGCTGCGCTTGATAGACAAGTCGTCCTGCATACACCAGTTGTGAATTTGTCTCAGTCCATGATCCATCATGTCTGAGATTACATTAGGAAATATCTCAAAAGTAACCAATGCTATTTCATCTGTATACCTTTTTACATAATATTCTTCCTGGGTCATATTTTTGAGTAGACCGTCCACAACGAGACTCCAAAGAACTCACCCTACAGGAAACCCTCGTGGCGATGATCCCCTTCGTTTCCTCAAAGTGGATATCTGTAATTTTTATACCCCTGAGCATGGAATTTATCCAACTACAGAGTGTAATTGACTCTACTTCTGTGCAGTCGAAATCATAGATTCATATGGGGTGTATCAAAAGCACCCTGTATGTCTAGGAAAGCTCCTAGCGCTATTTCCTTCCAAGTCAATTAGTCATCCAGACTACTGAAAAGAATATGCAATGCTGTTAAGCTGGACTGTCTAATAGGACCCTTCTTCGAATATATCTTTCTATCAGTCTTTTCAAAGCCTTTAAAACAACCGATGCAAGGCCGATAGTTCGGTAGGGCTTAGCTTCAGTGAAATTATTGCGCCTGCGCTTAGAAATAAACACTACTCTGGTAGCTCTCCAGGCCAGAGGAATATGGTGAAAGCTATACTGGCCAGGAAGAGATTACAGAGGAGGATATAAACTGAGTCAGGTCCCTTCTACAACCATGCAGGCTAGATACCATCTCGCCTGGCGATTTAAATGGGTAAAATTTATCAATTGCCCATTTAACACTAGGAAAGGCGAGTACTTGACGTGCCAGTTCCCATTCCTCCGAAGCTCTTGTTTTCTAGAGTTTTCACACCGGCCTGTGAATTCGCAGGTCTTGTCATATACGCACCAGAGAAGTGACCTCAAAGAGAACTTTGAGTGTTTCTTCAGCCGATTACGTAAAATCACCTGTAGCCTTGCATATTGTTTCTATGGGATTTATTGGATCGTGGGCCATTGCTCTTTATATCCTAGCTGCCTTTTATAGACTAGATATTTCCTGACATAAGTTTTCAGTTCCTTTTGCTTTATTAAAGCGATACCGTACTCTCCCTCTCCTATGTTCAAGGCCTTTATTACACTATATCACTTTCTTGGATTTCATCCGCGTTTGCGTGGGGCAGTTTTCGTGGGGCAGTTTTCGTGATAGCTGTCAAGTATAGCCTCTTAAATTAAATAGATGACCTTGTCAATATCACCAAAAGATGTATTCCTATCAATTTGCGCAGTCCTACCTGAAAGATCCTGCATATAGGGCTCTCAATAGGTTCTGCTGAAATTCGGTAGCAAACAGCCATTTTAACTACATTGACATTAAAAGATATGTAGCTATGATCTGAAAGTGATGGTTCATCCAGGATCCTCCAGTCGGTGATCTGACTTGAAATATACTCAACACAAAAGAAAATGTCGATAACTTTCTGCCTTATACGATTTGCAAAGGTAGGTTTGTTACCAACATTTAGAATGTATAAATTCCTAGAAAGCGAAAATCTAGAATGTGCTCACCCATTTTACTGATATTTTTGCTACCCCAGATTTCATGACGAGAGTTGACGTCACACCCGAAGATAGTGTGTAGTAGGATACTCGTGAGAGATTCCAGTCAGAAATATACTATGAAATCATAAACGTTAAAAAAAATACCTTATTTTAATAGTGAACAGTATTAACCTTTTCATTCATCGCTTCTTTTGGAGTTAGGTGCTCTCTGGCATGAAAATAAATATTCTTCCTTCTTCTTCTTCTTCTTCTTCTTCTATTGAGACAACATTGATACCAATCACATCTGTTTTCATTGGTTAAACCTAAGTTAATGAAATAGGTTATGCCAGGCGATGAATGAATGATCGTATAAATCAGTTAAACGAATGGACTAGAAGTATCTTATTTTCATTCCAAGGACTGAGGGAAAATCCCGTAAGGAAATCCTTGGAATGAGGAAAGCAACATCAAAGCAAGTACTTCCATTCAGTCAGTGTCTTGAGAGTCATAATTTAGTCAGAATAAGGTTGTTAAGTTGAAAGCCTCTTGAGGATACCTTCATTGCTATCACATCGTCTTTTAATTTATGATGGTAGGAACAATTCCCCTGCTTTAATCGGACTGCAGAACCGTAAGGAAAATCCTTCTCCAAAATAAAGGAATCTTAGGGGCAAAAGTATTTATTTGCGTTTGGGAATCTTATTTAAAAGTAAAAGTAATGTTTGGCAGACGGGTATTACATTTAGAACATAAGCTGTTCGTGGGGTCTGCGCTAAATAGTCCACACATGTGGTGTTTCCAAATTTATAGTTCAGACATATACAGTTCGCTACATGAGTTACCAAACATGTGATTTAAAACAAGATTCCAATGTGGCAGTTTTCATTATTAAAATTCAAGTTTCATAATAGTTGACGTGAACGTTTTTAAAATAAATTATAATTTTCTTGCTAAATGAAACAGATAAATCAGTTCTGTGTTACTTTAACAACTACTTAGGCACAGCAAGCCGAATTTGTAGTCAAGTTTAAATCCTGGTGAGGTTTTGAAATTTGTATTACATTTTTAAATATTGCAGATGCTCATAGTCTGCCTATTAGCTAGCATATGCAAAGTTGGGTCGTGGACTGTGTTGGTTAAATATTAGATAGCCCTGCCACAAACCTAGTTACTGAAGATACAACCTGCTCAAGTACATTTCCGGTAGTGACTCAGGAAGTTTCCGCCGAATGGACATGATTGGCTTATCTTCATGTAAGGAATTTATTATCTGACGAATTGATCATATTTAGTCGCCCGTCAACATGTAGACTTTAAAACCATTCTGTATGAATATAAAGGCAAATATGTTTCAGTAACATCTAGAGCTCCCTTTTATTATGTGCATATGACAAAGAAGTATAGTTCGAAAGCTTAGTTTTATGGGTAGACAACAAGGTGTAAAACGTACTTTATTTAAAGCAAAAGAAATGTGCGCATGAAGTGATTATGCAAACAACTGTTCTAAAACTGTTAACTAAACAAAGACACAAACCTTAAAAATGACAATTTTGTACTTGACAACTATGAAATTGTTAATAGGAGAACTTGGCATCACACCGTTATTGAAAATTGTAAATTACAGCTAGGTCCTTATGTCCAATCTCTTCTAAGTTGGTACAGCTGGTTTCTTCCTATCCTCTCGAGAAATAAATAAAAAGGGCTTCAGTTATTTCAAAGCACTTCTAAGTACGGTGTCATTGGTGGTAAAACTGCAAGAAGCAAGCTTTGAGATGACAAAAACTAGATCTTAGCAAGGTTACACATTCTGTTAAATATAAACAATAAATAATAGATATATTATATATGTGTGTCTGTCTGTGAAGAGCATAACTCAGAAACGAACAGCCGGATAAACACCAAACTTGGTATTTAAGTTCAGTATCTTCCAGAGATGCGACACAAAAATTTTCAAGAAAATACCCCCACCCCAGATTACCCTTTACATGGAACATTTTTCGAAAATTGTAATTCTCTCAAAAATGGCTCTAACGATTTTGATTAATATATCATATGTTTAAGATATTTTTATGACAAATAAAATCTATATCTTGAATTTTCTGGGAATGTCTCCAAAAGTATTCTTCATTATGAACGACTTTTGCATAACTGGTAAACCATAAGAGATAGAGAAAATTATACTGCACAAAAATACACAATTTGTCATATACATTTTTTGTTTGTTGAGTGAACCATTTTCGAGATATTGCTTATTATTCCCTTAAATTTTTCAATAATTATTTTCTCAAATGGGAATTCGTTATTAATTTTTTTGTCTTGTATATGCAAAGGGTATTAATCTGTGGCAAAGAGAATGGTGCTGCACCTAGCAACCAGCTATTAAGATATATGTATATGCTTAAAGGCTACTGTATTTCTATATTGCCCTTGTAAATATATATTCCCCTTACATCTACAAGAAACTTAGTAAGATAGAGTCTGCAAATGTTTATCTCGATTAACATGAAGTAGATGGAGAATAAGCGTTTGTAAAAATAGTTTGTACAAGAGTAGAGAAAGTCATGTGAGTGTAACACATCAGATTTTTTTTCTCTGCATGGCTCCTGTGTGGTAGCACCTCATTGCAAGCTTACTTTACAAACTAATATGCCTCTTGTGAGCATCCCACGTCAAAGAACAGGTTCGCTTATTCATACAAGAAACAACTAAAACTATCTCATGATGATGTTCAAATACCGTCACATGAAAAGGTATCGCGCAATGTAATATAAAAATATTTGCTTTATTCACATGGTTTTCTCTTCTACAAACTTTTCTTCTATCTCCCAATCTAGATTAACTTTCATTAAATATTTACACATTTTGTTGTAGAAATAAGAAAGATGTTAAAGCAATAATCAGATGTTTAAAAACTGGCTCGCATGTAATGACTTTGAAATTCCAAGTTCTTTGTATAACCAGGAGAAAAATCTGATCTGTTGACATTTTTCTTCTCACTTCTCTACAACCTATTCCTACAAAAGTTTATTATTCAATATATTTCTGGTTTATGCAGATAAACTTTCAATTCACATTTAGGTACACTTTTTATTGCTGGATACAGTAGGTAAAGCCATAGTCAGGTTTTTAAAGAGTGTGTCCCTGTCTGATGGCTTTGAAATTCCATGCTGTTTGCACGACCATAAGAGAAAACGAATAGTGACGTCCCAGTTGGGAAAAGCAAAAGTGCTTTAAAATTTGAAACAATAACAAGGATTTTCTCGGGAATGGTTAATACATAAAAAATAAATGCTTCACAGGCTATTAGCAGATATACATTTTATTTGTAATGCAAACATCATAAACATATGTCAATTTAAACAAAACGGTTACATCCATTTTTGAGGAAATCAAACATAACGAAATGTTTCCCATCTAAAGAGTAGTGGGATGTGGGGGTTCTGTAGAAAATCTTCGTCGTATCCTTGGAAGGTACTGAACTTAAACATCTCGTTTGGTATTTTACGTTTCGTTTTTGAGTTGTGCTCACCAAGCGGGATGCCTCAGACGGTAACGTTTCTGGCCCACATTCGGGAGATCCCGGATTCAAACCTGGACCGGCCAATTTGACCTAAGTTTTTTTTTTAATTTCCCTCGGTCGCTAGGCGAATACTGGGTTGGATAATATGATCGGATAATATGATCCGCGAATTTTCCTATCATTCTTTTCAGCACTACACGTCATTTCCTTCTTCTTCACCGCCATACCCGCCTGATCACTCATCCTGGATATGCTATTCTAAAATTTGCTTGCTTCTCGACAGGTTATTGACTCAAGGTATTGGCTTATAAGTCCTTGCAGGTGCAAGTCCTACAAGAAGGAGATTAATCCATTAAAGAAAAATAAGAAGAGTTGTGTGTTCACAGTCACACAGGTACAGCCAGACGCATACACACATCTTGGTTTTATAAAACCAGTTTTTTGGACCAGGGAGCCTCAACGCTGTATTTTCGGTGAAATCTCGGTATTGAATTTTTAGAGTGGAATGCATCTACTCCCTGTACTTAAGTAGTAGATAAAGCCGAAAAGGACCAAAAGATGTGATGTAGTACATTGCGTGGTAATGAAACGATGGTAGTCTATATACAAAGTAATGTCGCTACAATTCTGCCTCCATACTGGATGGATAGCAAATTCTGTTTGATAGTTTTTAAGTCCTACCAGAACAAGATGGTTTTAAGGGAAGACTAAATGGCGGAAGTTGCCGAAATATGACATTTTAGCTTTTTATGCACTCCTATAAGCTGAATTTTCCGTTTAATTTGATATACAGAATATTTAAAAAAAAAAGTAGTCCACATTTGGAGAGGTGGTAGTGTGGACTAAAACAAGAAAAAGATGTCCAGTAAACATGGGCTCTAAAATGCATACCTTAAGAGCTATGAGCCCAATTGTTCATATCCGCTACTGTGAAACATCTCCCTTACTGCAAGCTCTTTACTATTACGTATGACCTACAGAGTGCAGTAAATGAATGAGGGCAGATTACTGTGTTAGTATGAGACAGCAGAGCTCTAATTTAGTCTGCTTGGAATTACATATATGAGCGGCGGTTATGAAACATCGCTAACGGAGATGCTCAATTAAGGCATGCTTCTGTTCGATGTCTTAGGGAATCACATACTCTCTGAAAGACTCCAGGTTAGTCACGGATGCTCTGGCAGGCATTGATGACGCCTTCCTGTAGTGTAGTGTTTCTGCATCATACACCAAAGATTTCAAGATGCAAAAGCATCTTCGCTTGATCCAGGCCAATTTGCCACGGTACACGCGGCACATGCGCGTAGACTGCCTATGACGTTTGCAACAACTGCCGGTTGAAGTCGGAGAAGGGGAAGTGTTTCACTTTTCGCCTATTCCAGGCCAATTTGCCACGGTACACTCGGCATATGCGCGTAGACTGTCTATGGCGTATGCAACAACGGCCGGATGGAGTCGTAGAAGGGGAAGTGTTTCACTTTTCGCCTATTCCAGGCCAATTTGCCACGGTACACGCGGCATATGCGCGTAGACTGTCTATGGCGTATGCAACAACTGCCGGTTGGAGTCGTAGAAGGGGAAGTGTTTCACTTTTCGCCTATTCCAGGCCAATTTGCCACGGTACACGCGGCATATGCGCGTAGACTGTCTATGGCGTATGCAACAACTGCCGGATGGAGTCGGAGAAGGGGAAGCGTTTCACCTTTCGTCTGATCCAGGCTAATTTGCCCTACCGCGCCTAAAGAAGTTTCACTTAAAAAATGGGGAACATGACCAGAAATTCATTCATTACTCATTGCTCACTTACTCTGATTCTCGCTGTGTCCATCCACGCTGCGTCTTCATTTCCAGGGGAGGGGGGAAATTATTGCGTGTCACTTGAGATAGTTACTTCCTTAAATATATTCAGATGATGGGGTTAGGAAATCCTTTTAACAAATGTTTAGGAGAAAAATATTGCTAGCCATGTCGCTATTAAACGTGTTATTCAGTAACTAATTACCGTTACTCTTCTTTAATAAAATATGGTTAAAACTTAAGCACGTGGTCATAATTTAAGGAATTACCTTCACTCACACAAACCCTGAGATAGAAACAGACAGAGATAGGGCTTGATTCCCGCTTCTACACGAACGAGCAACAGGCGGACAACGAACCAAGGACACCCAGATGGCCACGAGTGAGAAACCAGGTTAGGAAGTACTTCCGCCACAGACTCTCAACTGTTAATTTGCTAAAATCCACCAATGTCATTGTAGAAGCCAATTTAAAACATTTTATATTTAATGTCTATTTACATTTAAATTTATACTAACCAACGTGGTATGCTATAAAATCACACATGATTTTTTTTTAAATATGAAGTGGATATTATGGTTTGTTAGTAGTTGGAAGATGCTTCATGTTTATATGCCCCATGTATGGAAGCCAATTTGTTTGTCTCTTCTAATTAATATTCAACTCACCCCCTCGCACATTGTTATCCGCTCCTATTGTCAGTTTCAGTGAGGTCGTGTAAACTTATTTCCTAACAATGCATATAATTAACAAACATCTCAAATCAATGTTATACAATAATGCTTATTTACACTACAATCACTCTGGCATTTACATTATTGTGATACAAATTACTGCCACATATGCCCCACTAGAAACATAATTATAAATATTTACAACTTGTTTGAAAATTTCATAATTGGGTGTTTAGTCTCCTGAATCTTGGAACACACGGTATTTATCACTTGCACTTAACACTGCACACGCATTTAACACACGACATATATTTTGCCTTTATCTCGCCACTATTTACTGGCTCTGACATTACAATTTTTTTATAGCAAATACTGTACCCTGAACTATTTAGTTACAAAATGGTCATACTTCCTTAGATTGTTGACAAAAATTTATACATTTAAGATTTGTGTAATTATTAAACATATTTACCAAAATATTCATCCTCTACACAAATATATTTACATCTCTTAAATCTAGACACTATTTCACATTATCTGTGCGCTACATAAGAATTCTGCTTTAATTATCTTAACCCCTTTTTTATTATTTTGTACTTTATATTTACAATTCTATTTGAATTATGTCTACGTACTTTTACTTTAATATGACATTAAGTTTTCATTATTATTTGCTTCATTTCAAATGCTGTTACAGTTTACTAAGAAAATGTTCTTTTTTCCTCTGTAAACATTTATTTTTGTCAAGAATTTATTTCTCTTTTCTCATGACTTATATACATAGTTAACTCTTTTACATTCCAATACTTCGTTCTGCAGTTCAGCTTTAACTATCCAGAATTTGTTTACTTTTTTTTTAGCGGTCATTGCTATTCCCCCTCCTGGATCAAATTGTCTATGCCTAAGCATTACTCGTAGCTGTATCATAACCTTCCAAAATCTGTTCATTAATAACCTCTTAAAGGATTCATATGAAATTTCCTCCCCTGATAACATTTGAAACCAATTTAAAATTTTCTGAACTACACATCTTTTGACAACTATCATTTTCAATGCTTCCGGTATCTTTCTAATTTGAAAATATTCTGACAAGTCTGCAATAAACTGTACTGGATTGGAATTTTCATTTTGAACAGCTTGGCGTTTGTTAATTTCAGAAGTTAGCTTTTTATTATTTATAGGCAAAACTTTAACTTCTTCGGACAATTTATTTCTTTGTGTTTCTGACTCCTTCTGTATTTCTGATATCTCCCCTCTGAAATTAACTTGCACCTGAATTAAATCTGCATTCGTAGTCTCCATCATCTCTCTTAACTCACTGGAAATGCTATTCATTCGGCTACCTAACACTGTACATTTTACGTCAACATGTTCAAACTTAGTATTAACCTCACTTTTTTGGTCAGATATTTCCCTGCTCATGTCTGACATTTTCTTTGAAACTTCCCCTATCTCATTTGCTATTATTTCCTGATTTTCATTTCTTATTCTTGTCATACTACTATCTAGCTTCATAACTTTCTTTTCAATTTCTTTCCTGCTTTGATCTAATTTTTGCTTTAATTTCTCATTTCTCTGAGCTAGTTGTTCTAAGCTCCTACCAATATCTTCCCTTATTTTCCTATTTCTATTTTCCATATCTTCCCTGTTTTGATCTAATATTTGCTCTAATTTCTCATTTCTCTGAGTTAGTTTTTGTTCTAATTTCTCATAACTCTGAGTTAGTTTTTGTTCTAAACACCTATTAATATCTTCCATTAATTCCCTCTTATTCTTTTCTAATTTCTCACCAATATTTCTCAGCAGTTCCACCATTTCCATCATCATACCAGCATCAAAATTAACATTTCCTGCTATTCTATTCTTACTTTCTTCACTAATATTTCCTCCCTCAAATACTACATTGTTTGAGCTATTTTCTGTAACCTGTATTGAATTACAGCTAACTGTTACATTATCCCCTTCCATAATTGTTTCTTCAGTATTATTAGTAGACATTGTTTTCTTAATCCTACCACTTCTCAAGAACATTTAATTTCTAACAATTTTTTTTAGTATAAAAAAATTTACAATATTCTAACCTTTGTGATGCTGTCTGTTGATATTGCTTTGATGTCCAGCTTCCTGCCCCTCTCTCCTAGATGTATATGTCACCTCTGCGTCGTACTACTGTTTTGGTGTTGTAGTTGAATTCCCCTGTTGCCTTCTATTCTCGTAATTACGATGTCCAATCATCCGCGTCGTAGGTCGTTCTTGTAGTTGTTTCTAGAATCTGCGTCTTGTAGTCCATTTCACTGCTCCATTTGCTCCACGTCCTGGTTCCTTCGCCCCTTCCTGGTTATTTTCGCTCCTTCCTGGTTAATTCGCCCCTTCCTGGTTAATTCGCCCCACGTTCTGGGTGCCAATTTTGAAGTGGAATATTTGTTAGTTGTTGGAAGATGCTTCATGTTTATATGCCGCATGTATGGAAGCCAATTTGTCGCAGTCACTTAGTGTTATCTTATTGCTGGGCGCCTGTTATTGTTTTATTATTTTGCATTTTGGGTTCATTGTGCTCCGGCTAGCTACTATTATTGTTCAGTCGAGCAAATCTCTTAAACAGGGTGTGTAAACGGAAAGGATTTTGTTACTCAAAGATAACACTGATAAAAGAATTTGTTTTTACACTTTTATTACCGTCACAATTAAGTTAACATATTGATTCGTGATACACGCCAAACTGAAACTGTTATATTTTCTAATATCATTATAATCACTTATTTACTGCACATTATTAATTCGCGTGTTTCGCATTTATAACAAACTTTAAGACGCGAGAGATTCTGTAGTATTGCGACGTGTACTTTATGTATGCTTCCGTTGAACTACGCGACGTGTAACCCGCGAACGATTCTGATGAACTAACTGTGCGACGTATAACGCGTGAATGCTTCTGTTGGACTGGCGACATCTGCCTCTGACTTTAGCTTTTTATACTCCCACACCCCGATATGCCTAAAGATTATAACCGAGCTGCTATTGGTTAATAAAACGCGCCAACATTAGCGTCTATTTTTATATCCAATCGAAAAATTACGAAAACATATGCTCTAGGGAAAATATTCCCGCTATTTCTAAGAAAAGCGCGCCAATCTGACGTCATTTGTTTGTCTCTTCTAATTAATATTCAACTCACCCCCTCGCACATTGTTATCCTCTGCTATTGTCAGTTTCAGTGAGGTCGTGTAATATTATTTCCTAATAATGCATATAATTAACAAACATCTCAAATCAATGTCATACAATAATACTTATTTACACTACAATCACTCTGGCATTTACATTATTGTGATACAAATTACTGCCACAAATATTGTTTACAACTAACGCCCGTTCTTGTAGCATACGATGTCACAGGTGATGGACATTGATGATTCGCAAAATGAAATGATAATTAGGAAAAGAAAATTTAGGATGGAAACATTACAGATCCAAGTTTACGGCACATCCCCAGCATTTACCAGTTGTCAGGACTGAGAAAAATCGGAAGAAACTTCAATTTGGGAGGAACGTTCTGGCTGGATTCGAACCACGGCCCTCACATTTACGAGTTTGCGCCTTAAAACCCTCGACTATCCGTATCGGTGATGCTGTCTGGTATCTTATAAATTCTTTGCATTATACTTCATAAGCAGAATCAACAGTGGATGAGGGTTTGTGGGTGACATACGAGGGCTGATCAATAAAAACTGAGACTGATTTTTTTTATCACAGATATTTATTACTCCATTTCAATGTTGTCCCGCTATTTTTCAAAGTAGTCCCCTCCTACTTGAATGCACTTTTTATAGCGTCTCTGCCAGTCCTCGAACACATGGTGAAGGTCATTCTTTGTCAGGTCTTTGAGAATCGCCTCACTTTTCTTCAGCACTGCTTCAGTGCTCTCAAATCGAATGCCCCGGAGCTTTGCCTTTAGTGATGGGAATAAAAAGAAATCACAGGTGACAAGATCTGGGCTATAAAGCGGATGCGTACACAGGTAATGTTGAATTTAGTCAAAAATGCCTGCATTTGATTGGCGACGTGAGGCCGCGCGTTGTTGTGATGAAGTCGCCACCCATTCCGATGAAATTCTGGACGTTTCCTTGCAATGTGCTTCTTCAGTGTAGCCAATCCTGACGTGTAATCCGCTGCTCTAATAGTAGCGAAAGGAGGGACAACAATCACAGCAGCTCTGTTGATGTTGACTTCAGTAATAACAGAAGCCGAAACACCAGGCCCACCATGTTTAACCCAGAAGACTCGCCCTTCTTTGAAGTCCTTGAACCACCTAAACACTGTTCCACGATGTATGCATCTTCACCGTATGCTTGCTTCAGCTTTTCGAAAGTTTCAGAGGCTGTATGATTTAAACGAAAGCAGGATTTTATTGCGTTGTATTGCTCCTCTCGTGTCACCTCCATTTTGTGGTATGCGAAATTCAAGTAGGGTCAACAATATACAGCATCACTACCAACCTACCAATACGAGAGTGCTGCCGCCTATGGACATTATACATGAAACCCCATTCTTTTCAAATATTTATAGTAGAGACAGGAAACTATCAAGAACGCTTCAGGAAAAAATCAGTCTCAGTCTTTACTGTTCAGCCCTCGTAAATATATACTTTCTTTCTTAAATCTATTACGAGAAAAGTTTTTGAGTTGCCGATGGAAAAACAAAAATTGGAGTATGCAATTTTGCCTTAGATTGCTGAGGTATTTTATAAAAGTACCACGAGACAACTAAATCGATGTTAATTCCTCTTATGGCAACTAAATGTTGTGATTTTAACTGGGTGACGCATTCTCCATAGTTAAAAAGATCTGTGATACATTCATGCTATCTTCTCTACCATTATAAATTCACATATTCTAACTATATAATATAATATGACATGACATATATCTATACATATATATTTTTTGTGTCCTTAAAGCCCAGGGTTATCGGGAGGTCGGCGCCGAGCGGTCCGAATAAACAACGATAACGCGGCTTGCCACCGAATCACCCCGGCGCGCTATCGGGAGATAACTACAATTTTCTGGAATCTTTATCTCCCCCTCCTCCAGAAGGTGTGTCGAAATAGTTGTAGAATATTCGAGAACCTTCTGAGGAAGGTTCCACTGCCTTTATAAGCGAGCGTTCTCGCGCAGTCGACATCAGTTGTAAGTCATTCGCGAGTTGAAAGCGAGTCGAGTGTGACGGAGTGGATTGAGTCGGTCAGTTTGCGAGCGAGTTAGCTACTGCGCTTCTGGTGCGTCATCAAGATCGATTCTCCAGAAAGTTGGTGACGGATTCACTGACGTGCAGCAAGTGCTACCGCGGAGCGGCGGTTGTGAAGGATTTGTGTCTACTCCTAAGTGAAGCGAACCGCCCGGCGTGAAGAGGCTGCATCACGCAGGAATTGAAGTGATGGGGAATTGAACAGCTCACCTTAGTGAAGTAACATTTGGTGAAATGAACTCCCAGTGAAGGTGAACTACATAAAACGAAACAGTGACAGTGAGAGACAGTTGAAAAGTGGATAAGGTCGCAATATACACACAAATATACACATATTACACTATTTCAAAAAGTGATTCTTTTAATCACGTTACGTTACGATACATTTTCCCTTATGAATGATTTAAAGCAAGACGTGATTACTTAGAATATTCGAAACTATTCAAAGTTTATTCGTGGAAACAAGCATTCTGTGACCGAAATATCTCATATGTGACTTCATACGACTTTCTCTAGCCGCTGTCATTTATTGTTATATATTTCCTGCACACTATTCTTGCAAAATCTGTTTTTCTATTATCTTTCATGTTAATCCAGTTAAACGTTTGCAGAAATAGATTTAGTGCGCATTTCATTGCAGCTACAAGAGGGATATTGACGCGATAGTTAAATAATTAAAACGAATCACTAAATGCTGGCCTTGAAGTTCGATACTCTTTCCAGGACATCGCGAGAAACAACTGAATAGTGACAGCACTTCCACAATGACAAATTTAAAGCAATATGAACGCATAGATCGAAAGTGGTTGATGCCACAAAATTTATTTGAAGTAAAGTGTGAACTTTAAAGATATGTACATTTTTTTTTGTGAAGTAGCTATTTGTCAGTGTATTATGCTTTATCCATTATATAAAATTGTAAAAAATCATTCCGAATGGAGAGGGCTTCATACGCTATTCGCAGAAAATGTTTTTACTTTCTCCTGGACAGTCGTTTATTTGTACTACTGACAAGAACAATAGACTGTAGTCTGAAATTATGACTTTTGGCTGTGGAAATCATCCATACATACAATAACAGATATGTTCTGTGTTTTTAATTGCGCACCGTTAACAAATTTAGCATCATAATTCACTTTAAAAGCCAATTCTGTTACAATTTAGGGCTCATGATCCTTTTTCCAAAATCGCGTACGCTGGTGGCCCCACCCTTGTTTTTCGCTCCACACGTTTGCTTGCGTCATACTCGTATGACGCTCTCATGACGTCATCGGTCGCCATGGCTACCGACGTCAGGCGCCACCTTGGCAGCAACGTCTCGTCACTCCGACCGTTATAATGCAATACTAATACTCTCTTTGGGGCACCCGCCGCAGTCGGTGCAAAAACAGGTATTACGGATGATAATTTATCACTGCTTCCCGCATTAAGTTAGGAAAGGGAAACCTGCCAGTTAATTACAGTGGCGCACCATACATGCAGAAGTCAATCCTGTTTGCGCTAAAGTCCTTCCCCTAGCGCTGTTGAAGTACGAAATCCAGTTATTTGTCTAAAATATTTGCGTATTAGTAATACTTTCTCTACACATTATGATATTCTTTTTTACTTTCTCTACTACGTATAGTAGGTAAGTAGGGAAAGTATTGCATTCCACCCAAAAATTCGATATAGAGATTTCACCGGAAATACATGTTTTGAGGCCTCCTGAATCCAAAAAAAGTATTTTTGGAAACATGTCCGTAAGTGTGTCTGTGTGTGTGTCTGTCTATGAACAGCATAACTCAGAAATGAATAGTCGGATAAACACCAAACTTGGTATTTAGGTTCAGTATCTTCCAGAGATGCGACACGAAGGTTTTCAAGAAAATCCCTCCACCCCAGATTACCCTTTACATGGAACATTTTTTGAAAACTTAAATTTTCTCAAAAATGGCTCTAACGATTTTGATTAAAATATCATATATTTAAGATACTTTTATGACAAATAAAAAGGAAATCTTGAATTTTCTGGAAATGTCTCCAAAAGTGTTCTTCATTGTGAACGACGTTTGTATAACTGGTAAACCATAAGAGACAGACAAACGTTTACTCCACAAAAATGTAGATCGCGTTAAAATACACAATTTATGTCATATACATTTTTGTTGTTGAGTGAACCATTTTCAAGATATTGTTTGTTATTCCCTTAAATTTTGCAATACTTATACTTTTTCTCAAATAGGAATTCGTTATTCATTTTTTTGTCCCGGTAATGCAAAGAGAATGGAATACTCCACATAGCAACCAACTCTTAAAATATTTGACTATCGCTTAAAACCTACCAATTACCCTTGCACCTACAAGAAAATTAGCAATAAGATTAACATCTCGATATCTCGATTAACATGAAGCATATGGAGAATAAGCGTTTGGAAAAATAGTTTGTACAAGAGTAGAGAAAGTCATGTGAGTGTAACACATCAGATTTTTATATTTCTTCTACAAGTTACTCAAAAAAAACTATTTTTCCTTTCACTACTACGTGCATAGGTACCTAAAGTAGTGGAAGTGTTATTCTGATCAAAAAATGAGAGATTTCACAGCAAACACATGTCCTGAGGCACCCTTAATAAAAAAAAGTATTTTTTGAAAAAGGTCCGTGTATGTTGTGCGCATATCTGTGTATGTGTATGTGTGTGAACAGAATAACTCAAAAACGAATAATCGGTTAAATACAAAACTTGATATTTAAATTCAACACCTTCCAAAAAGAAAAGAAGAAGAAAATGTTGAAGAAAATCCCCCACCCCAAGCTAAACTTTACATGGAACTTTTTAGTTATTTTTTTATTTTCTCAAAAATGTCTCCGGTTGTGATAAAAATACCATATATATAAGCTATTTCCATGATAAATAAAATGTATATCTTGATTTTCCTGGGAATAACCTATGAAACCTTCTTTGCTCTAAATATCTTTTGTGTAAGTGGTAAACCGTAACAGGTACACAAAATGTTGCTGCACATAAATGTAGATCTCTTTAAAGCCCACAATTTATAAGAAATAAAACTTTTCTGGCGTTTCTCATCTCGTAATATTCTTTGTTACTGGTTTGAATTTTAAATACTTTATACTTTTCTCAAATGCAAATCGTTATCGTTTGCTATTTTTTTATTTAATTTTCATGTTCATGCAAAAAGAACAGAGTTTCAAACTGTCGCAAATCGTTATCGTTTTCTATTTTTTTATTTCATTTTCATGTTCATGCAAAGAGAACAGGGTTTCAAAGCTGTCGCAAAGCGACCGACCGGCTTTGAAAGGATTTGACTCTCGCTTTAACTAGTTATACCTACAACAAAATTGTAAATGAGTAATTAAGGTTTATTGGTATTAAAGTAAGGAGATAGAAAATAAGCCTTTGTAAACATAGTTTGTAAAAGAGTGAATGGAAAAAGTCATGTGGATTCGGCACATCAGATTTTTCTATCTACTACCTCTAAAGGGGGGAATTAACGCCTTATTAATCAATGCTAGAATTCTATTAGTTTCCCTATTAGTACTTACCTATAGGAGGTGGAGGAAGTACGCTATTCCACCCAAAAACCTGATATTGACATTTCACCGGAAATAAAGGATTGAGGTCCAATGAACCTAAAAGGGGCATTGAAAAACCTTCATGAGTGCACGTGTTAGTATGCGTCTGTGCATTTGTGTATCTGTGTGCTGTCTATCTATCTCTCTGTGAACACCATATACCAAAAAGCAAAAGCCGGATAAGCGTAAAATTTCATATTTGAATCAGAATACTATGCGCACAGTTTTAAAACATTCTTCCACTTCCAGCTACTTTTTACACAGAAAAATTTGATTTATATTTAATTTTCCCTCAAAATGGTTCATACTATTTTGATTAAATTAGTGTTAAAATACTTACATAAATAATAAAATGTACAAGTTTGCATTACTTGTAGATAGCATGTGAAGTTCTCATCATTCTGAATGCATTTTTTATAAATTTGCATAACTAGTAACCGTAAGATATGTTCTAAATATTCTTTAGTACATATGTTTCAATTTTTCCAAGCTGTACTGTCATGCCATATTTATATACAGAGTATACATCTTTAACTGTAAATAACATCAAATTAAGCAATATGGACTAGGTTGCATGCACCGCACGCAAAACAAAACACAGTTGTTCGTATATCGTAATTTAGATTTTTGTACAAATGAACCCATAGAAGAAACTAAGCAATCGTATGTGATGCCTTATGGATGACTTCAAACAGAAAAGCCTTAGAAGATGTATCAAGGAATATTTAAAGCACGATTAATGATCTAACGTTATCATACGTTAATAGGTATGATAAAGCAGATCAACAGTAGGGTGAAATGAACATTGCGAGAAGATAAGGATGTGGAGAGATACAGGCACAACCAGTTATGAACACAAAACCTGATCTACCAGCATACTGGCCAGCAGTAAGTCAGCATTTAATTACCTGTTTAATCTTCTTGCTTTTTTAACTTTTTATTTTTATGTACTTATTTCTTAGCAAACAAACAGGGATACTAACAATTTCACTTTAACCGTTCATAAACATAAAAGTCTGAAGTTTATTCAGTTTGAGTTGGCTTTTTAGTGCAGATTTTATTGAGCATTTCTAGCTCTTTTCTCCCTTTTTGTATCTGAATTTCTTGTAGTTTGAATTGCTGTAGCGAAATAAGTCTCTGCCACTGAGAAGTTGATAAATCCTTCTTTCCTGTCTGCTTCGCACAGGATCTCGCATAAGAATTTGTAGCAGGAGTAATGGTCTGTGTGACATCTTGAGAATACGTAGAAAGGGTATTCTGAAGATACCAACGCTGTTTATTGCTGGTATATCTTCAGTTAATTGTGTTACCACAGCGGTACAGCTTCCGGGCACCTTAGTGAAAACCGGACTTTCTTGCCTCGCTCAAAATTGACAAAAATATTTTTTCCCAGTCTTTAATTTCATTATTATGTTTCCCGTCCATTTTTGTCTGTTTCATTATTTGTTTTAGTTTTTATGTTTTGAAGCATTTTACACATTTGTATCTGGGTCACTTTAATCCCGATAACTTGGGAATGTGCTCTACATAGTTCTTTCCACAGTTTTTTTTTCGCAGTCACAACTATTGGTACTCTAGACTTTACCAACAACACTGGTCAATTTGAAAGCAATTTGACGAATAAATCTGTTCACGGACCCCATGTTGGACTTTTAGTGGACAAAGCGGCGTCTGCGCGGGTTTTCTCCGGGTTCTCTGTCGTCCTCCGTGGTGTAGTGGCTACCATGCTAGCCTCTAGTTACCGAGATCGCAGGTTCAAACCCGGCGGAGGGCGATGGATTTTTTCTGGCGTAAAAATCCTTAGCATGACTTCCTTCGGAAGGGAGGTAAAGCCGGTGGTCCCGTGTCGTAGATTTATGGCACGTAAAAGAACCTCAAGCCTGATAAAGAAGCTTCTGAGCAAAATTACCGGTCTTTCACGTTCAATAGAAGTAGCATGGGACTCTTAATGACCACGGTAGTTAAAGAGCGTCCTTAAATAAAACTCAATTTAATTCTTTCCGGGTTTTCTGGATTCTCCCGCTATTCATCCCTCATTACCTTTCCTTTTATCCGTGTCATCCTCATTTCATATCATTTACTTCCTCGCTCTCACACTAGACATCGGGCTGATCACCATGCGATATATTCTGTCTGATCCAAAGTGTCTACTCCTCGACAGGTCTCTGACCCCAGGCACTCGCTTTTAAGTCGCTGGGGCGTAAGTCCTACATACGAAGAGGGTAAACAGAGAGAGAGAGAGAGAGAGAGAGAGAAAGAAAGAATCTCAATCTGAAAGTTTCTTTTCGATATCCCCTCCATCTTCACTTGACGTATTAAAATGCTAATGAAAACATCCAATTGTTTGTTACGTGCATTTACGACTGACTGAAATACACAAGACGATAGAACAACAATACCTACAACTAACAGTATGCGTGTCTAGATGACCGGACATGTAGAGAGTGCCGAATTGCGCGAAAATTTTCGCTATTGTTAAACAACCATGTTAATTAGACCACTTCTCTCGAGGTTGTTATAACTTTCTAGCTTTAGCATTTGTTTATTCACTTCGATTTGATTGAAACCTATCACTACACCGCAGATTCAGTGTAGTTACTATTTTTTGTTCACTTCGCTGATGATTCAGTGCGTGTGATGCACAGACGACCTTAGTTGCGTAGTCATCTACCTGCGCCTTCGTTTATTACTATTTTATTCACTAATCGTAAGTAGTTGTGTATGTGTGCGTGTGAATATTTATATATATATATATATATATATATATATATATATATAGAGAGAGAGAGAGAGAGAGAGAGAGCTATGGCGTTGCTTGTTCTTGAAACAAACGAAAGCCGGATGCGAGCGCGCGCTTGTGTTTAAGAGATACCTTATTTGGGTAATATATATATATATATATATATACGCAGTTCAGTGGGATACCGGAAAGATAACCTTAGTTGCGTAGTCGACTTGCTGTTCTACATGCTTGGGTAACTTGCTGGCAGACTGCCTTAGTTGCGCAGTTCCTTTCTGTACCCTGTATTATAATGCCATTTTTGAGAAATAACGTTAAAAAAGCGAGATGTCAGATGTTTTGTTTCTTTGCTAGCAGTCATTTTCAGTTAAATTATATTTACCATGTTTTGCCTTACACCAGGCAATGAAGCGATTAAAATGCTATATCATATTGCTTTCTGGATTTTTTTTGGGTAAATACTTCTAGTGTTAATTCTTTCTCTGCTTCTGTAATTTAACTTTCACTACAATTTCTTCTGAATTCATAATTTCCGCCATTTAATCTTTATGTAGGTTAGATAAAAGAATAGCGTTTTAGATCAACGAAAACTGCCAATATAAGTAGAGATTAGCTCTACAACGAATTGCGATAAATTGAAGTATGACGATTTGTATTGTGAACAGATAATACGAGCGCCATGAGAAATTAATCATGTAAAAATACATAATGAAAAGTAAAACCTAATCAAACTAAGTCGAGTTATTAAACATGTGCAAATACAAAGGGTAAATGCCATGTGATTGGACTTGAAACCAAAGTTTGTCACTCTAAAGATTATCTCAATCGCTCTAGTGCGATAATTTGAAGCATTTAGCTCTTGTACTTTGTGTTAGAAGTTCTACTTTTAGGCCAAGCTGTCTAAAAACTATTTAGCTATACAGAATACTAATCACACCATCGACCAATAAATATTATTTTACTCAGCAAGCCAGTCTCCCTCTATCTCAGTCTATTGCAGAACCGACTTCTACCCAGGCTGAGTCGTACTGACAATCAAGATATTTAATCGCGTCTGGCTCCAGCCCTTCCACGGGCCTAATTCAGACTTCTGAGGGCACGTGATTTGCATTCCATACAAGGTAGGGTATTACTCAGCTGCTCGACAGACCCTGCTGTCGGAGACATAATTCAGACCGTGCTGTAAATTT
The DNA here is from genome assembly GCA_030765065.1 of Deroplatys truncata. Lineage (NCBI taxonomy): Eukaryota > Metazoa > Arthropoda > Insecta > Mantodea > Mantidae > Deroplatys > Deroplatys truncata. Next base: position 77,465,549 of record CM060987.1, on the reverse strand, counting down.
CTGAAATGATGTTGGACAAATACTTTGCTTGTACCTGTCGCTTGTACCTCTCCTTGCTGTGTGGCTCTGCAATAGCATAGCTATAACCTCCGAGCGGCATTGGGTCTTAGTCTAATAATAGTAATAAGCGCAATATATGAAAATATTCACATTCGTGTGCGTACTGAAATTAGTATTCGGTTCTTTGGTGAAAAATTTCGTTCAACACATGTTTTATTTACGGAGGATACTGAGTTTGGGGAAAATATTACGCATAAACGTGTGCATTTGAAACATTTTAACTTTTAAGAAATATATCAATTCCTAATTATATGCATATCTGATAATGCTTATAAATTCAAAAGGATTAGCAAGTTTCGTCAGATTTAATGGAAGGAAGGGAAGTAAAGCCGATGGTCCCTTGTCGTAGATTTAAGGCACTAAAAGAACCTCAAGCCTGATAAAGAGTCTTCTGAGCAAAATTTCTGGTCTTTCACGCCCAATATAGAATGGGACGCTAAGGACCATAGTAGTTAAAGAGCGTGCATAAATAAAAGTCAAATTTAATTTAATTTAGATTTAATGCAGTAACCCTTAGTTGGCGTTATGCGGTTTCTTAGCTTATTGAAAGCGAAAACAATGCAATACTTATGAAATGTGTGTACTGTATGTACAGGTGCTATTGAGTTTACGGCTACCTGGTCCCCTTTCAGGATTCAGAATGGCATCCAGTATGAATAGGTTTATAGCGCGTAGTTATGTTAGTTTAAAGGTTCTTGATTATAGTAGCAGAAGGTTAAAATCCTTTAAAGTTAAACTCAAATAGCAGATAGTTATTGTTTTATATTTATGGCAATCTGTCGATGCTCAAAGGATTTCTTGTTAATGTCTAGATTTGAAAGAAAATACTTTGCATAGTTACTAAAATAGTGCACTAAAATGTAGTAAATGTTTGTTGTAATCCTTTCAAATATTAATACTTTTGGTTTTAAGTAAGCGCTTAATTATCTTGCGCGCAAACAGTTTGCAAAATTGATAAAACAGCTTAAAATTTCTTTAGAATAAGCTTACGCTGTCGCCATTTACGGAAAGAAATTTTCGGAGATGAATTGATAGGCCCGAGGTGACCAAAGACGGCCGTCACATCTACTTACAGTTATGTAACATAATTACATCTCTGGATTATTTACAAGTCACTAGCTCTAAGGAAATCAGTTAAGGGTACTTCTAAAACCACTGTAAGAACGATGGAGGATAAATATTTAGTACTCACATATAGCTTCATTATTATTGAACATCTTACTAAAAATACAGATACTATTAGTACCACCACAGAAGCAGCAGCAATAGTAGTAGTAGTAGTAGCAGCAGTAGAAGTAACAGTGGTGGTGGTGGTAGTTTAGAGTAGTAGTGGTTGTGATGGTGATAATGGTTAGGGCTAGTAGTGTAGGTAGTAGCTGTAGAAGTAGCGAATGGTGGTGGTAGTGGTAGCAGTAGTACTGGTGGTTAGGGAAATGTGTAAATAGTAGTGGTGTTAGTGGAGTGGTAAATATTAGAAGCAATAGTGATGGTTAAGGATAGTGGTAGTAGTTGTGTACTCGTGGTAGTAGTGATGGTGGTGATAATAACAGTAGAGCTTGGGTTAGTGGTGGTAGATGTGTGGTGGTAGAAGTAATATTAGTAGTAGTAGAGTTGGTGCTGGTGGTATTACTACATTTGCATCAGTAGTAGCTGCAGTAGTAATAATAAAAGAAGAGCATAGTTTCTTTCAATGTCCGCGATGGGAGGAGAAGAGAAGGGAAGCATATACCAAATTAGACGTGATACTGACATGAGTACCACCATGATCGAGAGCGTAAACATAATGACACAACTAGCAAAGCATATACTGGAAACCAAGGAGAAGGAACTATCTAGGCTAGGAGAAGGATATAAAGAAGATAGTAAATTAATGTTAAAATTAACACGTGGTAAATTTGTTAGTGTCATTTTAAAGGCATGGGAGTAGGACGTAAGATGGGAGATAAGAAAGTTACCATTCTGATGTGATGCATTATTGCAGTTTCAGTTTGGTGTGCTGTGAGAGTAAGGGTTGTTTAGTTGGTGAGAGTCCAACTCCCCTTGCAAAGAGGCGTCTTTGTAAGGTTTTACCCTTACTATAAAAAAGTATAAGAAGTAGTAGTAGTTGTAGCAGTGGTCACTTCAACGATTACACTATTTATATCTCTTCCGATGTCATTCATCATTTCATCTTTTCAGTCATAGTAGTGGTAGTGGTAGTAGTAGTAATAGGATAGGTGACTATAAATTAAACGAAATTTACGTTGCTATTCCAAATCTTTTGTAAAATACTCTCAGAAGGCAGGACAGAAAAATAAAAATAAAGGTAGCCAGGTACATGTTTTCAAAACAGTTTATGTAGCACCTTTCCTTCGTAGACTTTAATATCTAGGCTCATACACTATGCACATAGTATAATTAAAGGATTTTTCATTAACGGCTTATTTACATCATTCATGTAATCACTGTTATTGAGAAAGACGTCTACTAAAGGTATTAGTTATAAAAGTAATAATAATACTAGGCCAATATTAGAATGAAGACTTCATAGCTTTGAAAAGAAATAAAATGAATAACAAGGGGAAGAATTGCTCATTAGCTATACTTATATTATGGTATTTTGCATGAATGATAATATACGTATTTGCGAATCATGCTTCTGTAGAGCATTTCATTGCAAAGCTGGAACTCTTTATTTTTATATTTTTGATTACGCAAATAGAACCTATTTAAGTTATTATACCAATGGTAGAAAACCACTTACAGTTTAATGATTACAGACTAAACGCAATTGTTCCCCGCCATTCATGCGCTATCCTGCCTGTCTTCAAATGTTAGAGAGGAGAATGATGTTAATGAAGCGCGATGTAGCTGCAACAATTACATGTCGTTCACTCACCCATTGATTATTCCATTATGCTACCGTGTGCACTCACCTGAAACAAAAGAGAACAATAAAATTAATGTATTCGCAGGAAGGTTGACGAAACTTGCAATCAAATTGCAGAAAAAACAGGGAAGCAGTAACCATAATAACTCACACAGAAAAATAAATGTATCACCACCCAATTTATTGTTGGAGTGGTTTATTATTATTATTATTATTATTATTATTATTTATTCAACCGCTTTAATTTCAGTTGATCTTAATTGATCTTAATCATAAAAGTAATACAAGGAACAGGACTTTTGTGAATACACTGTTTATGATTTTATGCATTCAAAAAGTTGCCTCTGTTATATTAATTTCCTACACACTGATCAATAAATATTTCATTTAGTTTATAAATATTCTGGAATCACAACATTATATGTGGAATGCATAGAAACATTACCTTAAATATCTTCTAAATATACTGAAAAGCTGTTTTCTTTGGTTGATATGCATGCAAAGCAGAAATTAACCTAAACTAAGAATCATATACTTTAGCAGAGTAATTGTTACATCACTGTTATGCCAATATATATAAACTTCTATGTATATTTTACCCTAATTGTAGGGTCCCAATTTAAAAAATCTGATGTGTTACACTCACATGAATTTCTCTACTCTTGTACAAACTATTTTTACAAACTCTTATTCTCCATCTATTTCATATTAATCGAGATAAGCATTTGCAGAAACGACTTTTGACATGCAAAGAGAATTAAATTTTACACATAGCGACCAGTTCTAAAAATATTTGACTGTCGCTTAAGGCCTACTATGTTCCTCTTGCTTTGTATTTGCAAGAGCAATATAAAAATACACTAACCTTTAAGCATAAACATATCTCTTAATAGCTGGTTGCTATGTGCAGCACCATCCCCTTTGCCACAGATTAATACTCTTTGCATATCCAAGCTAAAAAGATGAATAACGAATTCCCATTTCAGAAAATAAGTATTGAAAAAATTAAGGGAATAACAAGTAAAATCTCGAAAATGGTTCACTCAAAAAAAAATTTATATGATATAAATTGTGTATTTTAATAGGATCTACATATTTTGTGTAGTAAAATTTTGTCTATCTCTTATGGTTTACCAGTTATGCAAAAGTCGTTCACAATGAAGAATAATTTTGGAGACATTCCCAGAAATTTCGAGATATACATTTCATTTCTCATGACATTATCTTAAACATATGATATTTTCATCAAAATCGTTAGAGCCATTTTTGAGAAAATTAAAATTTTCGAAAAATGTTCCATGTAAAGGGTAATCCGGGATGGGGGCATTTTTTTGAAAACCTTCGTGTCGCATTTCTGAAAGATACTGAACCAAAATACCAAGTTTGGTGTTTATCCGACTGTTAGTTTCTGAGTTATGCTGTTCACAGACACACACAGACACACACGGACATGTTTCCAAAAACGCTTTTTTTGGATTCAGGGGGTCTTAAAACATATATTTCCGGTGAAATCTCGGTATCGAATTTTTTGGTGGAATACAATACTTCCCCTACTTACTATACGTAGTAGAGAAAGTAAAACTTAAATTGACCCTATAAATTGACCCTAAACTGACATGACAATGTCCTCCAATAAAACACGTCTAATGGCATTTACTTTCCCCATAATATCAAGCAACGTTTATTAAAGACATTTTTACTTTCTCTACTACGTATAATAAGTAGGGGAAGTATTGTATTCCACTCAAAAATGCGATACCGAGATTTCACCGGAAATATGTGTTTTGAGACCCCCTGAATCCAAAAAAAGCATTTTTGGAAAGATGTCTGTGTGTGTGTCTGTGAACAGCATAACTCAGAAACAAGCAGTCGGAAAAACACCAAACTTGGTATTTCGGTTCAGTATATTCTAGAGATGCTACACGAAGGTTTTGAATAAAATCCCCCAACCCAGATTACCCTTTACATGGAACATTTTTCGAAAATTTTAATTTTCTCACAAATGGCTCTAAAGATTTTGATTAAAATATCATATGTTTAAGATATTTTCATGACAAATTAAATGTACATCTCGCATTTTCTGGGAATGTCTCCAAAACATCGTTCATTGTGAACGTCTTTTGTATAACTGGTGAACCATAAGAAATAGACAAAAGTTTACTACACAAAAAATTTAGATCGCGTTAAAATACACAATTTATGTCATATACATTTTTTTTGTTGAGTGAACCATTTTTGAGATATTGCTTGTTATTCCCTTAAATTTTCCAACTTTTTCTCAAATGGGAATTCGTTATTCATTTTTTTATGTCCTGGGCATACAAAGAGAATGGAATGCTCCACATAGCAACCAGCTCGTAAAAGATTTGACTGTCGCTTAAAGCCTACCAATTCCCCTTGTATCTACAAGAAAATTAGCAGTAAGATTAAGATGTAGATATCTCGATTAACATGAAGCATATGGAGAATAAGCGTTTGTAACAATAGTTTGTATAAGAGTAAGGAAAGTCATGCGAGTGTAACACATCAGATTTTTTCTACAACGCTTAGTTTCGGAGAAGTTGTACAGTCTCAAATTAAATAGTCCACCATTATATTTATTAATTATTTATTTTTCACAACGCCTGTAATCAAAGCAGAATTGGTTTTGTCTATTTTCTTCTTATTAATTTTTTTTCTTTCTTTGATTATCTATACCTAAATGATCTTCCGATGCTTTGAATTCTGCTACCATACAGTTCTGATGGTGTAAAATAAATACTAAGACTTAAATATGAATTTACTTTATTTATAACTTTGAAGAGAATTATGAAAATGGAAATGAAAATTAAAGTGGAACCTTTATTAATTTTGTTTTTTTCCAATAAAAAATTTAAATTCGTCATGGAGTTTATTAATAATTAAATGTCTTATGTATACAGTTCTGTTAGAATTAAATTGTTTATTAATCTTTGTCATCTTGTAAGTACCTTCCATCGTGTGTAGTGGCCTATGTGACATTATTCCTTTTCAGACCCATACCTCACCTCTACATAAGAGAGTAATAGCAGCCATTACCTATTATACCTATTTGAATGCTTCTTCCAACTTTTTTTAAAAGTTCCGTTTATTTCTTGAGATTTGTTCAAGTTTTTTACGATATCCCCGTCAAACCGATGGTAGAAATGGGAAACTTAGTATCGTTAATAATAATAATAATAATAATAATTTAATTAACATATAAGTCGTGAACATTCAGATTGTACATAACAAGTGGTGTCACGGCACAACGGCTCTATCGCAAAAGCCGCCCTCTGATAGGATGGTAGGCAATTTTTGGGGGTATTAAGTCTGGTATATATATCTATGAATCTGTCCCTGAAACTTGAAATAGTAAGGGCCTACTCCAGGAACACGACTACGGTTAGCAGAAAAGGAAGCTAATGCCAATGCACTATTATACTCTCATATATGTTTAATGAATTTAGCACCATTTAACATTAAATCCTTAAGACTATTATTTATCTGTGGCTGCGGAAAATGAAGCAAGCCGTTATGGCAACATGAATTGAAATGTGCAGTCACAATTTCATTTTTAAAATGGCTTGCTTCACGATGGTTGCATTCATTTAGCAGCGCTACTGAACTCTACAATAGAGTTTTCATTTTCAATACTGTTACGGTCTAATGAATTTACATCTCATTCGCGAATATTTTGTATTCTAATTTATTTCTGCTCTTGCTACTGAAGAATCCCTTAGCACTGTTCACGTTATTAAACAAACCAATATAACACAACGAACGGAACCAAATAATGGATATTGTACACTTGTACAGTATCCGTCAATAGGCAAGCAGTCGCTGTACTAATAACACTCACGCATCTGAAATAATTTGAATGCTTAGGATGAGTGAATAAACAAATGTATTCCTCGTTTGTACAGTTCCACACATTTTGATACATTGGAACAGAACAAAATTAACAGAAATATGTTCGCTAACGTAAAAAATATCCGCCATTGGCGTCTGATGCATACACATTCCACCCGAGTCACAATGGGATTTTGTCTTCTATTGCCAACACAGCTACCAGAACACGCGAGCGAAGCGTTAACATGTTTATGATATAAGCGTGGATTTCATGTTCACGGAAGTTTAGGTTAGTTTTTTTATATAAACCTAGGTTAACTAGCAACCCGCGGTTATACCAAAGCACGCGAGTGCAGCGAGCGTGCGTTCCTTAACGTATGCAGAACCTACCTCAAAATGTCGCCAGATTTTTCTATATGAACGAGCAACTAATCTCCAAATTACTTATCGTACTAAATCAACTCCCCATTAGTTCTACATTCCTCTACATGTTGAATTTCATCGATTCCGTAAGTATTATGCATGTTTTAGCCTTATTGACATATATGACACTGGTGCCAAACTAATATAACATCACTTTTATACTTATGGAAACGACTTGCTTTTTTGCGGACAAACATGATTACCAGCGCTGTGCTCAATATATCAGTTAGAATTTTATTATTTTGCAACACAGTAGAGGCTGAGCAACTTCGATTGGTATGCTACTCTTAGTATGGGCTTTCAAGATTAAAAAATAAAGCTTATAAACAAATAGAACAAAATGATCAGAACAAAATAAGGGTAAGTTGCCTTTCTTGGGCTCACATTAGCGACGGAAGTAAGGTCTTATATGTCCAAAAGATGTCACTGTATGTCATACAGATGGAAACAGATGGCACTGAATGTCATTCTCTGGCTGTAACGCAATGCTGGCAACACATGAATAAGAAATGCCGCCAAAGGCGGAGATATATCCCCATCTCTCTCGGTTTCGGTTTTTTTTCTTTTGTTATATAAGCTTAGGTTTCTGAATTCACGCAAGGTTAGCCTTATGTTAGCCTTTTTTTACCTTCTCTACTACGTATAGTAAGTAAGGGAAGTATTGTATTCCACCCAAAAATTCGATACCGAGATTTCACCGGAAATATATGTTTTGAGACACCATGAATCCATAAAAAGCATTTTTGGAAACATGTCCGTAAGTGTGTCTGTGCGTCTCTGTGTGCATGTGTGTGTGTGTGTGTGTGTGTGTGTGTGTGTGTGTGTGTGTGTGTGTGTGTGTGTGTGTGTGTCTGTGTATCTGTGAACAACATAACACAGAAACGAACAGTCGTATAAACACCAAACTTGGTATTTAGGTTCAGTATCTTCCAGAGATATGACACGAAGGTTTTCAAGAAAATCTCCCCACACCAGGATACCCTTTACATGTGAAATTTTTCGAAAATTTTAATTTTCTTAAAAATGGCTGAAACTATTTTGATTAAAATATCATATGTTTAAGATATTTTCATGACAAATGAAATTTATATCTTGAATTTTCTGGGAATGTCTCCAAAAGTATTCATTGTGAACGACTTTTGCATAACTGGTAAACCATAAGAGATAGACAAAATTTTATTACACAAAAAATGTAGATCGCGTTAAAATACACAATTTATGTCATATACATGTTTTTTGTTGAGTGAACTATTTTCGAGATATTGCTTGTTATTACATTAAATCTTTCAATAATTTTCTCAAAGGGGAATTCGTTATTCATTTTTTTTTTGCTTGGATATGCAAAGAGTATTAATCTGAGGCAAAGAGAATGATATCACAACTAGCAACCAGCTATTAAGAGATATGTCTGTGCTTAAAGGCTACTGTATTTCTACATTACCCTTGCAAATACAAAACAAGGGGAACATGGTACGCCTTAAGGGATAAACAAATATTTCTAGAACTGGTCGCTATGTGTAAAATGTAATTCTCTTTGCATATTAAAAGATCGTTTCTACAAATGTTTATCTCGATTAACATGAAGTAGATGGACAAGCGTTGGTAAAAATAGTTTGTACAAGAGTAGAAAAAGTCATGTGGGTGTAACACATCAGATTCTTTTTTTTTTTTTTTTTTTACTTTCTCTACTATGTATAGTAAGTAGGGGAAGTATTGCATTCCACCCAAAAATTCGATACCGAAACTTCACCGGAAATACATGTTTTGAGACCTCCTGAATCCAAAAAAAGCATTTTTGGAAACATGTCCGTGTGCGCCTCTGTGTGTGTGTGTGTGTGTGTGTGTGTGTGTGTGTCTGTGAACAGCATAACTCAGAAATGAACAGTCGAATAAATACCAAACTTGTTATTTAGGTTCCGTATCTTCCAGAGATGTGACACGAACGTTTTCAAGAAAATCCCCCCCACTCCAGACTACCCTTTACATGGAACATTTTTTGAAAATTTTAATTTTCTCAACAGTGGCTCTAACAATTTTGTTTAAAATATCATATGTTTAAGATATTTTCATGACAAATGAAATGTATATCTCTAATTTTCTGGGAATGTCTCCAAAAGTATACTTCATTGTGAACGACATTTGCATAACTGGTAAACCATAAGAGAAGACAAAATTTTACTATACAAAAATTTTAGATCGCGTTAAAATACACAATTCATGACATACCTACACATTTTTTTGTTGAGTGAACCATTTTAGAGATATTGCTTGTTATTCCCTTAAATTTTCCAATTCTTTCTCTCAAATTCGTTATTCATTACTTTCTCTACTACGTATAGTAAGTAGGGGAAGTATTGTATTCCACCAAAAAATTCGATACCGAAATTTCACCGGAAATACATGTTTTTTGACCCCATGAATCCTAAAATAGCATTTTTGGAAACATGTCCGTGTTTGTGTCTGGTGTGTGTGTGTGTGTGTGTGTGTGTGTGTGTGTGTGTGAACAGCATAACTCGGAAACTTACAGTCGGATAAACACCAAACTTGGTATTTAGGTTCAGTATCTTCCAGAGATGCGACACGAAGGCTTTCAAGAAAATCCCCCACCCCAAGTTACCTTACCTGGATCGAAAATTTTAATTTTCCCAAAAATGGCTCTAACGATTTTGATTAAAGTATATGTATATGTTTAGGATATTTTCATGACAAATAGAATGTATATCTTGAATTTTCTGGGAATGTCTCCAAAAGTATTCTTCATTGTGAACGACTTTTGCATAACTGCTAAACCATAAGAGATAGACAAAATTTTACTACACAAAAAATGTAGATCGCGTTAAAATACACAATTTATGTCATATACATTTTTGTTGTTGAGTGAACCTTTTTGGAGATATTGCTTATTATTCCCTTAAATTTTTAAATATTTTCTCAAATGTGAATTCGTTATTCATTTTTTTGTCTTTGATATGCAAAGAGTATTAATCTGTGGCAAAGGGAATGGTGCTGCACCTAGCAACCAGCTATTCAGAGATATGTATGTGCTTAAAGGTGCTATGTGTTATTTTACATAACTTTCCACAGCTTTTACATTAAGCCCTTCTTTACTTTATGTACCATTTATCTGAAATAAACAACATACATTTATCTGAAATAAACAACATATTAAACATTGTGAAAACTGGAAGTTGCACTTATGAGACTCCAGATAAAAAATGCCTATACGCTACATTCACATGACTTTCTCTGCCCATTCTTCAGCAAACTATTCTTACAAACGTTTATTACTCTATCTACTTCATGTTAATCCAGATAAGTATTTGCAGAAACAGTTTTATTACTTATTTCCCTTAAGCAACAAGATTACGCAAAAACAGTAGATTTAAGCGGTATTCACATCTTTTAAGAGAGGGCCGCTGAGTAACACTAAGAGGAGGGAGGAAAACAACCCGAATAGCGATTTCCCAAGAGAAAACTGTATTTGAAATTTCAAATAAATAACACTCAATCTATCAGAAATAGTCAACGCTACAAAAAACTTATTTGGCATATTTATGTGCTTTAACAGTATCTACGTTTTTTGCGTAGTAGGATTTTGTCTTCACTTTACGGTTTACCAATTATATAAGTACATTCAGAATGAAAAGAACTTCACAGGCTATTCCAACAAATTCAAGATATACATTTTGTCATGAATATATCTTTAACATACGGTATTTTAATCATATTCCTTAGAGCCATTTTTAAGAAAATAAAAAATAACGAACATTTTCCCTGTAAATGATAGTTTGGGTAAGAAGGATTTTGTTTAAAATCTTCGTGTCGCATTTTTGGGAGATACAGAACCTAAATACCAAATGGGACTCTTCGTTTTTGAGTTATGCTGTTCATAGGTCACAGACAGACGCACAGATAAAACACACACATACGTACCTTTTTATCAAAATGCTTTGTTAGTTTGTTTGTTTGTTTTTGTTCAGGAGGTCTCAAAACATTTCACTCTGGTGAAACATAAATATATAATTTTTGGGTGGAATGCAAAATACTTCTACTTACTGTAACTACATATTGCATGTGTTACGTTCACATTAATTTCTCTACTCACGATTCTTACAGACACGTATTCTTCTATCTTGATAATCTAGATAAACCTTCATTGCACATTTAAACATTTCGTTTTAGGTAAAAGAAGGATGCACTCGGCTAAAACAATAGTCAGTTTTTTTTAGAAAAAAACACGAACATAAATACAAGTTTTATATTTAATTGAGTTTTTGTATTTGAGTTATGCCGTTCACATACACGACACATGGACCTTTTTCCAAAATGATTTGTTTTATTCAAGGCACATCAAAACGTGTACTTCTGCGAGTTCTCGATATCGAATGTTTGGCTGGAATGCCACACTTTCTCTACTCACTATATTTAAGTAGTAGAGCAAGTAAAAATTTGATGTGCTGCATTCACAAGACTCTCTACTCACTCTTCTACAAAGTAATATTACAAGAGCTTATTCTTCTATCTTATTCTTGTTAATGGAGTTAAAACTTGCATTACACATTTACACACTTCGTTGTAGGTATACGAGGACTACAGTGTGCTATAGCTATGGTCAGATTTTAACAAGCGGATCGCTATGTGATGGCTTTATAACTTCATGCTCCTTGCACGGTCACAAAACAATGTAATATTACACTCACGTGACTTTCTCTACCTATTGTCGTTTATTTTTATATAGTTCCTACAAACTATTCTTATGAAAACTTGTATTTTTTTCTCTTTCATATTAATCGAGTTAAATCTTTGCAGATAATTTCATAACACATTTCGTTGAAGGTACAAAGGGGATAAAGGAATCCGATTCAATAGTCAGATGTTTAAAAGCTACTTGCTATATGCTGATCTAGAAATTCCATACTCTTTCCATAACATCGTGAGAAACACTAAATAGCGACAACACTAAAATGAGAAAGTATTGAAGAATTCAACTACTAATCCATATTTCGGAAATGGCAGTATTATGAAATTAAGTAATTTTTTTTCTGAATTAGGATGACTTCACCTAGAAAACGCAATATATATATATATATATATATATATATATATATATTATTTGCCATATAAATAACTTAAACATATTTTAATCAAAATCGTTAGAGCCATTTTTGAGAAAATCAAAAATTTCGAAAAAAATCTCCATTTAAAGGTTATTTTCAGATGGAGAGGTACTTCTTGAAAATCTAAGTGTACAAACTTTGCAGATTCTGAGCCAAAATACAAAGATTGGTCACTTCGTTTTGGTTAATTTGTTCACAGGTGCGCGCGCACGCACACACACACACATACACTCACACATTCAGTCGCACATACGGAACGTTTTCTAAAAATTAGTTTTTGAGCTCAGGAGCCTCAAAACACGTATTTTGGCAAAATCTCGATATTCAGTTTTTGGATGAAATGCAATACCTTCTCCTGCTATTTAGATACATGGTAGAAAAAGTAAAAATACATAGCCGTACCACTTGAAAATATATTTGAAAAATTAAACAATAACTAAGAATATCTCGGAAATGGTTAACGCCACACACACTCACACCAAAAAAGAAAGAAAGAAGAAAAAAACAAATTGTGCATTTTAACCACATCTATATTTTTGTGTAGTAAGATCATGATTTACAATTAATGCAAAGGTAATTGAGACTATTCACAGAAAATTCAAGATATACATTTCATTAGTCATGCAAACATCTTAAGCGTATAATACTTTAATGAACATCGTCACCGCTATTTTATTAGAAAATCAACAATAACGAAAAGTGTTTCATGTAAAGCTGATTTACGTTGCGGGCAGTTTCTTGAAAATCATGTCGCATCATTGGAAGATGCTGTGCTTAAGTACCAAGTTGGTATTTAACAAGAGATTTCGTTTTTCAGTTATGCTGCTCACAGATACACGCGGGCGCGCGCACCTTTTTCTAATGAAGTTCTTATTGGTTTCAGGGTAACACAAATCGTGTATTTCCAGTGAAATATCGTTATGAAATATTTGGGTGGAATACGACAGTTCCTCTATTTACTACAAGTAGAGTCGCAAGCCAGCAGCGAGAGGGGAAGGACGTGTAACGGAGCAGGAGGAGTAGAGCAAAACCCGGGACCAACAGAGATGAACGAAATAATGGAAGAAATAAGAGAGATGGGAACGCAACTAGGAAAAAGGATGGATAACAATACAAGAGAGCTGAAAGAAGCAATGAAAATACAAAGAGAGGAAATGGAGAAACAAATATCAGAATGCAAAGAAAGAATAGTTGGGATGGAAAAAAGACTCGAAATGGATAAGAGAAGAAAAAACTGCGTAATATTTGGGGTGGCAGAGGACAGCTGGAGAATAGGAGAAAGAAATAGCGATGGTTTCTGGATAGCAGTAAGAAACAGAGTGGAGGATATAGAAAGACAAGAGATTTGGGGAAGCTTAGAAAATAAAAAGTCACTAGGGTTCTATAGATTAGTAAAAAGGAAATGGGGAAGAGAAGGGTATGCAGATTATTGTAATAGAGCCGGAAAATAAGCGTTTGCATGGATGAGAACAGGAGCAATGTACTTGAGAGGGTTAAGAGGTAAAAAAAATGGAATTTGTGAATTATGCGACGATAGCGAAAGCACAGAGCATTATATGTCAGAATGCAAAGAAATAGCAGAATGGAGACACGAAGTATGGGAAGAAAAATGGGAAAAAATGGATAGGAAAATAGTAGCAATTAAAATGCTAACGAGTAAAGAAGAAAAGCAAATTAAGAATATGGGGGAGTTTTTAAAGAAAGTAAAAGAGAAATGGAGTAGAAAAGTAAGAGAGATAAGAAAGGTAGAAAGGCAAATGGAGCAAGGAGAAGATGGGCAAATAGGGATAAAAGGTAGTAAGGAATATTTAGAGGAACCAGAAGGCCAGGGTGCCAGGCAAAAAGAGCAGCATAGCTGGCAAGGAAATTTGTACATATGTTAAGTTAGTTTATAAGTGGAACATTGTAAAAAGAAGTATGTAGGAAAAAGTACAATAAATTATCTATCTATCTATCTACTATAAGTAAGTAGTGAGGAAGTTTTAGGGATATTTCTAGAAAAGTCGTGTTGCATTCAGAACACATTCTCTGCTCGCTCTTATGCTTCTACAGTTTTCTTACGAAAGCTTATTCTTCAATCTAATTCTTGTTAATCGAGATACTTCCGTTACACATTTCTCTGGAGGTATGAGATATACAGTAGGCTACTGAGATAGTCAGAATTTCAAAAATTTTAATGTGTTACACTCACTCTCTACTCTTGTACAAACTATTTTTATAAACGCTTATTCTCCATATGCTTCATATTAATCGAGGTATCGAGATGTTAATCTTATTGCTAATTTTCTTGTAGATGCAAGGGGAATTGGTAGGTTTTAAGCGATAGTCAAATATTTTAAGAGCTGGTTGCTATGTGGAGCATTCCATTCTCTTTGCATTACGAGGACAAAAAATGAATAACGAATTCCCATTTGAGAAAAAGTATGAGTGAAAATTTTAAGGGAATAATACGCAATATCTCGAAAATGGTTCGCTCAACAAAAACAATATATATGACATAAATTGTGTATTTTAACACGATCTACATTTTTTATGCAGTGCAATTTTGTCTATCTCTTATGGTTTACCAGTTATGCAAAAGTCGTTCACAATGAAGAATACTTTTGGAGACATTCCCAGAAAATTCAAGATATACATTTTATTTGTCATAAAAGTATCTTAAATATGTGATATTTTAATCAAAATCGTTAGAGCCATTTTTCAGAAAATTAAAATTTTCGAAAAATGTTCCATGTAAAGAGTACTCTGGAGTGAGGGGATTTTCTTGAAAACCTTCGTGTCGCATCTCTGGAAGATACTGAACCTAAATACCAAGTTTGGTGTTTATCGGACTGTTCGTTTCTGAGTTATGCTGTTCACAGACAGACACACAGAAACACACACGACATGTTTCCAAAAAGGCTTTATAAGCATTGAGTGCACCTCAAAACATGTATTTCCGGTGAAATCTCGGTATCGAATTTTTGGGTGGAATGCAATACTCCCCTACTTACTGTACGTAGTAGAGAAAGTAAAAAGAACGGTTCGCTATGTAATGGCTTTGAAATTCCATTCTCTTTGTATGACCACGAAAGAAAGAGAGAGAAAAAACGAATACCGATTATCACTGTCAAAAGGTATTTGAAAATTCAAACCAATAAAAACGAATATCTCGGAAATTGTTAACGACACCAAAAGAGTACTTGACATAAGTTGTCTGCTTTAAGAATTCTAAATTTTGTGTACGAGTATCTCTTACGGTTTAACAATTATGCGAAAGTCCTTCAGACTGAAGAGGACTTCCCAGACTATTCCTAGAAAATTATAGATATACATTTGATTCTTCATGCGAATATCTTAAACATATCGTATTTTTAATCAAGATCGTTGGTATGTTTGTAGAAAATAAAACTGAGGAAAACTCCTCCATGTATCTTAGGGTAGAGGGAATTTCTGAAAATATTCATGTCACATCCTTGGAAGACGCTGAAATTAAATAAAGTGTTCGTATTCGACCGACTTTTCCCTTTTGAACTCTACTGTTCACAGACGGACCGAAAGAAACACAAACCGCGCCCGCGCGCACATACACACATGACTTCACACATACGTATGGACTTTTTTTTTCTAAAAAAGATTCCTTTTTATTCAGGAGCCTCAAAACCTGTATTTTCGGTGGAACTTTTTAGGTTTAGGTGGAATGTGCTATTTCTTCTACCTGCTATGAGCAATAATTCTTATGTTTTACAATCACTTATCTTTCTCTAGCTATTATCCTTTATTACTATTTCTACTGTTTGCCGTTACTAAGTTAAGAAAATATCACATTCAACTCAAAACTTCGATATCCAGATTTCACCGAAAATGTACATTTTGAGGCCCCCTCGTGTGTGTGTGTGTATGAACAGCATAACTCAAAAACGAAAAGCCTGTTAAATACCAAACATAGCATTTAACTTCATTATCTTCCAAGGGTGTGATACGAGGATTTTCAAGAAAGTTCTCTACAATTAATATGGTAAAATTATCGTTAGTTTTCCTTTTTCTCAAAAATGCCTCTAATGATTTTGATTGAAATACCAAATGTTTAACATATTTACATGAAATGTATATCTTGAATCCTCTGTGAAGTTGTCTTCATTTGGAAGATACTTTGCATAATTTTTCATAATGGTAAACCATAACAAGTGTACACAAAAATGTATATCTGCTTAAAATACAATTTATTTCAAGACACTTTTGTGGCATCAGGCATTTCCGACATATCCATTACGGGTATCATTGGTTTGAGTTTTTCAATCTATACACTTATTTTCTCGCGAAGGATAGAGTATAGAATTTAAAGGCCAGCGTATGCCACCAGATTTTAAACCTCTGACTATCCATTCGGTTTCCGGTATACCTCTTATACCTACAACGAAGTCTGTAATGAAATTATATTTGTAAAGCTTTATCTGGATTAACACAAAGTAACTAGAAAAATAAGCTTTCGTAGGAATAGTTTGCAGAAGCTATATACAATAGTTGACGGAGAAAGTAATGCGAATGTAATACATCAATTTTTTTCTTCTAATTTGTATAAGCTTGGTTTCTCATTTATTTGAATGTTAGGAAAGTGTTCTTTTAATGTATATCCCGATATTAGTCAGAGATTGCACTTCAGATGTTTCTTATATTATTTTTAATGATCTATTGAGGACCCCATTTTCTTTACCATATAACAGCACAACATAAAATGTAATTATTGTATCGTTTTTCTTGTTTTATTTCTTAAAGTCCTTTGTATAGTTCACACGTTATGTGACGGAACCTTTTTCATTTTTGATTTGCGTCTTTTTCGCGTTCATATTGTGACATTTGTGATATAATTGGCATTACTTAGTATGTGACCTGGCGGCCCAGATCGGATATGTTGCAATAGTAGTGGGGATAGAAACCGATTCCTAGTGTAGCGTGCCTGACGCTAGGCTCTACTGTTACATTATTCAAAACTATTTTTGATCTTGTTGTGAATTCCCTGAAAATCCTTAACTTTAAGGTTTTAAATTGATATTTCAAAATTATAGTTCCTAAACAAGCATAATTTCCTCTTTCTATTGATACTCAATTTACATACTTTTAAGCCTTTTGAAATATGACCTGTGTGGTCATGGCTCATATTAGAACTCTGAAACGAGCAACTACGTCAACCTCGAAACGAAGAAGTGAATACTTCGCACAGGAAACTCATTGGGGTAATAATAAATAATAAACGCATCATGGATGAATCAGAAGTATATCTGATATAACAATTCTTATAGAACGTTTCAAAAACGTATTCGATATGTTGACAATGGTGAAATAGGAGTTAAATCTGAGTACAAAAAATGCATATACAGTCTGAAGCTGAAATGCAGTTAAAGCATGGAAAAATAAAATTGAAGGTTATTTTTTAAATAATTCTGCATTAAAACAACATTAAATAAATACGTTAGGTTTGTTTATGTTTGCTACTATAGGTAGTGCCTTTTACCGTATTTACTACATCCGTGAACTAACTTTTATAACTGCGATACATATACATAGTATCTAAAATAAATATGACACTAAACTCAATAACGGAAGTTGTGGACCACGCTGTGAAAGAAACCAATGGCAACAGAAACTTGACTGCAGCGTTCAGTGGTATCTCATACAACTAGGGACTGCAAAAAATGAACTAAAAGGTCCAACACTTCATTATAGGACACTGAATTTTAGTCATATGCTTTTTTTTTCTTTTCTTTTCTTTGCTCGCTGTATTAATTTAGAAAACTTGCCTCGAATTTTCAGAGTAGGTATATTTGTATAACACTGAGCTTAATTAAGCAGATGGAGTTTTAAAATATGTTAATTTTTGCTTAAATTATGTATGAAAAGCAGAATACTGCAGTAACAATTTATTATACAAGAAAAAAGTTAATCAAGTAAGATAGTGGCGCAAATCTCTGCCTTAAACTGTAGCCAAAGTTTATATAAATAACAAAGAGTTTTAATTTCAAACTCTGAGAAAACTTTATCTTCTGTGTCATTTTAACATGGGAGAGATAGGGCATTCTGGGTATCCTGAAGTAATTATGTTGATAAAGAAAACAGGCACTTTGGAGAATCATATTTCTAGTGTAAATCCTGAGGTATCGTCAACTTTTAGCTGTGCACCGGGCGATCTATTTTGCTAAAGGTGAAAGTTGTCGTTTGATGTCATAAACACATGGTCGGTAGAGTAAATCCTGCTGCACAGTTAAAGCAGGGAAGTTATCGGCATATCGCGAGTTTAAATAGAAAGTCTGGTTGTTCTAAGCGCCATAACCTTAGGCAACACTGGAGCTGTATGTAGCTGAAGATACAGTACTCACACGCACTATATATATAGGGTGAGTCGTCTCAGCCTTGGATTGAGGATTCTGTAGTCCCGATGTTGTACAGGCTATGCCGTAAACACTGAAACACTGTCTACTGCCTCGCGGCGTATCAATTTCGACCGAAATGGCTGCTTTGCACCGCTGTGCGTGCAATGATTTGCACTCGTAGCGCAACAGTGTGCACATTAGCCTTCAGTAGTGAACGTCACTGGTTCAAATACTGCCCATTGAAGGTATGTTTTATGTTTAGTAAATTTAACGAGAACTGATAGTTTGGCATGGAAGTGTCGTTTCACTTAATTTAATTGTGATTTACTAGAACGTTCTCGAAACATGAACAGTAATTAATAAAAAAAACTCATTTATTTGGAGACGTGATTCAAACTTCAGACTTGCACCACAACATTCCAGCATGCTAACCATGGCCCTACTAAAGCACGTCAACAGAGCATCGCCGTAGCCCTAATCAGCAGGATGGTGAATGCAGTGTCAGCACCTACATTTCGCATCGTCTGTAAAATGCAGGGTTGCCTATTTACCAATCCGTAGGACGAGAAGACTTCCTCGGTCTATACAGAGTTATTCAAAACGAAGGAACAGTCTTTAAATATTTATTTCTAATGAACGACAATAGATAACAACACATGCGAATTTTTTATGACGAGGCTGCTCGTTGTTGAACTTACAACGAATGCACGCTGCAATGAAACAACAGATCCACTCTTTGCATAATGCAGCACACGAAACCACTTCACCTGTGTCGTCGCCATTTTCTCGTAAACAAACACAGCGCCGCTGTAGGTACTGAATGGAACTAATAGGTGGGACTTAAAACTTTGAACTTTTCTCTATTCAATGATGTAAACATGTATGTATATGTCGCTATCTATTGTCGTTCATTAGAAATAAATATTTAAGGTCTGTTCCTTCTTTTTGAGTAAACATATATATATGTATATATATATATATATATATATATATATCTATATATAGGATATAAAACATAACATATTGGAAAGTGTTATAGTTCGCTTCTTTCAAACAGTACTTTTGGCCGATAAAGGGAATAAGAGTGTATAGGATAATTACCGTTCATTAGGTCATAAATTAAAATTTTGCAATAGCAACCCCAATAAATCAATATATCTTAAAACAAATGCATTACACCAGCGATCCAGAGGAGATTTGGGTTGCAGTCGCTGAGGATAGGGATGTGGCAAAGAGCTATTTTTGGGTAACGATTATAACTGTCACAATTTACAGTGCGTTAATGGCTACATGTAACTGTTACCAGTAACGAATAAGTTATATGTTTTCGTGATTATCACGTTCGCAGTTGCATTACATTAATGGTTACCAGTAACGATTAGCTGTAATTACCTTTCAATATAACAATGTCGATACAGAGTTACTTTGTTATTTGGTTCAATCCAAAAAGAAATTCTTCCAGCTGTGTCAATTCTTTGATTACTACGCGGGTTTATAGTCGCAAAATTCATTCGCACTTGCCTTTACATTGTTGCACATATACACATATATGACATGAGTCATATTGGATCCTAAATATAAACATCACTGATGTAAATATCACAAAGGAAAATATACCATTACTACCAACATAAGCATGGCTGAAGTTAAGCGTATAATAACTTAAATATTCTGGTAGGACGTTAGATGAAACATGGTAATGACATTTTGAGAGACAATGTTGCTAGAGAAGAGAAACATTAACGCCCAAACAAAACACACATTGTCTAATATCACAAACTATACAGATAATCTTAGTTGGTTACATGTATGTAGCAAAGCAGATAATTAGTGGGCACTTTTCTCGCCAGATGGTAAATTAGATTCACGATCCCACTCACGATATTTTGCGGAGGAGATTAATACTGCATAACAAATTGAGGTAACTATAGTGCAGCAACTTAGAAAAAACCCTTGGGATAGGCAAATCACCTGGTCATGTATTCCCCCTCACTAACTGCCTTGGGCGGGCATGCCTCTCCTACGCTGCTTAAGCACCACACATCATATTTCCCCTAGCTCGTGTTTTATTTTATTTTATTCTCACAAAATCGTTTATAACTAAATCATACCACTGTTGTAACTATCCAATAGTAGAGGCAGGACACAAGAACATTGCAACAAAAATATTGAGTTGGTAGATTGCTGTGACAGGCCACACAAAGAGCAAGGTGCAGCGGGTGTTAAAACAAATGTTTGCATATAACTAGCGATGGAACTTCACATACATGCGGTAATGTCATGGGAAATCTTCCAAAAGTTAATTCACACTATTTAGAATATTTCATAGCCTGCATTTCCCATCTATCTCTTCAAGGAACAAATTCTTCACTGATTGATTTCATAATACATAAATTCTTTTACAGGGAGACCAATCACACATCTCCAAACTGTGACCTTTAACATTCCTCTTACAGAACTGGAATAAGGATTTCAGTTTTTGAGTTATAACGATGTAAACAAGATCCTATTATATTTTACTACACTATAGAATGGCCATGTTCACAACAGAGACGTTACACTTGTTTCCCACGTATCCTCTTTAAGACACCTCATTGGATAACTCAGTAGCTAAAGGCAGAAGACAAGTAGAGTGGGGGGGCGATTTATCCCTGAGTGCTCGCGCAGTCCGTATACCGAGGGCTTTTACTAAGTTGCTATACTATAGTTCGTAATAAACTATACCAGTGCACATGCAGCAAACGATTTCACTCAGAATCGGTAACCGTTAACGGATAACTAATTACTGCCTTTGTTGCTTTGGTAACCGTTATTGAGTCACTAGTTAGGTATTTTGTGTATCTTACTTTTGTAACCGTTAATAAGTAATTTAGTTACTGTCTCCATTACTTCAGTAGCCGCTACATTACAATAACCGTTACAGTGTAACTGTTGCATTATTTTATGTCCCTCTATAGTTGAGGAGCAATGCTCCCTTTTATCCTCCTACGTCAATCTCACTCACCACCCTGAAACCCACATACTGTCCAGTAAGCGGTTAAATCCGCGAAGGGTGGTAGGTTTACAAGCGTACTCTCTTGGCCCTCAGTCAATCAAAGCTTTGTCATAATTATATTAATGCCTATATGTAAAAACGCAGAAAAATTATTATGGTCTGCTTGTGGTTCAGAGTGATTGAAACAAGATCTTTCCAACATATATTGTTTATTCTTTCTACAGATATTAATATAAAAAAATCTGATGTGTTACACTCACATGACTTTCTCTACTCTTGTACAAACTATTTTTACATACGCTTATTCTCCATCTACTTCATTTTAATCGAGATAAACATTTACATACTCTATCTTATTGCTAATTTTCTTGTAGATGTACGGGGAATATATATTTACAAGGGCAATATAGAAAAACAGTAGCCTTTAAGCACATACATATCTCTTAATAGCTGGTTGCTAGGTGTAGCACCATTCCCTTTGCCACAGATTAATACTCTTTGCATATCCAAGACAAAAAAATGAATAACGAATTCCCATTTGAGAAAATAAGTATTGAAAAATTTAAGGGAATAACAAGCAATATCTCGAAAATGGTTCACTCAACAAAAAAATATATATATATATGACATAAATTGTGTATTTTAACGTGATCTACATTTTTGTGTAGTAAAATTTTGTCTATCTCTTATGGTTTACCAGTTATGCAAAAGTCGTTCACAATGAAGAATACTTTTGGAGACATTCCCAGGCAATTAAAGATATACATTTTATTTGTCATGAAAATATCTTAAACATTTGATATTTTAATCAAAATCGTTGGAGGCAAATTTGAGAAAATTAAAATTTTCGAAAAATGTTCCATGTAAAGGGTAGACTGGGGTGAGGGGATTTTTTTGAATACCTTCGTGTCGCATCTATGGAAGATACTGAACCTAAATACCAAGTTTGGTGTTTATCCGACTGTTATGCTGTTCACAGACACACAGACACACACACAGACACACGCACGGACATGTTTCTAAAAATGCTTTTTTTTGGATTCAGGGGGTCTCAAAACATGTATTTCCGGTGAAATCTCGGTATCGTAATTTTGGGTGGAATACAATACTTCCTCTACTTACTATAAGTAGTAGAGAGAGTAAAAATAAGAGTTTCGGTGTGCAGCTTTGTGCGAGAGAGCCAAATATTTCTTAATAATTGTACACCGGTTGTTTATGTACAGCACAGTGAATACTAAGATTAACTTTAGGTAACTAAGCAACGTTTAAAACACATTCTCCTGTTAAGGCGAACGGACAGTGATGATATTGTAATGAATTATATATCAGCAAATGGTTGCCTTACAAAGGACCGTACCCTCGATGTATGCCGACGAGCATTAATGACCTGTACTGGTGTGAGTCCCTAAACTCTGTTGCCAACGAGGGCAGAGAAAACCCGGGCAAACCTCAGACAATCTAGCTAGGGATCAAACTAGCAACCTCTCGTTCATAGAACTAGCGCTTCTGCTCTTTGCAGTTATTTCCCTGCTAGTTAATGATATGTTTGCACTGCTTTACAAAAGTAATGAATCTAAAAACCAGGCGTCGTTAGAAACGAAAATGAAACTGAGTTTTATTTATGAACGCGCTTTAATTGCTATGGATCTTAGCATCCCATTCTATATTGGGCGTGAAAGGCCTTAGATTTTACTCAGAGGTCTCTTTATCAGGCTTGAGATTCTTTTACGTGCCGTAAATCTACGACACGGCACCACCGGCTTTACTTCCCTTCCGAAGGAACCATGCTAAGGATTTATAGCCCGAAAAAATCCATCGCCCTTCTCCGGGTTTGAACCCGCGAGCACGGGAACTAGAGTACCCTTAAACTACGGGACGGAAACACTGATAGTTTTTCTTTTTTAATTTGCTTCTTTCTTTCTTCTTCTTTTCGTTAATTACAAATTATGTTACTTTAGCTGCAAGTAGTTATCAGACAATGGATGAATTAAACGACTTACTGACAGTGTAAGATAAGATAAGATCTAATAAATAAAATTAATGCAAGTTTTGGCTTTAGGGTGTTCATGACGTTGGAACTTCTTTCTGAATGAAGAGGATTTCACAGAATTTTCTCAGAAAATTCAAGATACACATTTATTTGTCAAGTAAATATCTTTAATGTTTGGTACATTTTTAGAAAATGTAGCAGTTTGTAACGGCGAGTTCTTCCAGGCCTTGGACTGTATTTTCTTCTCGTACAGGTTTTGCTATAAAAGAGTGCAGCCTTCTGATTGGAACTTATACCATAAAATCCCCATGTTAAGGAGATTAGAATAATTTTGTTGTAAGGTGGATGAAATACGTTTCTATTATGGACACATTTTTGTCACAAATTGATGTCATTCACTCCTAGGCATTTTGAAATAAATGTTATATATATATATACAAAACTGTAAGAAGTAAAAATACGAAAAGTAGAGATAGTATTTTATTTCACCCAAAAGTGATTTCACTGATATGTTCAGTGTTCTTGTATAGTAAGAAAACGATCTTTGCAGACTTTGTTGCAGAGCCACATGGACTCGATGATTTTCAGGTGTTTCCACATGTTTCTTATTTAGTAGTGAATAATTGTTTTTCCCTACTATTCACACAAGATGTCCTCCTTCTGTCTGGAATATAGCAAGTGTGGTTCTCTCCTCATAGCCTTGCTTGCAATATCACTGTTTCTACGAATATAAGCTTTCATTGTCCGAACACGTATATCTTGCGACCAACAATAATGATTTCATGGTTAACAAAATTTACTCTTTGAGTAAAACAATCAACGAAAAAACTTACTACTGGCGGCATAATAATCAATATAAACTACCCTACTTGCCATGGTTCACTCTGTATTAATTTTAATTTTTTCCGACTCTTCATAGCAGTGAAAGAAATGACCATGGTTAGGACATTTTGAAGTTTTAATCTTAGTAAGTTTTACATTTACATTTAGCTTTACGACAGATGAACTGGATTATCACCTAAAAGCTTTGCTCGTATGCTGTAGATTATTCTCACGGTTTAAAGTCTCTTAATGTTTCTATACTCGCTGCCAAAAAAGAAAGGGATTGGCATTTCGCGAAGACAGAGAGGTGACGTTGCCGCTTATTGCAATCACGTGGAGAGTGCGTTAGAATTATGTGTACGAAGGTGATTTGGTTGCGCCTGCATTGTAGGGCGGGTATTATTTATATTGGCATATGAAGACAATTATAAAATAATAAATTTACATGCATAGGATAGAACACGCAAGAATATATCACTGTTAAGATCTGCGTTAACAAAAGACACATACCTGTGAAATATTGATACTTATTCTAATGGGAAAGCGCCACTGATTCTCTCACAGAGCATAGAATTTCCCGTGCTTGTCCTTTAATTGGGATATCTTTACCAAATACAGTTTTATTCGGTTACCGAGTAAGCTCAGTTTTTCGTTTGACTCGTATTTGTCACTATCTGTTTTGGATATTGTTAAATATCCATTAAAAGTGTTAACACAATTACAAATAGTCATAACACACGCACAGATACACGGACTCAAACATACGTGAACACAAAACAAATAACCGTACAAATAGAGTGATACAAAATAACTTGTCAGTACACAGGCAATCTCTGAACTGATGCAAGTGCATTGCAAGCTGTGGCTAAAAGAAGCATTGTTGATAACTGTAACAATCAATACGTATCCATATCCATCCCCTCCCATTCATTTAAAGCCTTCCACCACGTGGTTAGTAACTGTCGATCTCTTTATTGATTGGCGCCAACTATAATCAAATGTGTGACATATGAAGAGTAGGCGCAGTAGTTAACGACAGAAATGAAATACTAATTTGGCATTTTCTATGTGATGTGGGCTTACTACACCAATTTTATGTTTTAATGATAACACTCTGTCGTTAACTGTAATAGATTCACCAACTGAATTTTAACTGTGTTTGATATTGGATCCATCTGATAAGTAGTTCATTCAGTGGGAGTTTTTGAAGATGCGTAGCAGTGTAAACTGTCTATCGATATTTTATAAAATAGGCTAGAACACCTGCAGCCTCACAGTCGTATAACGATTGCAAATGTTTCATATGGACTTCAAACCAGGGTCCTGTATCCGGCATTTTACCGGCTTAACAGACGACTGTTGAGTCTTCTCCGAAGGCAAAAACTCTGATGTGTTACTCTCACATGACTTTCTCTACTCTTGTACAAACTATTTATTTATACAAACGCTTATTCCCCATCTACTTCATGTTAATCAAGATAAAAATTTGCAGACTCTATCTTATTGCTAATTTTCTTGTAGATGTAAGGGGAATATATATTTACAAGGGCAATGCAGAAATACAGTAGCCTTTAAGCACATACATATCTCTTAATAGGTGGTTGCTAGGTGCAGCACTATTCCCTTTCCCACAGATTAATACTCTTTGCATATCCCAGACAAAAAAATGAATAAGGAATTCCCATTTGAGAAAATAAGTATAGAAAAATTTAAGGGAATAACAAGTAATTCTCGAAAATGGTTCACTCAAAAAAAAATGTATATGACATAAATTGTGTATTTTAACGCGATCTACATTTTTTGTGTAGTAAAATTTTGTCTATCTCTTATGGTTTACCAGTTATGCAAAAGTCCTTCACAATGAAGAATACTTTTGGAGACATTCCCAGGAAATTCAAGATATACATTTTATTTGTCATGAAAATATCTTAAACATATGATATTTTAATCAAAATCGTTAGAGCCATTTTTGAGAAAATTAAAATTTTCTAGAAATGTTCCATGTAAAGGGTAATCTGGGGTGGGGGGATTTTCTTGAAAACCTTCGTGTCGCATCTCTGGAAGATATTAAACCTAAATACCAAGTTTGGTGTTTATCCGACTGTTTGTTTCTGAGTTATGCTGTTCACAGACAGACACACATACACACACACGGACATGTTTCCAAAAATGTTTTTTTTTGGGATTCAGGAGGTCTCAAAACATGTATTTCCGGTGAAATCTCGGTATCGAATTTTTGGGTGGAATACAATACTTCCCCTACTAACTATACGTAGTAGAGAAAGTAAAAACGGAAATGATCTCTTAGTGCACACGAAGAGAGATATAAGGTACTTCTAATGGTTACATCAATTGAAAATAGCCTGCTGGGTCTGATTCGCCTGGTATACTATTTAATGATACCCGTTCTGTAAAATTACCATAGTAGCAACTTTCCCCTTAAATTATTATCAAGTCTCACGAAGAAGTACTATAATTATTTAAAAGCTGTGTCAATCATATGAGCCAACCAAATAAAATATTGACGATATAAGTATATTGATAGAAATAATTGTTGTCTCCCGTGGTGTAGTAGTTACTATGCTAGCCTCTAGTCCAGGTCGCGGGTTCAAACCCGGCGGAGAACGATCCTTAGCATGGCTTCCTTCGAAAGGGAAGTAAAGCCGACGGACCCGTGCCGTAGATTTACGACGCGTAAAAGAACCTCAAGCCTGATAAAGCCTCTGAGCAAAATGTCCGGTCTTTTACGCCCAATATAGAATGGGACGCTAAGGACCACCGCAGTTAAATAATAAAAGGAACAGAGATAAGTATATTAAACTAATTCCTCAGAAAATCGAATTTATATTAAGTTTCATTTTTAAATGCGTATTTATGATCCTGTTATTTATAGAAAACGCGTTAAACTCATATTATAATGTTACACAACTATTTCCTTGCAATTATAGTTCCACAAAGCATATACCACAGCAATAATGTATATTAAAAAACTAATTTCAGAATATTTTATTAATACCAGGCAGTCGATTGTTCCTGTATTTCCGTTAAGGTAGCTGAATGTTTTATCAATAGTCTTAGCCGCGGTGGGTCAGTATTTGAACTACTATGATGTAATTATTACTTCTCTAGAAATTATAATGTGAAGTTACGCTTAGAAACAACGAAAGACATCAATCTTTGTTTACTTTTATGGCTAAACTCTACTGTAGGACGCATTTAATGTTCCAACATTGCAGCTTGGCGCTTTTTATTATTTTTTATTAATTTTTACTATCTCTACTACGTATAGTAAGTAGGGGAAGTATTGTATTCCACCCAAAAATTGGATACCGAGATTTCACCGGAAATACATGTTTTGAGATCCCCTGAATCCAAAAAAAGCATTTTTGGAAACATGTCCGTGTGTGTGTCGGTGTGTCTGTGTCTGTCTGTGAATAGCATAACTCAGAAACGAACAGTAGGATAAACACCAAACCTGGTATTTAGGTTCAGTATCTTCCACGGATGCGACACGAAGGTTTTTGAGAAAATCCCCCCACCCCAGATTACCCTTTACATGGAAGATTTTTCGAACATTTTAATTTTCTCAAAAATTGCTCTAACGATTTTGATTAAAATATCATATTTTAAAGATACTTTCATGACAAATAAAATGTATATCTTGAATTTTCTCGGAATATCTCCAAAAGTATTCTTCATTGTGAACGACTTTTCCATAACTGGTAAACCATAAGAGATAGACAAACGTTTACTACACAAAAAATGTAGATCGCGTTAAAATACACAACTTATGTCATATACATTTTTTTTGTTGAGTGAACCATTTTCGAGATATTCCTTGTTATTCCCTTAAAATTTTCAATACTTATTTTCTCAAATGGGAATTCCTTATTGATTTTTACTTTCTCTACTACGTAGAGTAAGTAGGGGAAGTATTGTATTCCACCAAAAAATTCGATACCGAAATTTCACCCGAAATACATGTTTTCAGACCCTCTGAATCCAAAAAAAGCATTTCTGGAAACATGTGTGTGTGTGTGTCTGTCTGTCTGTGTGTCTGTGTGTCTGTCTGTGAACAGCATAACTCAGAAACGAACAGTAAGATAAACACCAAGCTTGGTATTTAGGTTCAGTATCTTCCAGAGATGCGACATGAAGGTTTTCAAGTAAATCCCGCATCCCAGATTACCCTTTACATGGAAGATTTTTCGAAAATTTTAATTTTCTCAAAAATGGCTCTAAGAATTTTGATTAAAGTATCATATTTTTAAGATATTTTAATGACAAATAAAATTTATATCTTGAATTTTCTGGGAATGTCTCCAAAAGTATTCTTCATTGTGAACAACGTTTGCATAACTGGTAAACCATAAGAGATAGACAAAAGTTTACTACACAAAGAATGTGGATCGCGTTAAAATACACAACTTATGTCATATACATTTTTTTTGAGTGAACCGTTTTCGAGATATTGCTTGTTATCCCCTCAAATTTTTCTATACTTATTTTCTCAAATGGGAATTCGTTATTTTTTTTTTGTCTTGCATATGCAAAGAGTATTAATCTGTGGTAAAGGGAATGGTGCTGCACCTAGCAACCAGTTATTAAGAGATATGTATGTGCTTAGAGGCTACAGTATTTCTATATTTCCCTTGTAAATATATATATATATATATATTTATATATATAAATATATATATATATAAATATATATATAAATATATATAAATATATATATATATATATATATATTCCCCTTACATCTACAAGAAAATTAGCAATAAGATAGAGTCTGCAAATGTTTATTTTGATTAACATGAAGCATATGGAGAGTAAGCGTTTGTAAAAATAGTTTGTACAAGAGTAGAGAAAGTCATGTGAGTGTAACACATCAGATTTTTTTAAAAATGCTTTTAAATCTGCTGAAACAAAATGGATAAAATCGACGGTCAAATAAGCCCTAAGTGGAAGGCAGATACGTTGCCCACGCAGCATGCATGGACGCAACGGTTTATAAATTGTTTGATAAGTGCAGAAAGACCAGTCAGCACTAGAAGACGCTCAAAAAATAAGTAAATTAATAAATAAACAAAATAAATTCTACGTCCTGGTTGCTGGAGTCTACACCAGGACATATAATCTCAAATTTTGTACATTATTTTCCACCAACAAAAACTTCATATGTATCCTCATTTTAATAAACCGCTTTTAACAGATACTTCCCTAATCTAATACTATAAGCCTGTTTTACCTAAATTTACGCTAAAATATAAAACTAAATCTAAACTTAAGAACTAAAACTCCTACTACTTTTTATTTAATATACCTATTACAGAAAACCAGTAACGATACTTAGCTTTTGGAAAGCCCTAACCTTAAAATCGATCTGATATTATCATACCATAACTAAATAAAACAATACCTGTTTAACTATTATTAATCAACCGAACGAGATGGCTCAGGCGGTAAGGTCTGTGGTGGGCAAATGGGAGGTCGTGGGTCCGGTTCCCCGTGGCCGCCCTTCCTGACTCATGGGTTCTTTTTGGGGATTTCCCCGGCTCACCAGGTGATTGCTGGGAAGCATCATTACATCCCCCGAATTTTCTGTCCCTCCAGTTTAACTCCATTTTCATTTCAATTCATCCTGCATCTGCTTGGTCTCTTTCAGGGTTGCAAGTGTCGGCGGGAGATCTCGGCGTGTGCATGAGGGGAAAAATGATGCTCTAAAGAAAACCTTCGTCCTCCGAACTGCGAGCGGTCTGCGGGTACCGGACCCCCCCCTCAGGGGATGTGTAAGCCTAAGGGAAGAGGGCCTTCGACTGCACCAACCAGCGTCCGGGGAACTCAAATCTGTAAATGGTAGGAACCCTGACCTCTGCCTTTCGTGCCTGTATCGGCCGCTCTCTGTCTCCTCTCACCTCGTCCCTCCCTCCCGGGGACAGTGGTATAGGCACAAAACAACTGTTAGGTCGAGGTGCTAAGTCCCCTTCCGCTTCTAGTCCTATCCTATCCTATTATTAATCAGCTAAAATAAAAGAATGCATATTTAACTCATATTAATTCCTATATCTATTTGTAATTTAAACTACTACTAGAATGCAGTAACTATTTCGTTATACTAACCTTAATCGAAGTTACGTGCATCCATTCATGAACTCCGTAATAACTCCTTTCTAAAATGTTATATAATAAATTTTTCTTTTCACCCATAATATTTTATTTTTACTTAAAAAGAGTATACTCACGTCTCCCTTAATTTAAATAAAAATCATTTTAGAACTTTTAATCTTATTTCAAATCGAATTTTTAAAAACACCATCCACCTCAATGTTGTTATATTATTACCTTTAGTATTATTTTAATTTAGAATAAAATATTTAAACCTCATTATAATACCTACATATATTATTCTCCAATTCAAAAATAAAAACCATTAATCAATTCATTATTTAATCAATGTTTACTGCACTACTTCTTTCACTAATAATGTAATTTAAAATAAAAATCTTGTAGACGCTTTTTAAAATAAAATCATTATTTTACTTCTAAGTTTTATTTCCAGATCAAAATTAAAAAACCAGAGTCCACTTCACTTTTAATAAATTTACACTGTAGTATTACTTTCACTATTACTTTGCTCTTCTTTGCACTCTTTCCCAAGTGTACCATGTCTACTTTCATTGCTCTTGATGTGGTCTGTTTTCCAGGATTGATGCTCTTCTCTGCTAAACAAACTCCATCCATTATTCGCAGTTTTGTGTGTCAATTCCCACAGAGGTCCCTTTAGGATACCTTTGCATATGCCTGTTGAAATATCTCATTATTATTTAGAAGCCCATGGAGTCACTTAGAAATCATATTTGGCCTGCACAATCTCTCATAAACAGGTACTATAACTTGAACTAGCGGAATACCTGACCTGGGTTTATAGCAGGCGAGCTTATTTAGAACCTTTGCTCTCTGATGTGAGCATAAACTGTGGAAACTTTCAGGATATTTGTGATGCTAAAGACGAGTGCTACTTGCTGTCAGATGATAAAATGTTGCACATACTGAATTATTCATCTCTTCCTCGCTGCTAGTATCAAGGGCTGTTCAATAAAGAATGAACATATATATTTTTGCAACATACTTTTACTCATCCTCGTGATTTTGATGGTCCACCTCAAAACATTCTCAATTGGATGCGATGCACTTGTCCCAGCGTTTCTGCCAGTCTGCAAAGACATGCTGGAAACCATTTTTGAAAGGTCCTTCAGAATCGACTCCGCAGCCTTCACTACTGCTTCTGATGATTGAAAATGCCTCCCATGAAGGTGTTTCTTCAGGTTAGCGCATAGAAAAAAGCCACACAGGGCTAAATCCGGGCAATAGGGAGGGTGAGGGATGCACTTCACATTGATTGTTTTAAGATACTCAGCAACAACAACATTTGCAATATGTGGCCGTGCATTATCGTGGTGCAGCATCCAGCCTGCTTCACGGATATGTGGTCTTTTGCACCTAATATGGACTTGCAAAGCTTTCTGGACATCCCTGCGCTATTGTCCAGTTATTGATGTGTGTGCGGGTGCAACACGCTGATAAACTATTCCATGGATATGAATGAGATGACCATAACTTTCCCAGCAGAAGCAACCACTTTTGCTTTTTGGGGTGTTGGTGATGAAGGAGATTTCCACACTGAAGCTTTGCTGTTGCTCTCAGGATCAAAATTATGTAGCTAAGCTTCTTTAGATCTTCCGGATCTTCCTCAAACATCAAAACTGCATATTGTTCATCGCGTGATTCCTCCAGTTTTGCTATAGGCGATACTGAACATGTCTCAGCTTACCTGCCTCTCACAGGCTGGAACCAGGAGTGCCAAAAAATGAAACCAGTACGGCGTGCTTGTTGCACATTAAGCTAACAGAATATCATAAGAGTAAATTCTAGCGCGAGAAATTATGACCGTAGAAAAATTATGATCATTCTTTATTGAACAGCCCTAGCATAACACAAGGCAATTCTAAATAATTCTTAAGTTTGTCCCTCAAAGCACGTTTGTAAAAAAAGGATTACACCGTATTTTCATACAAGTTGTTTCCAAGAAGTGGCATGTCTAGGCCTCTATAAATCTTAAAGTACAACTTATATGGCATATTATGATCTTAATGTCATCTGTTGACAACATGAGGAACTGTTCGCAAACGCCATGGTAACCTGAAGGAGAGAGATTCGGATCAGAAAAAGCAAAGGAACTAGAAAAAATCAACTCAAAATATGCTGTCACGCCCACCTTTATAAAATCGAGGAGCGCAGCGCACCATTTAAATCCATTTTAGTCCATTTAGAGGCGGGGTATTTAAATAAACCTTATATCATTTTAATCAGAAAGGAATTTAGTTTCATAAAACATAAAAAAATCTAAAATTTTGAGAAAAAGCGACGTTTTAAGCGTGAATACAAACACAAGGAAAGTATAGCGGGGCGTTTTTAACATCACAATTATACATCCAGTAATATTTCTCATTTATATCTGTTAAAGTTCCTATTAAAACGACTTATTTTTGTCCTAACTGTCTGAGTGATTTTAGATTTGGAATGAGTTCATCAAAATGCTTAATTTCTTCTTTTCTTCCAAGTTTAGTGTTGGAAAAGATCGTGCTAAAAGAGACTGAAGGGAAATATTATTTCCCTATATTGCACCGTTTAGCTATATTTAACCAAATCACTCTGATTGGCCAATTAAAACACAATACAACCACTTGCCGAAATCCACTTCACAAGATCATATCGGAATGAATCCGAAATGCATAAGTACGTGTTATTTACATTAAAGGCAGAATCAGAATTTACTGCTGTATTAAGAAGCAGCTCCTGGTATTTTATAATCTTCTTTCTGCCTTAAAATACTGAATACCATTTTACCTTCCAATCACCTTTCATCATTACAAGCTATACATTATTTTACATCCATAAGTTACATGTTCAGACGTATCCAAATCAGCACAACCTTCACAAATTTCTTCTTGTCTCTTTCCCACCCTCTTTAAATAAACTCCATATGATCCGTGACCTGAACCTAATTTTGACAGGTTTTAAAGATTTCATACTTAATCTTCCACAAACAGCTGGTAATAGGTCATGTGCTTTTCTTGCTTCATTTATGTTATTCCACTCCTCCGGCTACTTTGATAACAATTTACACTTAATTTTCTTACTATAACAACATTGACCTACTGCATCTTTAATTGCTCCTTGATTATCTCTTTTTAGCCAATGTAGGGCCCCTCACTTCTTGATTAACAAATCAATCGGCCATATCCTCAAAATAACAAACAAATGTCAGTACATCTGTTATCCTTTTGCGTTGGGATTTCCTAAGTTGCTTCTTAAATTCACTTGGATTACATTTCTCGCCCACAGACTAGTCCTTAACCCATTATTCTCAGCATTATGCTGGTATGATCAATTTTAATTGCATCTAACGGAACCTTAAACTGCCTTTGTTCAATGTTGGCGTCTTCGACATTATTTTTTCGGCTTTACACCTAATACATTCGACGTGTTCTAAAAAAATTTTAACTTTTTGTCAAGATGAATTCCTAAATATAGCATGCCGTTTTGTCTTTTCATATTTTGGCCATTTATTTTAATTACTGGGATCCTTTTCATTTGTACTTTTAAAACAATAAGAGCTGACATTGCAAGAGTAACTTTGATTTTCTCACTATCTCTCCGGCTTCTGTATTATCACTGTGGCCGTTTCCTTATTTCTTACGACAAAAATCATTAGAGTACTATCTGCATAAGCTATAGCCTCTCCAATTTCTCCATTTTTCTAACTCGTCTAAAAATGGTTTATTCATAATATCCCAAAAAGGGGGGATCCTAAAACTGATCTTGTGGGCATTCCTTGGTAATTTACCTACCAATTATATTATTTTCTCTTGTTATGTACACAGATCTATTATTACAATACTCTTTACTGCTACGATATAGGCATATTATTCCTAAACGGTTGCAATAGTTAACTGCACAATAACAAGGAGGTGTTTTACCATTGAAAGATCCATGACTATAACGCTAAAGAAATATTATTGATAGCTAGGTGTATTGTAACATGCATAGAACTAACAACACTTTTCCATTACATGTATGTAAAGATTCAGGCGCTAACTCCCATGAATGATATTGAGATGATCCGCGAGTCATACCATGTAACCAGAACAGAGCGTTAAAATAATAAATAATAATTTTACTATGGTAGTGTTTTCTACTACGTCGATTAAATATCTTTTTGCAATTTATTTTGGCTTTAGTCAATATATCGCTTCGCTACAGCGCTCGTGTTTGTGGTAACAAATTGCAGCTTTGTCTACACTTGTTTTCAAAGTCCAGCAGATATTTATGATGCTGCTGGTACAAACGATAGTCAAAGTTATCTCTGGAAAACACTGGTTTCCATAGATTTCCGCTGTTCTATGCATTCTTTTCTTGTTTACGGTTAAAATCACAACAGCTGTTTATTAAGCAAACCCTACATTTCGCATCATATGTAAAATGTATGTTTAACTAATTACGGATCTGTAGCATTAAAAGATTCATATATTATATTGGATATCCCATATTTTAATATATAAGTTTATAAATAAACATGCTCCTCTTTTCTGTAGCACAACATCACAACGATCATCGTGTTGACCCAGCGTGATAATGTTTGCACTAGGAGATTTCATTAACAAAGAATATTATCGCATTCTCATTGGAAGTGTTGGTGAATGCGATGGATCAATTCTGATTTGGTTCTAGAGTAGCTCTTTTTATCTGAATACAAGTACATGGGGCACTGTATAACAGAATGCCTTTAAATGCGTGGTTGCACCTACTCTGGAACGCTATATTTGGAATTGAATATCTGGATGTGGTGTTATTTTGCGGAGAAGTGCAGTACAACTCAACAAGAACACATTGTCCTTATCAAAAAAAATATCCGCATAAAAGAATTCTTACAGATTACGTGTCCTTACGTGTTACGAACCGCCTTCTAGATTCAGAAACATTGCACAAGATTTCTCAGTCACAAACAGATCACCCTGTCACCAGGTAATGACGGAGCGTGTGTTTAATTTGCATTCTCGTACGAGGGACGTTCAATCACTCTTTCCTCTGCTTGCCACAATCTGTACCATTTGGCTTAAACATATTCTTGGTTTGGATTTATTGACTTTCAGGACAAAGTACAATTTTCCTAGTTAACGCAGTCACCAACTCGCATTCTTAGAGCCGATATACATTTTGTGACGGAACTTATATACATATTGTATACATAGTGATTTACATGTGTAAATGTTTAATTATAAAATTGTTTATGTTTTAGTTATAAGAAACTGTATATAAGTGCAAAGCTGAACCTAGTGGTGCCACTAATCTGACTTCCTGGACACGCCTCCTTCAAAAGGACACAAGAGTGGACGAAACAAGTGGGGTGAGAAACATGGCACTCTCTAGATGGCTCGAAAATGCGTTGATTTTGGGGGTGCGAGATTCCAGAGGTTTCCAAAAATGAATGCTGATGTGAGCCAATAAGCATAGATGAAACAGATTTAAAATATATAAATGAGCGAATAAGATTGAATGTATCTAAACGCCTGGGAAAAATAGCGTCTGTAAACGTTATGGTTAGTTTTGTATAAAAGGGAGCGCAAGGTTGAAACTGGGCACATTTTCAAGATTAACATTCTGCTTGCTTCGTGTAACACATCCGCTCATAAAAAAATATGTATAGAAAAGAATGAGGCGTTTTAAGGGGTTGGCGAGTGGCAGCGACGTCGCGTTTGTAATAAGTAAAGTGTTAACAGTTAGTAAAGCAGTGTAAATAATTAGTGAAGTCAAGTGCAAACAGCTACTAAAGTCAAGAGTTATTAAATAAAGCCAAGTGTCAGTAATCAGTGTCCATTCATTCACCTGCACGATCACACCTGAGATAAGAGCAAGTAGCCGAGGGTAACGCAGACTACATCTTGGCAGCTAATAACCCATCCACCCATACAGATCGCCAGAGAAAATAACCCACGAACCATCCGCTTCAATTTTGAATTTGCCTGCTCAACAGTGTCCTGGAAATCACCAAATTCATTTTTCTTCAGAGAGCTCAACATGATGTTGGAAGAAATCGGCTGACATGAAGGAATGTCCCTTTGCCAAATAATTCAATCTTTATCTGTTTAGTAGCAACGTCGTCTGAATTTATTAGACATCCAATGAAGCTAAGCAGTATCGTGTTTTTGTTTTGTGTTGCGCAGTTGTTGAGACGGAAAATAATCTTTGTTTTAAAACAAAGCATAAAATGCAGAAATCATATCTTCTTCTACTGAGAGGAACAAAGTTATCATTGGAGCCTATGCTTCGCCATGTAAACAACAGTTTTTAGTATATCCTTTCGGAAGGATGATACTCTTTTTAAGATCTGCAAATTTTGCTAATGTTTACGGTACCAGTATTTTAAATTCATCACGCTTCGTAGAGGTACCAGAATACCTTGATAGTTTTCTATTTCATCCTCTGGATGTTTCAGCATTCTTAACATTGCTCTTGCCGATGTTTGT
Source organism: Deroplatys truncata (assembly GCA_030765065.1). Classification (NCBI taxonomy): domain Eukaryota; kingdom Metazoa; phylum Arthropoda; class Insecta; order Mantodea; family Mantidae; genus Deroplatys; species Deroplatys truncata. Next base: position 77,428,487 of record CM060987.1, on the reverse strand, counting down.
TGAAGGATATATTCATGGAATTCAGAACATTTCTGTAGATAGCCTAAGTACACTTCAAGTTGGGTTTCTTGTCATGAAGTCATTGTGCATGTCCAGCAAAGGATCTCGGATTTAGTGGGACACAGAAGATGTAGGACGCAATCAATATGCTCTTAACAGCATCTCTATCTATCCGAAATTGTGGTTTGCAGCCTCGCATATCTTTAGGTGGTGTAGTGGAATCTGGTGAAGCGGGTGCACCATGGAGCGCATTGTCAATTTCTGTGAAGCCAAGAGTATTCAAAATAAAGGTTTTGCACAACTAATTTATATTTCTGGCTATTCTTATCGGAGAAGGAGTAGTAAAATGATTGGTTCCGTTTCTGATCATCTAAACCCTTTCTTTGCTTGACAGGGTTTTCCTGTTTACTAAATATCATAACTCTGGGTTGTTCATCACCTTGCATGCTCCAAAACTGATTATTGGTGAAGATCTTTGATTTGCGTTAATTTTATAAGGAATGTTTAGGTACATAGGGGAATAAAATTGTGTTTTACTTTATTCTCATCAATTCTATGCCTTTTGCAATCATCAAAAGAAAGTTATTTTTCCCTAAGCTTTCATGTAAAGTTTTGGATTACTCACATAATTTGCATTGGATTGACTTTTAAAATAAACACGTACTGTAGCTACCCAATCATTAGACATTACTGTTCCCTGTACTACAGCAGCTAGAATCTAAACCGACAATAATGGTAATTAGAGCTGGAAGCAAGTTCAAGTTACGTTCTCATCATTCACCTTAAAAGTCTTCCCTTCAATGTAAAATATGTTATGGTTCAACACTTAATTGTTTGTCTCTATCGGCACATTCCATACAATCAGGGTAAATTCTAGTGAAAATGTTTTAATTATCTCATTTGGTGATTTAGCAGACGAAACAGGAGAAATGTCTGGGCTAGCTACCGCGGTGGTTAAATTTAAAATACCAGTTCTACTGCAGCTACGGGTATAAAAATATTTCTCGGAGCACTTAATGAATGTTAACACAAAACTTCTTACACAATTACCAGCTGTATCACCTTCTTGCAGTCGTATAATAAATACGTTTCTCGGCTTGACGTCATGGCAATTGTAAGAGGTTAGTCTACCCACATAATCAAATAAATAGAATATCTCAACTAATAGCCAAAATATAAAAACCAGATATTTATATGCTCCATTAGACATAAAACCATAACTTCAATTTCTAAAAGGAAATGCCCTAACGCCAAAGTATTTGAAGCTATTTGATTTATTCCGAGGATTTAAGAATCTTTAAATTAGGATTACAGTAAAAATTTGGAACTAAGTCCAAATTAGTTATAATATGGGGCATTGAAATGTAAAAAGAGGTAATTTCACTTTCGAATATGATGTAAAACGTGTTCTGAACGCAGAAAATCACCTTAACTCAATTAAAAAAATATCTGATGTGTTACACTCACATGACTTTCTCTACTCTTATACAAACTATTTTTACAAACGCTTATTCTCCATCTATTTCATGTTAATCGAGATAAACATTTGCAGACTCAATCTTATTGCTAATTTTCTTGTAGATGTTAAGGGAATATATATATTTACAAGGGCAATATAGAAATACAGTAGCCTTTAAGCACATACATATCTCTTAATAGCTGGTTGCTAGATGCAACACCATTCCCTTTGCCACAGATTAATACTCTTTGCATATCCAAGACAAAAAAAAATGAATAACGAATTCCCATTTGAGAAAATAAGTATTGAAAAATTTAAGGAAATAACAAGCAATATCTCGAAAATGGTTCACTCAACAACAAAAATGTATATGACATAAATTGTGTATTTTAATGCGATCTACATTTTTGTGTAGTAAAATTTTGTCTATCTCTTATGGTTTACCAGTTATGCAAAAGTCGTTCACAATGAAGAATACTTTTGGAGACATTCCTAGAAAATTCAAAATATAAATTTTATTTGTCATGAAAATATCTTAAACATATGATATTTTAATGAAAATCGTTAGAGCCATTTTTGAGAAAATTAAAATTTTTGAAAAATGTTCCATGTAAAGGGTAATCTGGGGTGGGGGAATTTTCTTGAAAACCTTCGTGTCGCATCTCTGGAAGATACTGAACCTAAATACCAAGTTTGGTGTTTATCCGACTGTTTGTTTCTGACTTATGCTGTTTACAGACAGACAGACACACACACAGACAGACACACGGACATATTTCCAAAAATTCTGTTTTTGGATTCAGGGGGTGTCAAAACATGTATTTCCGGTGAAATCTCGGTATCGAATTTTTGGGTGGAATACAATACTTCCCCTACTTACTATACGTAGTAGAGAAAGTAATACCAAGAACAAAAAACGGAGTTTTAAGAAGGAAGTGTACGTGTGAAATGCGTTTCGAGTAAAATACTGTAATATTTTATAGAAACTGAATAATAATAATAATAATAATAATAATAATAATAATAATAATAATAATAACATTCTGAGTAAATTCAATTAACTTAACTTATAATAAACGTTAAATTGGAAAGGAGGGAATTTAAACGGCAAAGCTAACAGAAAACAGGGCCTGTCATAAAATGCACACACACTCTAAGGAACAAAAGGATACTTAGGTCTACCTTATAGTACGCCACGCCCTTACAATACTTGAGATATGCAGCAGCCTGCAATGTCTGGAAGTCGACATGGTTGACATAGTGATACGATGTGTGCCCGGAAAATAATAAGAAAACAAAGAAATTCTACCATGACAATATTCAGACCTTATTTTATGGCTCCGAATTCAGCACTTTCAGAGGAAACAAAACATTAGCCGAGGTTCTAGAACGCATTGCAGAAAAAAGCATTTCTAAAAATAGAACAAGTCTGGAGAGACTTGAATTTTAAAACTAAACAGGAAGCATGAAAGAGTAGGGAGAAAACTAAAGGAACTACCCAAGTATAATGCCCAAAAATTGATTGTCAAATGTTAAAAGGATTATAAACATGGGGGAAAGATGTGTGTAGGGGGATTAAAGCGGAGTGGTAAAAATAGTTTTAGATTCTGTAAGACCGAAACAAGCGTTTGGTTTAATACGTAAATTATTATACGTATTATTATTATTATTATTATTATTATTATTATTATTAATTATTATTATTACTATTCAATTTCATCTCTTTTAATGGAGCTCGAAAACCTCCTGAAAGTTCTTTGCCTCTGGAAGTAATATATAGATATAGATAAAAAAAAACCTGGAAAAACGTGAAGTCAGTAATTGGATAGAAGAACGTGACGATGAGTGAAGATCGATTCTTATAGTGACTGTTGTTCTCCGGCGCTTCTTCCTCTTTGATTACAAAAGAATGACAAAAAGAGCTGACGTAAAATTTTAAGGAGCTCACCATCAATAAACGTCAAGGCTATCGCAGTTTCCGCTACGTTTGACAGATAATAAAAAACAAGAAGGATTAGAAGGCTTTCCGGACCTTTTGATTCCATCCGCATTTCTCTCGCGTCAGTTGTTGGAAGCCATTCTTACAGTTTTACCTCGTTACTTTATGAAAAGGCATAGTTAACGAAGTTAGGGGGCTTAACATACCTATAGATACCTTCTATGATATGCATCTTGCTGTAACTTTGCCGCGTGTTGATTCTATTCCAATCATTCACTTAATATACCATCTGCTGGAACACCGCGCGTGGTAATTGGTTACACTATTTCGTGCATATAATTCAATGCACAGCATTAACTCTTGTTGGATATTATTAACACATTTAATTTACTCACAACGGACAGCCACACTGAGGTTTGTTCACACTAGGAGCAAATAGAAATCAAATGCAAAAGGATATAGCAGCTGAGCATCATGATACAACAATAATGACTAATTGGTACAGTGTGAGGTCACTCTTAGATTGCATTGGTCAGTCTGTGCTACTAGAGGGAGACCGGGATAGATTTTGGTTATTTCGTTATGAAAAACACTGTTTATTCCGATGAATATAAGCTTAAAACATTCCCAAAACGTTTTAAGTCAGATGGGGAGGAGGGATTCATTTTTCCTTTTATTGAGAGCATGGTGGATTTGTAATGACATAACAAGGAGGGGAGGCTTAAAATATATAAAACTAAATTGTTGAGGATCAGGTGATATGCTTTGTTCATTTCTTCCAATTTCCTTCTGAATTAAATGGACATTGTTATCAGGAAATATTTTGATGTCATTCTGATAAAACGTTGAGCACGACAAAAGTGATTCGATTCTGATGTCTTATTACTAAGGGGTGAATTAGTGACCGTTTTTATGCGGCTGACTTACATTGTACTGCATAGGCACTCTGTTTGCGAAGCGGAACATCATCCCCACTACGGTATATCTTTACCCACCGTCTGTACCCAGGGTACACGTGCCAATAAATTATGGTCTCTGCATCGGTGACTCAAAATCACGGACCAGGTCACTCTAATCCACCCTCTATTTATAATTTTCAGTGTTACTCCTACACTTATTTACGACTCATTACATACAAAACAACCTGTGTAACCTACAGAACTTTATAAACTTAACAATATAGGATCCAACTAAAAATATAGAATGGGTTACAAATTTCAGAAACTACCTCTGCCGTATTTTCAGGTCCTATGTAGAAATCTGCACCATTTAAGCTGCTTGAGCAAGACAGTTTATAATAAGCTGAAGGACTTGTCAAAATCATAGGCTGGCCTCTATTTTTAACTATCCAAACCCTTAGTTTCACCCTGGTGTACCTTACCTTACAATATTCAGAAGTTATCCTTGCCCTTATTTTCAAAATCTTTATATACATAAATATATCATCGGACGAACGTTTGTGCGCTTACACAGTAGGATTTGGAGAAAATTATGCTATCATGTAACCTTCAAAAGCTAGCTTTACTCATATTTTCAACCTCTAGTGTAGGTACAGGTCTGAGTCACATGATCAATCTGGGCTATGCAGTTCGTACTTTCGCTTTAGGACCTGAATTAAAGGCTTTCAAATATCCTATTTTCAACTGTGCTATTCTTAGCTTTTAAGAACGTAGCTCAATATAGCACAGCTCAGCGTAGCAAATTAGGTTAGCTTTTCCATCTTGTTTTGCTGTGATTCTGTTGCACTAGGGAAGCCTTGTTACAATAACGAGAGGGTGGACGAGGGATGGTGCCATAGCTCGCTTTGTATATTTGTGATCTGTTGTATGAGTAAAGAATCCATGAAACATTTAAAATTCTAGATTTAGACGAGTTCCTTCACAAACCAGTTGCGTTAACGTTTTGTATCAGGTAATAACATCATCAGTAATTATTTGCGTAATGTAAAAGATTCTTATAATTATTTTCTTTGTCAATAACGTAAAATACGAAAACAACAGGTGTGCTCATTCTCTGTATGGGTAGTTGAATATTGTTGAATGGGACGGTAAATATAATCCAGAATTTACATATAAAGGTTGTGTATCATTGTATGGAAGGATTTATTTGATCGGTAAATATCGATGATTGCTTGCATAGATTACAGCATATAGATTCATTATTTATTCTTGTGGGTTGAGATTCATTTGAATTATGCCACTCAATTTACAGTTTGGTGCTATGTTTTGCTAAACAAATGCTACAACCTTAAACCATTATTATTTAAGAATTTTGTACTGTATTAAACAGTCATTGTCCGGCCAACCTACGCAAATTAATGAAATGACCACCTTCCTGTGATTTAACATTGAACATCTTTTATTCTCGTATTTTATTTTATTTGCTTAACCCAGAAACTGTAAAAGTAAGCGTAAATGTGGACTGTTGGGATAGTAGGGCCCACATCTCAACGTTATGGAGACCGAAAAATGAAAGCGCGTATGGCCTGAGAGCAATCATGCAACTCCTGCGTGTAAATTAACATAGTTTAAATTATCTAAATGAAGGTTTGGGCGTTTACTCTTTAGGATTCGGAGATAATTACACCGTATACCTATTTCCAAACATTTACGTATAAACATGAACTGTTTGATTTTAATGAAACTTTTTATTCACATATTATGACGCTGATAAAATTATTGCCTATCAGAATATTTTTGTATCCATATTGTAACGCAGCAGCTATTTCCGAGTTTATCAGGAGGAAGGCACTGACTACTGGCTGTTTGAAGAGATAAGTGTTCTCATCCAGCGTAACCACAATAAACGATATCGAGAGATAATGGAATTGTTCTGGAACCTTCTTTCTCCCCGCCTCTAGAACATTCTAGAACTTTCTCAATATTCCATCGGCTGTTTAAGCGAGCCTGCTCGCGAGATGGTGAGCTCCTGTTTTTGATGTGACTTAAAGTTGGTTACTCAGTACGGTAGTTGTGACGTATAGTGAGTGCTGCTACTGCGAGGGTTTGGAGAGATCTTATGCTCGACTTTCCAACGAATGAAAAGAATGGAAGAAGAGGCTATTTCGCGCATTTTCATTATGCCGTCGTTACGTCGCGAAGACAATTGAACTGGATGACAGTAGTGAAGACAGTGAAAACTTAGTGAAATGGTAGTGAAATCTGGACAAGTCACAATATTTTCGACACCGCACTTACAAATATTCACTAGTTGATCTATATGGACAAATCTTACACTGTACTACCTCACGAAAATTATGGACAGCCTCATAACTTTAAAAAAAATCTGATGTGTTACACTCACATGACTTTCTCTACTCTTGTACAATCTATTTTTACAAACGCCTATTCTCCATATGCTTTATGTTAATCGAGATATCGAGATGCCAATCTTATTGCTAATTTTCTTGTAGATGCAAGGGGAATATAGTAGCTTTTAAGCGATGGTCAAATATTTTAACGCTGGTTGCTATGCGCGCATTCCATTCTCTTTGCAAGTCCAGGACATAAAAAAATGAATAACCAATTTGAGAAAAAGTATAAGTATTGGAAAAGTTAAGGGAATAACAAGCAATATCTCGAAAACGGTTCACTCAACAAAAGAAATGTATATGACATAAGTTGTGTATTTTAACGAGATCTACATTTTTTGTGTAGTAAAATTTTGTCTATCTCTTATGGTTTAACACTTATGCAAAAGTCGTTCACAATGAAGAATACTTTTGGAGACATTCCCAGAAAATTCGAGATATACATTTCATTTCTCATGACATTATCTTAAACATATGATATTTTCTTCAAAATCGTTAGAGCCATTTTTGAGAAAATTAAAATTTTCGAAAAATGTTCCATGTAAAGGGTAGTCTGGGGTGGGGGGATTTTCTTGAAAACCTTCGTGTCGCATCTCTGGAAGATACTGAACCTAAATACCAAGTTTGGTGTTTATCCGACTGTTCGTTTTTGAGTTATGCTGTTCACAGACACACACACAGACACACACACACACACACAGACACACACACGGACATGTTTCCAAAAATGCTTTTTTTGGATTCAGGAGGTCTCAAAACATGTATTTCCGGTGAAATCTCGGTATCGAATTTTTGGGTGGAATGCAATACTTCCCCTACTTACTATACGTAGTAGAGAAAGTAAAAATCGCATCACTGTAATCGACTTACACAGACACCAAAACCTTCAGAGAGCTAGAAAACACTTTGTAAATTAAGGCATCAGGACCTAGCAAATATTATAATGGGGCCAAAAATGTACCTACGTCCTATGTTCGTTACCTAGTAGTATGTGTTTACAATATTAAGCGATATTACAAGGAACTAACAAATGGAATATACCAAAATTGAAAATTAATTTTAATTGTAAGTTTTAATACATGTTTGCGTTTAACCTCTACCATGCTCTAGATCATTCATTTACTTCTAACAGGGGAAGTATCAGACCGCTGATACCGAATTCCACCCTGAAATTGCTGCAACAGAAGCGATGTAATATAAGGAGGCTGCACTCCCACCCAAAACATCAGCTGTCAGAGTAACCGCAGACCCTCTAAGACAAACGACACATCTTCCCTATAAACTACATGGAGATAGATAATACTTATATTAACTTCGATTGATCCAATTCCTGCTTACTGGATTGTTGCGCGGGGTTTAACTAATGGGGATCGGATTAGCGGTTTCAATCTCCGTCCAGTCATTCAAACTCTGCGCGCTACATTGAAGCACGCCTCTGAAGCAGGGTTGTCCTTCTGGGCCGTATATACAGTTGCCGTTGAAGCTTCGATTTCGGCATCTTTCCGCGTATATGTTTGTTGCATCCGGCAACTGATGCATTATGTGTTTATTCAACGATCTTTTTTACAGAATTCTTACAGGAGGCGTTCGCTGATGATACACGAAAGGAAATGATAATTGGGAAAGGACATTGGGAATGAAACGTTTAGGGTACCTCCCTGGAATTTGACATTTATGAGTGCGAGGGAAAGTTGGAAGAAACCTGAGTTAAAGAGAGTCGAACTGGCGGGAGTCGACCACTAGTTCAGTTGTTCCGTTTTCTTACAACCTCAGACCCTGTGTTGATGCACTTATCCCGTAACTTAAAAGCGATTTCCTGAAGCAGACCCGACCCTCCGTACGCATGTATATTATAGATACGGGCTCATATAGTGGAATCAATGTTGTATGAGAAAGATAAACAATCCGACCGACCATAGAAACATAGAACTTTGTGGTGAGACAACACCACGGAGCCAGCAACATAAAGCGAGTGACACAGTCTTCTTCAACGTCCACTACGAGAAGGTGAATCGCAAAATCGTATGTACTTTAAGATAGAGCCCGGTAGTAAGCTGAAACTTTGGTTGAGACTAGCTAATTAAATAGCCAATAATTTTCCACCATTGAATGTGTGACTTTGCATTGCAGAATCAGAAAGACATGGGTGATCTATCCATTCAAGGTCCTGCCGTAGACATACTGTGAATGCGCAGTTTGCAGAAATCTGCAACAAAAACAAAAGTTGCTTTTTTTAACTTTGCCGCAATAAATACCCTTGTAATCTTTAACACATGAATTAAATTGCCAAATAGATTCGATTCCTGGAATTAATCTGTGACATATTTCACAGACAAAACCCAATAAATCATACAAATATTATACTCGTTACAAATTACAGTTATAAATGAGTCTAAATTCTGGTTGTTTAAACAACAAATCATCCTTAGCTGAAATTACGGGTGTTACAACTTCAGATTTATGAGAAAATTAGTAATCTCGAAGTGAAAATATGTTATTTTAACTGTAGAAAGAGAACAAAGTTCTGGAATATAAGTTTTAAATTTTAAACATATGCACATATAATTTTAAACACAGAATATCTGCAAATAGATATGAATGATACATTCATTAATATACAAGCATATTGTCGAATATTCAGCAATTAGGATGTATAGTTATCTGCAATTTGAAGCAAGAAAATAGTCTTAGACAATCACCCTGGACCGGTCGCACATAATTTAAATTTAAATTTTTAAATTTCCTTTGTTGTATTTGTAGCTCTACTTCCTCTCGTCATATCTACTAACCGTGCTAGATTTAGGTGCCTACTTAGATTAGATTACTGAAATAATGAACTTACAGCAATGAGACCGTAAAAACGGGAAGTGCCAATCTCGTTGTTAAAAATAACTGTTTCCTGAAAGAGAAGTAATGAGCACAAAGGAACTTCCATTCTCAGAAAACGTAAAATAATTTTTTATTAAGGAACTGTGAAAGTCAATACTTATTTTAGTATAAAATGTTTACTTCAAAGGCATTTGTGAACCAGAATTCTAACCTGATGTGTGAAAAGTGCATTCTTACCTTTTTTATTGATTTACGTTTTATTATATTTACTACTTTTGTTTCATACTGCTTTTTCGTTTTTGTAATAATATAACGAGTAATAATATTAGTTAGAACGCTGCGCATACTTTGTTGAACTTTTGAATGACTTTTTTCTACAAAAGGTATTGAAAATGTTCCTTGCAATACAATTGATGAAATTATGATGGTGAATTAAAAGACATATTTTTCTATATAGTTAGAAATGACAAAGTAATATTTCCTGTACCAATTGAATGACGAGGATCGCACTCAGATTGTTTATATTGACCTGGGGGTGAAATAAAGTTTTCTTAACGCACTAATAACTCAAAAGCAGCCCAAGGGTAATCTGCCGCCTGCAGGCCTCTAAATGAAATAGGGCGTTCATTATATATGCCCGAGCTACCCCTAATCCTGAGGAATGCGCTTACAAAGTTGTCATCAAAGGCCTGCACTCCATCATTACAACTAATGAGCTAATGGCATAACTGGAATTTATTAACTTCCACGTGCAAAACCTTGCCAAACTTTACTCGAGAAGAGAGCGGGCACACATCCCTTTCTTCTTTATCGATCTAAAAAGTGACGCCACCTGTATGGTTATTAAATAGATTAAAAAGATTGCGCATTGTATTTTACACGAGATGTAAAACTATAATGATGATATAGATAGATGAGAGACAATAACATGAGATAAAATATCTTTACGTTATTAGCCCCACGTTTAAGTGCGAATTTAAAGTAGGTGTTGTATTGTAGTTCCAAACTTAATGTAGTTGCAACCACGTGCGATACAAATTTTCCGGTGGCCTTCGCCCCAACGTTTACTTTCCAGTAACCTTCGCCCCAACGTTTAGGAATTAACTTTGTTTTTTAATGTTTCTTTACATATTATATATATTTAGGTTTGCCTCGGCTGCGTCAGTATTAATTTGTAGAAACATGTATCTCTTAGCAGGGGGTGATGCGGCTAAAGAATGTAGGCTTGCACAAATTATAATTTTTACTTCACTCGTTTTATTAATCCTTCACACGATTAAATAACACTTCACTTATATAGAAAGCTGTGAGATTATTTATTCATTACTTGCACTTTTTTGACACGTAAACTTTATAATATTTTTGTCGTAATGAATTTTCGTCTCACACTGTAAACGTACCGAGCGAATGAACTGCTCAGGTACTCTGCCGTCTAGTGACTGGCGTTTACCGCTTAAATTTGCAAATTTCTCTATTTCAAGTCTCTGATTGTCTAATTCTACTCCAATAGAACACTTTTATTTAACTTAAGGTTTTTGTAGTTGTTGATTGGCTATTTATAAACTGTTTTAAATATTACATTATTGTTCCAATAATTACTAGTAGCATTATTAAACTTTCCAATTCATTATTGTCTCAAGGTTACCTCATTGTTAGCAGCTCTTAACTTCTATTCTCAGCTCCTACATTATTAAATTACCTAATACATTCACATAACATTATTATACATGTACACAATAATATAAACATATACTATGACTGTAATATAAAGCTTTATATATTGTAGTACACACATATTGCTTTAAGGCAGGCTTTTATTATATTTTATATTATATAATTAGACTGAAATCATTTAAGTGTTAAAAATACTGCCTCAAACAGACCAACAAACGGCTCCCCGCAGTGCGGCAAGTGCCTCCGTTTTCGCCACATAGCACGACACTGCCACAAGATTCTCTGAACTCCACTACATTGGAAAATGTGACCTAAGATCCAGCAGAAAATGGCGACGGCAAACTGGAACAGGGCGCACGCTGGAGGGAATAAGAGGAATACAGGAAAGTCGAGGACAATCCGCAACCCCAACAGCTACCGGCGTTGGTGCGGAATCCGCAACAAAGGAACGCGACACTTACGCCACGATGGTTAAGTATTTACAGGTAGCGTACTTCACAACTAGAGAACAGAAAGCATAATCACAGCAACTGGAAAACAATACTGGGTAACAGTCCGAGATATCCACCACCAAAGGAGCCTTCTGCCACACGGTAACTCAAATTCCAAACCTAGGGGGCAAGGGAGTTCTTCTGCCTTGTCATTCCAGAGTGACTCCGTACTAAGCAGGAGAGGTACCACTTCAAATCCTAACTAATCTCGTCATTAAGGTCCTACTAGGTCTGTGCTCTGAGAGCATTGACACGAATTTTGAGAAATATGCCTGTACCACTTACTGACATATCTAGAACTACTAGAGCCAGCCGCAATGAAGATGTGCTAAAAGACACAAAGGTCATAAAACTGGTGGACGGGCACACTCACCAGCCTTTAAGCCACATCCTCAGGTGAAACTGCAGAGGGTCCCGCTGCAAACTCCACGAATTAAAACTACTCATATATAACATCCATACTCGGAGAAACCTTCCTCACTCCAAGCATGATTTTCCATTACAGGATACTACATCCACCGAACAGCCAAAGAGCCGGTGATGTATCTATCCTAGTGCATTGCACAATACAGTACAGGCAAAATAACGTTCCGCTCCTGAAATATCTAGAAGCGACAGCCATCGCCGTACAGCTAGGGAGGCTACAGACATACAGGACCCTCATTATGGTTTACAATACCGCGGAAAGATATACTCTGACGACCTGGACATACTCATCAACTTGGACTACAGCATAATCATCATGGGAGATTTCAACCCTCCACTTGGAACATGGGGATTCACACACAACCCCAGGACAACAATGTACCGACACATGATTACCAATAACTACATAATCACCTACGCCACCAAACCAACGGACATACCACAAGCAAACGCGTATACACCGTACATCCTAGAAACGTTTGTGTTCAAAAAGACGCATACATCTGTTAGATAAACTAGCATTCGACTAAATTCGACCTGCAATCTAGCTAGAGTGTAAATCCCTCCGAAATAAATGCCATCACCACTCAGGAGAAACCTAAACTGCGATAATTGGGAACTCTTCCAATTAACCCTAGATTTCAAACGCCCAGAAATGACCTCAATCACTACCCATAAAGACGCAGAAAGGTCGCTCAGGCACTAGAAAAAGTAAATCTGGCAGCCGTACCACCGTCTCAATAAGAACCCCGCCGTCCCTATAAGAACCCCATCAAAGCGTGAATTCGGCCACCCTTTCCACATACTGGACCTGAAATACGAACGCGACTACACCAGACGCAAATACCAGAAAACTAGGTGCACAAAGTAAATATGGTAGTGCTGAACAGCCAAAGAGCTCTAGCAACAATGGGACTACACAGTCGCCAACATTCAATCCGCTAACGCCCAAATTAAGCAAATAGCCAAAAATCTGGTGCGGGAATCCATAGTCATAACTCCATTACATAATCCCATAGAACCCTATTCCAGAGCTGAAGTCCACGAAGAGCAAGCCACTGTGCTGTCTGACACGCTGGAGTGGTCATCCATGCCCAATGAGCAAATCATAGAACTCACCATCTACACCTAAGTGGAGGCATACCTAATTACCTCAAAACGCATAACAAGCACCGCAAAGCACACCCGTCAGAAATAAAAGGATGTTTTCACACCTCAAAGACCAAGAGACATACGGGCCGGACCAAATACTAAATTTGGTACTTAAAACATGATCGCGGCGCTCTCTCCGCCGAAGTATATAACTACAGTCTCCAGCAAGGATACTTTCCTACCAGCTGGAAGCACGCTAAAATAGAAACCGTCATGTTCGCAAAACCTGGCAAAGATAAAAAGGTCCAAAGAAGCTACAGATCGATTAGCCTCCTCAACATCATGAGCAAAGTAGTTGAAAAAATAATACCCAGTCACTTAAAAGTCACGTTATAAGAAATAATGTAATCATAAAAGAGCAGTTCAGTTTTCGTGTAAAACTCTACGACACAGTAGCTTGTTAGATTTATAAAACACATTAAATTAAGCTACAGTCAAGATGGAGTACCGGAATGCTTTTCCTGAACATTAAAAGAACCTTCGAGCTGTATATCATCCAGAGGTTCTATACAAACTGAAACAACTAAATGTTAGCAACTGCTAAAGCTGCTGGCGCATTATCTAACGGACGTACCTTCTCAGTTGTTGTAGAAGAAGCATCTGCAGGAACAAGGCAATAAAGACAGTTGTAATACAGGGAGATCTTCTGGGGTCACTTCTCTTTAATTATACATATTATCAATATGTGCCAACGACACAGCCACAGCGGATCAGTGATTGAAAACCGAAATGATCTGCTCTTTGCTATAGACAGCACTAAACGAACTGGAACCCTGGTTAAGCAAATGGCGCATCAGCATACCTGCCGCCAAGGAACAATTACTGCTGCTCACGAAAAGAAACACGCATCGCGGTCCACTGCAGTTTCTTAAATTCTTTAGTATACACGTGCACTAAACGCACACCGTCAAATATTTAGGCGTGACGTTGGACACAGGTCTAACATTCAAAGCACACATTATAACAGTGCTGCATAAAGCCAATGCACAATTGGGCGGTCTCTAACCGCTGCTAAACCGCGGCTAAGCTTAACGTTATACGTATTAAAGCCTAATCCGCCCTATCATGGCTTACGCTTCACCAGCTTGGGGGCACTGTGCGCCGACACACATCAAAACCCTATAAAACCTGTAAAACTAAATACTTAGAACAATTGCATACGTAACAAACAGAGAGACCAGACATTTTTCATGAGTAATAAAAATGCAGGATTTCATTAAAAAAAATAGCTTTCAACATGTAAAAACAGTTTGAGTCAATTCACAATCCACTATTCAGACAGTTAGGGCTGTACAAAGCTGACTACGCAAGCACAAAGGAACCTCATACTGTTTGACAGAACAATTCCCATTTCCAACTGGAACAATTTGTAGCACTACTCGTACCATGACAGAAAGGACTGTCTCTCATATAACAATCAGCCACAGCATTATTTATGAGTAGAGGAGTATGTAGAGAAACAATCAAAACAAAATAAAACATAAAAAATCAATGACAGCTTCGTAACGAGGAAACAAACTCATTAACTGCATCACATTTTGGTTCAGAGCTCTTTCCTCCTAAGACAGAAATAGGACAGAATTTCAACAGGAGAAAGCACCATAATTCAATATAAGTATAACAGTTTTGCTCTCAGTAAGTAACCTTCAACACTGATGGAAAAAGAACAAGATGTAAGTAAGCAGATACACCATTCAATATAACACCAACACTCCACCAGCATTTAGCTGCATTCCCCACTAACACCTATGCCCGATTTTGTGTTAAAGGTAAAAGTACTACTACGGAGGGACCCCGCAACCGGGCAGAATATCACACATAGGTCAATGGAACCTTTGTGCTTCTACCGTGACTCCTTGGGAGGAAATCTTAATAAATTATTAAGATTAAGGAGCAAGGTTTAGAATTTGTGCGAAGGGCTGGTTACCCATCCACGTCATAAACATTTTACTCCTATGCTCCAAAATAAATGCCGCGAAAAAAAAGAGATGGACACAACAAAATTTTGGAGCCGGAACAGGCTAAACGACCTAAAACCGTGAAGTAGAAGAAGAAGGAGCAAGATAGTGTTCCAAAGATTAAAATGAAAAGGGAATATAATATTCTTTTTGTAAAGTTATGTTTTGGGTAACCAAGGTGGTTCAGGTGATTTCTGAATTTGTAATTGGAGGGATAAAGGGAGAGGCCCTAAGGGCGGCCAAATCCGAGTAAAGCCATGCGCAATATGGACGGAGTCCTAACGTTTGACAGAACAATGCCGCTCAAGCCGACCACAAGACTCTGTCCCTCCGGGGGGTCCTCCAGGGGGTATCCGCAGGCGGGGCCTAACTAAGCAATCCGACCGACGCCAGGAATAAACCTCTGCAAAGTGCACCTCCACCCGTCCAACCGCCGCCTAGTCCTTCAACCCTGAAACAAATTATTATGAAGGAACTGATGGGTACAAGAAATGAGGGACAGGACGATCGCATAGTAAAGGAACCGTACCAGCATTCACCTATTGACCCAGGGAAACCCCGACAAACTCATGGTAAGAATGGAAAGTCGCTGGGAGTTGAACCCGGGCCCTCCCAGATATGAGCCTCACACGTTTACGCGGAGCCATCTTGCTCGGTTCGGTTCTGCATTACTAGCAAATTGCCGTAGTCAGCCCCACCCTGTCTGTTTGCTCGCTTGCAAGTAGGCCACCCACTAATCCCAAAGTGCTCGGGCGGTATCTGTCTTACCAACATCAGATCTCTCTGTGCTATCCTACCCTACTCCGGTTGCAGTAGTAGGTGCGTGGTAGGGGATACGATATAGATCCCTTTCGGATGATGGTCACCGGGGCTGGTAGTGGCAGGATAGCCCTCTCCTCGCTCCAAAAGAAAAAAGTATCGCATAGAAAAACACTGCGTTTCAGCGGCTACACACTGTGACGTTTTACATTTCGCTCAGTTAAATCTGGGCGACCTGCTCTTGATTGTTGGATTGCTGGTGAGTAAATTGAGAAGATAGGTATGGGTCGTACAGGTTGTTGCCCTTCTTTGAACATGTTTCTTCGACTAAGCTTACATAAAACATTCTAAAGTGCGGCTACTTCCTCTTTATTGATGCAATGACTTTGAAATGCGGGTAAAGTAATATGGGAAGCGATTAGTGTTACTGTTGTGTGAATATTGGTAAATCGAAAATATTATGGACTGATTGCATGCAAGGTTTTCAGCTAACATGGACGGTTATGTAACGGAATGAAAGTAGTAAATGCTGTGCATACACGTATGTGGCAATTAAGTATTTTGTTGTTACAGGAAAATAATCAGAAATTGTGTCAAAGTTTACATAAATATTCACTATTCTTAAATTTTATCTTATTTTCAAATTAAATGATTTTATCATCGGCTCAGAAATTCATGCAGTTATTACTGACACCAACTAGTAGTCGTCATTCAAGAGGTTTCCTTCATAACTTCCAAAATTTTCCTTTGTTTATCATTCATACGAAGGAAAAGTCAAACGCATCGGATTCATTCCTGTGGAATTAATTAATGAAACTGTAGATAACAGAAGCGTATAGACAAGAATTATAAAAAGTGGCAGTGTAAACCTTAAAATGCTAAAATTGATCTTGAGTCAGAACTGTCCAGTGATTTAAATAAGTACGAAGGCTTTCACGGCCGGAGTTAATCGATAAAACATTAAAATCTTCCGGGCTGGAAGGCCGTGGTCTAAGGGTAAAATAACTAGCACCCGACGTTTCGGTCAACTCTGTGGTTGCCACCTTCAAGAGTGTAACACCCAGGACAGCTTGATAACGACTGCCAAGTAGGCTTTTTTTTTTTTTCGAGTGGAGGAGAAAATGATTTAGTCACTTACCCCAGCCCCGATGGGAGTCGGGACTGAGAGTGTGGGAATCTCCGAGCGTCGGCATACCCACTAAAAACTCCTCCACCGGATTGGAAGGAAAAGGTTTGCTGCGGTACCGCCTAAAGCACCCGCGCAGTCCGAGGTGATGATTAGAACTGGGCCGCAGTGCGGTCGCCAGTGGAGTAAGGATGTGTGCTAGGAGACAGGCTTGACCAAGGCCCAGCCTGCCCCCTAGCGAAGTGAAGGAGAAGATGTTTGGTATTCCTGGTGATAGTGTGTTAATGGCGTTTGGATTTACGGTTAGGATGAGGTTGGGAAGAGGATTGGGAGGGGTGTGACATTACATGGGATTCAAGGAAGTTGCGGATCAAGATGTATCCTTCTCGCAGGTGGTCGTAGTTTGCGCTGAGCGCCTTGAAGTTCTCGGCGATGGAGTTCCTGGTGTTGATATGCAGCTCTCGAATCCCTTAGACTGAGGCGCCGAGGGCGCCCAGCCTCGTGGACCGGTCGTCGCTGCCGTCTGCGTAGGGCTCAACTAGGCGACACTCGATTCTTCCCAGCTTGCGCTGGGCCGACGCGAGAACCCCATCTTCGTCCTGAAGCTTGTGGATCTGATTGGTGAGAGCAGTGATCACCCTGGCCGAAGTTCGCTGCTTGGCCTCCACGGCCGAAAGGCGCGTGAAGGTTGCACGGCTCAGCTCAGCCAGTTGTGAGGTGAGGTTCTGTATGCCTGCCTGTATGGCTGACAGGAGGCGTTGAAGTCCGTGGTGCTTGTCGTCGTTGATGCCGCTGGTGAGGTGGTCGTCTGAAGTTGCTGGTGTCACTGTAGGTGCTGGCGTCGTTGATGATGCTGGTGTCGTTGTAGTTGCTGGTGTTGTCGGTCTTGAAGGTTGTCTGCTCCGGGGATACAGGGGGCAATGTGCCTGCCCTGTAAAGTGTGTGTTCCCGGAGCAGGTGGCGCAGAAGCGTCGGCGTCGTCTCAGGTCGTGATGAGTGCAGGCTGACGTAAGCGAGCCTGACCCACAGTAGTGGCACCTGGGAGCAGCGTTGCAAGCTTCTGCTGTATGCCCGAAGGCACAGCAGCGTCGGCAGGGCACCGGACGGTCACCTCTAGTGGCCTCTGCGCGCAGGGTCCTCCCAAGTAGAGGCAGACCTGCGGCTTTGGCCGCTTCCACGTCCGATGCGGCTCCCATGTGCAGGCGGACCAGCAATGTTGGGCCTCTTGCAGAAGAGATGCGCGAGGCCCGTATTGCCGAGCGCCAGTGTTGTCGTGCCGCATCCAGCACATAATGCGGTGGCAGGTCTCTGGGCACCCCACGGATAACGACGCTGTGGCGTCCATCTATCCGGGAGTGCGCCGGCGTCGTTGGTTGTCCCAGATCAGTTGCCGGGCGGGCAGCTGGTGGCGTCGGTGGGTTCTCCGGCGTTGAAGAGGCAGAAGTAGCGGTATTTGGCC
The DNA here is from genome assembly GCA_030765065.1 of Deroplatys truncata. NCBI lineage: Eukaryota > Metazoa > Arthropoda > Insecta > Mantodea > Mantidae > Deroplatys > Deroplatys truncata. Next base: position 77,409,905 of record CM060987.1, on the reverse strand, counting down.
GCTGGGCTGCTTTCTTTGGAGAGGCCCGGTCAATAGCTGGCGGTGTCTGCGTAGTGGCGGTGACCATCTGCGACCTAGAAGGCCGAGTGGCCGGGTCAGCTAATGGCGGCGTCTGTGTGCTCGACTCCCGAGGAGCCGAGGCGGCGGCGGTCTGCGTCGCAGTACAGGCCGTCTTCGGCCTAGAAGGCCGAGAGGTCTGAGTCGCAGATGATGTCAGTTTCGGCTTTTGAGGCCGAGGCGATCCTGATTGGGCCGGGTCGGGATAGGGGGCGGAGCCTGCTGCGGCCCGGTGCTCCCTCTGTAGTGGCGGCGGAGGTTCGGCGGTTGCCGGTGGGTCTGCGGTGAAGCCCGAGTCCCATTGTCGTGCCCAGTTGTTCCTGTCGGGGTTGAGGTGCATCCTGCGTGGTCTCTGGAACAGAGAGCTTCGTACCGGCGGAGCTGACATCTCGAGGTCCCAAGTAGGCAAGAGATGTTCCGCAATTTATAGCTCACGTCAAGGTCAAAACTGCCGCAGTGGGTCTGCAGTGACGTGTCATCGCTGGTATCCACGTACAATTGAGCTTAAATGTTTCTTCCTTTTTATTGAAGTTGTTGGAGTGTTTATAAATTTCAATTGCTTATCTATGAAGTCTAGCGTGATAATATTTTGTTGAAGATAGTACTTGCGTGTCTTCATATAGGATACAGGCGACAATGTCGTTTATGCTGTGTTATTCGGGTATTTATACTACGTTTTGTTGTTCCGATATAAACAGAGCCGCATGTGCAAGGTATTCTATATACCCTTGGAACACATAAGGGGTCTCTCTTGTCTTTAGCAGATTTTAAAGTTTGTTGAATTTGCCTTGCACAAACAGATAAGTGTGCAGTCGCTGAACACATTGTTACCATGGGTCATCGTATCCTATATGAAGATACGCAAGTACTATCTTCAACAAAATATTATCACGCTAGACTTCATAGATAAGCAATTGAAATTTATAAACACTCCAACAACTTCAATAAAAAGGAAGAAACATTTAAGCTCAATCGTACGTGGATACCAGCGATGACACGTCACTGCAGACCCCACTGCGGATGTTTTGACCTTGACGTGAACTATAAATTGCGGAACATCTCTTGCCTACTTGGCAGTCGTTATCAAGCTGTCCTGGGTGTTACACTCTTGAAGATGGCAACAACAGGCTTGACCGAAACGTCGGGTGCTAATAATTTTACCCTTAGACTACGGCCTTCCAGCCCGGAAGATTTTAATGTTTTATCGATTGTGTAGCGATTCATCGAAAGGAGTACTTTTATAGCATTCACAACTTACTTCTTAAAACCAACTATACTTTTCTCAGTAGCAATTAAAAGCAGTGCTTACAACTTTTGTATGCAAAGTTTGTATTAAATTCTGATGGCTAGGGTACAATTTAAAGTTAATTGAGTTTTCACAGACGCATTGCGTATACTTACACGCACACACACACACACGCGCGCGCGCACGAAAATATTCCATGTACTCCTATACTATATAGTGTATTGGGAACAATGGTATAACAGTGTAAATATTGATGTTAGTGTAAATGATATTATAAAGTGTAAATACTGATATGTTAAATGTACTGAAGGCTAGCTAGCCGTGAAGGTGAAAGTCAGGTACATGACGCCAAACGGTATAGGGCAGAGACATCTCGGCTAGCACAAGCATAGGGTCTAGGCTGAACATGACCAGCAAATATGCTGGAGTGAAAATAAAGGGAGTTTTATTTATGAATACTCTTTAACTACTATGGTCCTTAGCGTCCCATTTTACATTGGGCGTGAAAGACCGGAAATTTTGCTCAGATACCTCTTTATAAGGCTTGAGATTCTTTTACGTGCTGCAAATCTACGACACCGACCAAAGGCTTTACTTCTCTACCTAAGGAAACCATGCTAAGGATTTTTAGGCGTGAAAAAAATCTATCGCCCTCCACCGGGTTTGGAGGTTGGAGTGAGAGAGATGGATAGAGGATGGAAAGAGATAGCGAGATGTTGGACACAAATGGATAGTCCGAACACATCACAAGGATAGATATGAGAGTAAATGTTCTGATACGACGCTATGGGATCAGACAATCACAATAATGCATTAAAATTTGAGGGAAAAGAGGGTCATTTGCAGAATGCAAATAAGACAGAGCCCCGAGATTCTCAGGACTTTTTACAATATTGCAAAGCAAATAATAATAATAATAATAATAATAATAATAATAATAGTAATACTAACAATCATCATAATACAAATGTAGGTACGTGCAAGAATATTATGGTAATAATAATAATAATTGTATGTTTGTGCGAAAAGATTATGAAGAACATATGGTGAAAAATATGTACAATGTAAAAATGAGAAAGCCTATACTACATGAAACCACGCCGAGAGAGAAAAAAACGGTTCAAAGACGATGGACCTGTACTTTTGTTATTGTGTTCCGTTACGGAATGTTTCCGGTGACCACCAGAATCCAAGATTTGTGAACGAGAAAGATCCTGTTATTACTGAACGGTTTACGAAAATGAAAGTTCAATTCTGCTTTTCAGTTATGACGCCGACGTTAGAAACATAAATTTAGAAACTAAGCAGTAGGGAATTAGCGAATTTCGGTGTCCAATTAAGGGGAAATTGTAAGTCATGCTATGACAGTGGGCATATTAAAGAATGCAAATTTTGTAGAGAAAATAAGCTTGAAATTTCTTTCAGAATTATTACTAAGACAGACGCCTTCTGTTCCTGAGTGTAAGCAGGTCGCTACGCCGTCGGGCCCTACATAAACGTTGCGATGATGCAAATGTGCAGCGAGTGTGTTTACTCGTAGCTGTGTGTGTGTGTGTGTGTGTGTGTGTGCCAAATCAGGGGCTGAAGTTGAGGATGTTTAGTGTGTGCGTGCATGTTAAGAGAGCAACAATCCAACAAGAAAAGGTGAGGGGCAAATAACTACCAGTGGAAAGCCGCAGTCTACTTCTTTACCACTCCTATGAAAGAACCATGCTCATATGAAAATGGAAACATCATATCAAAGACCCACTCCAAGACATTTTCTGAAACTGAGTTAGTGCACGTCACCCCCGTAACGTCCGTCACTCCACCCCATACCATCTCAAGTGGCACAGGTCACACAGGTATATAGGCTAAAGCAATAATCTCTTATTGAGAAATTCAGATCCATCTTCTTCCGACTTTTGAAACAGATCACTTTTACGTTCATAAATTTGTATTTTCATTCTTAAACGTGGCATTTCTGTGCTACTTATAACAAGAATGTTATGCCTTTTCGTTCAAAGAAACAAAATTAACTATCTGATAAAACCTCAAATCTGTCGATATGATAAATGAAACGGAGGAAATGAACGCTCAAATAAGCCCGAGATACAAATCTTCTGAAGCGAAATTCGGCCTCCTAGGTGCTCCTTCAAGTGAGGAAAAAGGTGAAGGTCTCTTGGAGCGAGGTCCGGGCTGTAAGAAAGGTGGTCGATGTTGTCCCAGCGAAACTGCTTCGATAGCGTGGTGGTTTTCTGGGCTGTATGAGGTCGCGCGTTGTCGTGAAGGACGATGACGCCCTCGATGAGAAGTCCTGGCCGTTTCCTCCTGATTACTTCGCGAAATCTCGCAGTATCGGTCAGCGGTCAGTGTGTGCCTCTTTCCAAAAACTCCACAGTATGACACCCCCGCTGTCCCAAAACACTATGGCCATGACGTCACCTGGTAGATGACGTGTTTCCACTCCATTGACGACCGCTTACTGATGGGGTTGTAGTGGTGGATCCATGTTTTGTTACCGTGACGCTGTTTCCTTCTGTGGAGAACCGTTGCAAAAGTTGTAGCTTCCCCCCATGCCCTTCTTCTTGTGTTGGTTGGAAAGTATTTGTGGAACCCGTCGGGAACAAACTTTCCGGTACTGCAGAATATCACGAACAATGTGGTGAACGCTTCCGAACGACATTTCCAATTCTACCGTCATATGCCGTAACGCTGTACTGTTTAAGCTCCTCCAAGCGAGCTGTGTTCAAATCTGTCGATGCCGTGATGGGTTGGCCACTGCGATCATCGTCGGTGACGTTTTCTCTACCGGCCGCAAACTTTCGACACCATTCTGCGGCATGCTGACGAGACATTACAGTCTCTACACAAACCCCTGCCAGCTGCCGATGAATTTCAGCCGCGGTTACATGTTTCGCCCACAGAAGTCGAATAACGGAGCGGATTTCTTGGCGAGATCAGTTTTCCAAATAAGTAGCTATTTGTGCTTACCTATACCTAACGCTGTAAGTGGCGGGTGGTTGAAACTCTGCACAGTGGTCAACCGCATGTATTAGAATCACCGCACATTACCAATTTCTCTATAACTCCAGGAATATCAGCCTTATAACCTTAGTTTCCGAACACCTCTCGTAATATATTATGGGCTGATCAACTCGATTAAACGCTGATACATTATTACACTTTCAGTCTCACTTTGTGCATAGTGTTTTTCTCTTCCGCCGCACCATAAAATATATTGTGCGTATTACGTACACTTAACAAAGTACATTAAGGCATTGCTTCATTGTTGTCATGTCTCAGTGCAAGAAGTGGCTAACTCATGTGTTATCTACAAATAACATCCCCCTCCTGAAAGTTATTACCCACCAGTTTGTGTATCATGAATTCCGTGGCTTATTGTGTTCCTTCCGGATTTGCATTACAATGCTCTCTCAGAAGAGACAGACTGGCTTAAATTTTCAAAATGGGTTTGCCACCGCTGCTATATCTCACCAACTTGATACGGCAACGCCCTTTACCCAGCAGAGAATTAATACGTAGCAAACTAGATAGTTCTATATACATACATCTGTGTAACTTCATAATAATAGATAAAAACATGGCGTGAAACCTATATCAGAGTTGGTGAATGAAGTAATATCCAAATAAAAGCACGAAACCTACGGTTCCTGTCTTTGCAGTAAGCGGATTTTATTTATCATATCGATACCATAAAACAATAACTTCCCGCGTAAGGGTGAATTAAAAGTCCTATCCCACCAATGTTAAATCTGATAAATTCATGACCCATTGTATCAGAAACTATTTTAGATATAAAACTAATTTTTTACAGATTGTAAATACATACTTTCCAACTTCACTAATGTTATTTTGTGAAATAAGTGTGTTTGTTTAGGAAGATAGCATCATTTTCTTAACCATATCGTATTTTGAGGAAAATGTATAAGGAAATATGTTTTAAAGCCAATCATGATATAAACACCAACGCAGATTTACAACTTCACTTGGATTATTGTTTTTATCAGCCCAAAGTTTACTTCAGGTAGCATTAACAGAGCCTGAAAAAAGGGTCGTTTATACTAGAAAATGCCATTCACAAAAAAGCTTTTCAAATCAAAAATAGAGAAAACCAACGCGGGTATATTTGCAAAGAAGGAAATCACATTCCATTTTTACTTTCTCTACTACGTATAGTAGGTAGGGGAAGTATTGTATTCCACCAAAAAATTCGATAACGAGATTTCACCGGAAATATATGTTTTGAGACCCCCTGAATAAAAAAAAAAGCATTTTTGGAAACATGTCCGTGTGTGTGTCTGTGTATCTGTGAACAGCATAACTCAGAAACGAACAGTCCGATAAACACCAAGCTTGGTATTTCGGTTCAGTATCTTCCAGAGATGCGACACGAAGGTTTTCAATAAAATTCCCCCGCCCCAGATTACTGTTTACATGGAACATTTTTCGAAAATTTTAACTTTCTCTAAAATGGCTCTAACGATTTTGATTAAAAATCATATATTTAAGATATTTTCATGACAATTAAAATGTATATCTTGAATTTTCTGGGAATGTCTCCAATAGTACTCTTCATTGTGAACGACTTCTGCATAACTGGTAAACCATAAGAGATAGATAAAATGTTACTACACAAAACATGTAGATCACGTTAAAATACGCAACTTATGTCATATAAATGTTTGTTCTTGAATGAACTATTTTGGAGATATTGCTGGTTATTTCTTTAAATTTTCCAATACATATAGCTTTTCTCAAATGGGAATTCATTATTCATTTTTTTGTCCTGGTAATGCAAAGAGAATGGAATACTCCACATAGCAACCAGCTCTTAAAATATTTGATTATCGCTTAAAGCCTACCAATTCCCCTTGCATCTACAAGAAAATTAGTAATAAGATTAACATCTCGATATGTCGATTAACATGAAGCATATGGAGAGTAAGCGTTTGTAAAAATAGTTTGTATAAGAGTAGAGAAAGTCATGTGAGTGTAACACATCAGCTTTTTTCCTGTGAAGTGATGCATATAGATAAAAATTATAAAGTATAATTATAGATACAGTATCATTTTTAAAAATACGTTAAAGTATTGTACTTACAATGTTAAACGTTTTGCCCTCTGATCTCCCCTTAAAGTACTGCAATTTCCAAAACCAAGCAAAGATTTCATTTCATGAAAATCACCACAATCGTTTGAGATTGTACTACGCAGATATATTTCTTAGCACTACATGATGCGTATTTAATCACTCCCTTCCCCCCTCTATCTGTTATATCCACATATACACACATTTCATACAACGTCAACCGATTGACAGTATTACCGATGCTTCTCAATAAAGCCTGTGTCTCGAATAGTAATTTAAAGTGCACGAATTACATTTTAATAAGAGTCGTTTCACATAGACGGTTGAAGCGTTGAACTGTGTTTGAAAAATTGTTTGGCATACTTTGTACTCAAATCACAGATTATTGGATCTCTCGCTGAATTGCCATGATGAAATACCCCGACGTGCATTAAAATTTCTCATTTGATTTTTGAGTCAAAAGCAATCTCAGTTACCCTCATATATCTTAACGGCGACTTCCAAAACCTGAATTTTTGACATTTAGTTAACCACAATATTATGGTTTATGTATATTTGATAATTAATATTTCTCCAGGCCGTGTATGGTCTAAGGTATGAGATCTGGGACTAATAATTGAGATCTGCTGCGATGTGTGAATCAATTGAGAAGCTGTAGTGTGCGTTAGGGTCTCTCGTCAGGAGACGAGTTGAGTTCCGGCAGTGACGGAGAATATTTAAATCTGATGTAACCTGCCAACACAAGTCACATTCGCATTGTTTGTTGCATTGAGTAATGCAAATTTGTTTTATTTCACACATCATCTCGATTTTTATTTTCTGTACTACTTACCATAGAAAGGAGGGGAAGTATTGCATCAAAAAAATTATATACCGAGATTTCATCGCAAATGCATGTTTTGAAGTCCCCTGAGCAAAAACGTTTAGAAACAGGTCCATGTGTGTGCTGTAAACAACATAACTCAAAACGTAAAGTCGACTAAATACCAAACTTCGTAAGTTCAGCATATCCAAGGATGAGACTTTTTCATAGAAGATTTTCATGGAAGTCCCTAATCTCAAAGCACTCTTTACGTGGAATAATTTTTTCTAAAAAATTTTATGAAGATTTTTGATAAACTACAATATGTTTAAGATATTCTTATAAAAAATTAAATATACGAGGGCTGATCAACAAAGACAGACTGATTTTTTCCTGTAGCTTCCGTGATAGTTTCATATCTGTAACATGAATATTTGAAAAGAGCGGGATTTTATGTATAATGTCGGTAGGCGGCAGCACTCTAGTATTGGTAGGTTGGTAGTAATGCTCTATTTTGAAGACCCTACGTGCATTTCGCATACCAGACAATGGAGGTGACGCGAGAGGAGCAGTACAGCGCAATCAAATTCTGTTTTCGTTTAAACCATACAGCCACCGAAACTTACGAAAAACTGAAGTAAGCGTACAGTGAAGATGCACTACCTTGTGCAACAGTGTTTAGGTGGTTCAAGGACTTCAAAGAAGGCCGACTTGTCAGTGTTAAGCAAGGTGGGCTGGTGTTTCGGCTTCTGCTGTGACTGAAGTCAACATCAACACAGCTGCTGTGATTGTCCGAGAGGATCGGCGTATAACATTACGTAACCTCAGTGAAGTGTTGAGAATTTCATATGGCATGTGTTTACAATTATGCACGACCATCTCCATATGACCCGAGTTTATGCTCGTTGGGTGCCACGTCTGTTGAGTCCCGAACAAAAGGCTGTGCGCATGGAGACAAGCCGTGAGGTGCTGCGTCTCTTTGCTGATGAAGGGGATGCATTTTTTAAATCGATTATCACCGGTGATGAGTCATGGCTGCATCATTATGATCCTGAAGGAAAACAAGCCAGCAAAGTGTGGAAATCGCCAGGTTCTCCAACACCAAAAAAGGCAAAAGTTGTTCCATCTGCAGGGAAAGTGACGTTCATTTTTTGACTGCAATGGAATGATTTACCAGCATGCAGTTACCCCTCACACTACTGTTACAGCAGCATGCTACACGTCAGTATTGGCTACACTGAGGAAGCACATTGCAAAGAAACGACCAGAGCTTTCTCGGAATGGGTGGCGACTTCATCATGACAATGCACGGCCTCACGTCGCAAATCAACTCATGCAGTTTGTGCCTCGATTCAACATTACCTGTGTACCACATCCACCTTATAGCTCCGATCTTGCACCCTGTGACTTTTGTTTATTCCCATCACTAAAGGCAAACTTTAGGGTATTCGATTTGAGAACTCTGAAGCAGTGCTCAAGAAAAGTGAGGCGATTCTCAAGGACCTGACAAAGAATAATCTGCAGCACGTGTTCAAGGACTGGCAGAGACGTTATAAAAAGTGCATTGAAGTAGGACGGGACTACTTTGAAAAAGATCATGTAAACATTGAATTGGAGTAATAAACATCTGTGAAAAAACATCAGTCTCAGTCTTTGTTGATCAGCCCTCGTATATCTTGAATTTTATGGGAATAGCCTTCTTCATTCTGAATGACAGTTGTATAATTGGTGAACCGTAAGACAAAATCTTACCACATAAAAATGTAGCTATCGTTAAAACACACTTCATGTTAATTTCTTTCTTCTCTTTTTTCTGTGGCGGTATATAATCTCAGCCACTTGAATATAGAGCTTGTGTTGAAACCCCACGTCACCTCAACGTGAAAGTTTCCGCCACCACCTTCCACTCATGCATTTGGTTTGGAAGAAGATAGCTACTTGAGCCTTAGTCGACGCATTAACGCCGGCTTTTCGCCACTCTTGTTACTACCGTTGTAATGATTGAGATCACGTTAGTTTGGAGCTGCTTTTGGTAATGTATGTTGTTTTTTTAATTTACACAGGTAGACACTTAAAGATATCTCTCAATAGGATATTGTCTACCTGTGATTTCTAAATTCACTTGCTTATGCGAAGGTTAAAATAGTGATTCTTTCGACTTGATTGACCTGTGTGAGCAGCCATTTGTTTAAAGGGGCAAGTTTTAAACCAATGTAAATTCAACTTTATATTTGGTCTATAAATACACTTAATTAATACGTGAGCTAAATTATATACGATACTACTTCACACTTAATGCATCTTTTAAATTGTTCTTGTAACGGAGTTGATATTAAAGGGGTGAATGTTTGTACTCGCCTTTTGGGCATGAGTGCATGCCACTTTATGTAATTTGAATGCTCCCTTTAACATTGTATTGAAGTGTATTGTATATGTGTAATTGGCTAGCGAAAGAATAGGCATACTATTGGTTAACTTATTGAACTCATTTCGTTTAGCATTTGCATCTATAAATGGTTTCCAGCTTATTTAAGTATTCTTAATCAGTTATTGGCTGCGCAGATCACAAACATACTGTATCTTGTTAATGTGATTGTATTTAACTTTGTTGAATAATTATTATTCAAATCAGTTTAATCCCTGGTTATTTATATCTCCCTATGTATCCCAGTGTATTCACCATTCCTCTTTACCAGCACGAATCCAGACTCCACCACCTAGGAAAGTTAGATTTCCAAAATCCCTTGGCTAGTGATTTACGTAATTTTCCAAGGAGGTAGTTAATCATTTTCCTGATATTCCCCGTTATTGGTTTGAGGTTTGAATTTTTAAATAGTTATACAATATTCCAGTTGAGAGCTCGCTATTCTTTTTGTTTGTTTGTTTTTTTATGACCATCAAAGAGCCTCACTATCACTTTCTTCTGTATGCTACAAGGAAATGCGTAATTGAAAGTTTATCTGGATTAACAAGAAATAGAACAGTAAGCTTTTGTTAAAAAACTTGTAGAGGAGTAAATAGAGAAAGTAAAGTGAATGTATACATCAGATTTTCTAACTGCGAATTGCACTTGTGCCTACCTCATCAGTCTAACCCTCAGCCTACTGGATTCCAATAGTAGTTTAAATTAGAAATATAAATATGAATTATTAGTATTTAAATAGGTGTTGATTTTATTTTAGTGATTAAAAGAGCTAAATATATATTATTTATGTAGATAGGATAAGATGATTAGATAGATTTTAAGGTTATGGTAGAGGTATCGCTGGCTTTCCAGCAGTTGAGCGTAGGTTACTGTTTTATAGTAACCAGAAAGTCTGATGTGTTCCACTCACATGACTATGTCTGCTAATGTTCAAACTATTTTTACAAAAGCTTATTTTCCATCTACTTCATCTTAATCGAGACAAACATTTGCAGAAACTATCTTTGCTAATTTTCTTGTAGTTGCAAGGGGAATATGGTGGGCTTTAAGCGATAGTCAAATCTTTTAAGAGCTGATTGCTATGTGGAGCTCTTTGCATGACCGGTAGACAAAAAAAAAAGAATAACGAATTCCCATTTGAGAAGAACTATAAGTATTGGAAAATTCAAACAAATAACGAGGAATATGTCAGAAATGGTTCACTGGAAAAAAAAAGAAAGAAAATAGGTACATGTGACATAATTTGTGAGTTTTAACGAACTCTACATTTTTTGTGTAGTAAAATGTTGTCATCTCTTACGGATTAACGGTTATGCATAACTCACTCAGAATGAAGATAACTTTTGGGGATATTCCCAAAAAATTCAACATATGAATTTTATTTGCCATGAAAATATCTTAAACATATGATGCTTTAATCAAAATCGTTAAAGCCATTTTTGAAAAAATCAAATTTTTTTTAAAAATGTTCTATGTAAAGGGTACTCTGGGGCACGGGATTTTTTGAAAATCTTCGTGTCGCATCTTTGAAAGATACTAAATTCAAATACTTAGTTTAGTATTTATCCGACTTTTCATTTTTGACATGTTTCCAGAAATACTTTATTTGGATTCAGGGCAGTTCAAAATATGTATTTCCGACAAAATTTCGGTATCGGATTTTTGGGTGGAATGCAATACTTCTACTGACTACACGTAGTTGAGAAAGTAATAAAAAGGGGTGAGAGTTTAAGTTTAGGTTTAATCTTAGATTTTAGGGTAAATTACTAAGGTTAGATTAAAGAAATGTCTGCTAAAATGTTTTAATGAAATAAGGTAGCATGTAGTTTGTTTTGGTGGAAAACAAAGCACAAAATTTGAGATGATACGTCCTGGTATAGACTTTAGGAGCCAGGACGTAAACTCGCAGACTTTATTTTATTTTGGTTTATTTTATTTTCTATTTTTAGTCTAACCTACAACTGAGCGAGTTGGCGCCACTGTAATGTGTGCGACTCGCATTCAGTAAGTCCTGGGTTCAAACTCCCGGGGCCGATCAACCTGACGAAGGTTTCCCGCGGTTTTCCCCGGTCGCTGGGTGAATGCTGGGTTTGATAATTTGATCTGCAAATTTGATTCCCCTTTATAACTACATTTCCTTTCGTTCTTCATCTCCATACTAGGCATTGGGCTGATCCCTATCCAGAGTTTGATTGTTCCTTGTCCGATTACTGACTCAAGGCATTGTCTTCTAAGTATTTGGGAGTGTAAGTCCTACAAAGAAGAGGGTAATCTTTTGAAGAAGGAGTCTAACCCACGAAGGAGGGAAGCATTATATTTCGCATGTTCGGTAATCGATTAACTGGAAGATATTTCACATCACTATTCTAGGCCATAATTTGTTGCTTACCTGTAAAAATTCTTCAGCGATACTTTTTTATATCCTGTTGTAGAAATCCTTCGTTGGACATGGCAAAGATTTGTTTATGCCATTCTCGCTTTCATTCTTTTACATAAAGACATATCATCAGGTTTTGCTTAGTAATGAAGCGATATTCTTTCACCCTGCGGCGGTATTATTAATGTGTTTGTTATTTGTGTTTACTCCACGTGGTGAAGCCATCTTGTGACGTGATTCATTTGTTAGGTTTGTTAGCTCCATCTGGTGTCAGCAATTTGCGGCAGTATTAGTGTTTGTTTGAAAGAATGCTACTGTTATTTTATTTAATTTTGGTTCTCTGTCCTCCGGCTAGCTATGATCTTTTTGGTCAAGCACTTCTCTTTATACAGGTTGTGTAAACGGAAAGGAGTCTCTTTTCCAAAGATAACACTGATGAAAGAATTTGTTTTACACTTTTATTGTCGAACACATTTACTATCACATTTACACATTGATCTTGACACTCGCCAAACTGAAACTGTTATAATAACTTCATTACTGATCACTCTTAATTCGCGTACTTCAACTTTTTGTATAATTAACTTTATAACACTTGAGATTTTTCATAACTCTGCTACGCGTAACCTATGAATTGATAGCCGACGTATACTATACAAATATTTCTGCTGGACTGAAGGCGACGTGTAACGTGCAAATGTTTTCGACGAACTGACGGACTGAAGGACTTTACCTCTAACCTACCCTTTTTATACTCCTACACCCGATATACCTAAAGATTATAACTGAGCTGCTATTGGCTAATAAAACGCGCCAACATTAGCGTCTATTTTTATATCCAATGAAAATTATGAACACATATGCTCTAGGAAAAATGTTCCAGCAAATTCTAAAGTAAAACGCGCCAATATTACGTAACTTCCTGGTCCCTAATAATGATAAACAGCTCACCCCCTCGCTGCATTATTGCACGCTATTATTTTCAGTTTCAGTAAGGCCGTATAAACTTACTTCTCAACAATAATTACAATCAACAAACATCTCAAATCAATGTCACATAAAAACTCATATTCACACTATAATCATTCTTTACATTTAAATAATTTGTGATACAAATTACTGCATCAACCCACCCTGCTGTGGAGAGCTCTATTCCCTTTTTACGAGTAACAATACGCTTAACATACTTAAACTGCAATTATAAATAAAAGGTTTAAGTGCCCTGATACAGTTCACAACTGAATAAATACGGTAGTGTACAACTGTTTCCTGGTAGAAAGGGGCTCTCATTATACATTAAAGTTTACCGAAGTGCGACGGAACGATATCGCATTATTTGAAAGTTGCGGAATATGGAATTATAATTAACAGCGAAGGTAACAGATCTACAAAGAAGGTAATTTTATCAGCTCGGTCGATTCGGTTATGCATATAAAAATATGTGTTACATAAATATGACCTCTATTCGCTCTTTTCAAAATATCCTTCCATCTTTTTTAATCCAGATAAATGTTTGCAGAAATGCCTTTATTACACATTACATATATCGCTGTAGGTAAAAGGGGAAACAGGGGGCTTAATCTCGAGTCAAATCGTTAAAAAGCGGGTCGACATGTGATGGATTTGAAATTTTAGCCTTTGTATGCCCACGAGGAAAAAATAAATAAAACAAAAGAGAATACCGACTTATTCAAACCAATAAAAAAGAATACCTCGTAAAATGATAAATGCTAAAAAACATTATATCATAAATAACTGTGTTTTATTGAGATCTACAGTTTTTTTGTATAGGCAAGTTTATATCGATCTCTTAAGTTATATAAAATGATACAAATTGCATTCAGAATGAAGAGGACTTCACAGGACATTCGCAGAAAATTCAATTTATACTTTTAATTGACAAGTAAATGTCTAAATTATATGGTACTTTAATTAAAATCCTTAGCACCATTTTGGAGAAAATAAAAAATAACGAAATATTTTCACGTAAATGATAGTTTGGATTGAGTTTTTCTTGAAGATCTTCCTGTGTTCATCCTGATATTAATCTGAACTTAAACAACAAGTTTGGTATTTATTCCGCTTTTAGATTGTTAGTTTTTCTGTTCATATAAACCCAGATAGAAGACGCGCGTGCTCGCGCACCTTTTTCTAAACTTTTTTGTTTCAAGGGATCTCAAACTCATACTTCCGGTGAGATATAGACGCTTCTTCCTGGAATACAATACTTTCTCTACCCACTACATACGTAAGCAATATGGAAAGTAACATTGAGGGAACACAAAATGTGTATTTCTGGTGAACCCTCAATATCGAATTTTTGAGCGGAATACAAATACTTCCTCTATTTACTTTAAGTGAGTATGTAACAGGTTAAACCTGTAGCACGATAATCCTTGTGGGCCTTGGCCTGTCAACGCGGCTTCCGAGCTCACGCCCCCGTGTGCATACCAGAGATGGATGATCATCAAGCCGATACAGGAAGATGACCGTGCTTTCCTCAGTCAGAATGTTAGTTTTTGCGACCTACAGACCTCCCTATCGCAACTCCTCAAATGTCTCACGATATCAACTGCGCACCGGTCCTATACATGGTCCAAAAAATCAGCACCCGCATAGCAACACCACGCTTCAACCCACTTCACATTGGGTAGATCACATTGTTTCCTAAATAGTAATCTGTTTTACCGTAAGTAAATGACTTCAGGGATATCTCACAAGAGTAGGAAATGTTCGAGGACATATTCGAGTATTAAAAGCCATCCTTTTGGGGAACCCCAACCTTTTAACTTCTCTTCAAAGCCTGCCACACATCTCTCAAGGTAGGAGCGCAGTTGTTTCTAACTTTGTATAGTTCAGTGAAATTAGTGGAGGTGATGATGGTGATGAATGCGATGATCGCATTATAAAGTGAGTGGCGCTCTGTTAATCCCTGAATTTTAATCCCTTTTAATCTTCTAAAGTGCCACAGATAGCACTCTAAGTACGATCGATGTCGAGGGTAAAGGGCTGACCACCCTGGCAACTTTATTCACTGTTCACTTCAGTTTTTTAAGGGGACTAGTATATGAATGAAAGGAAACATTGAACCCAACTTACACGTAAGCCACAACAAGTTGCTGGCAGAATTTGATATTGTTTGTACGGCATTACAGAAGATCCTTAAGTCATATTTTAAGCCCTAATTCATAGCTCTTGGCTGAAGTGCGGTTGGTGATGAATCGCTTATGAAAAATAATTGGATGATTTTGATTTTTCGTTCACACAACTCAAATTATTTTTCTATTTGTCTTTGAATTACATTAATAGACCATTACTTTTGTTGATAAACGTTCCTTTCCTCGTTATAAAAGCTTTTCAAAACAAAAATTTATAACATATGTAAAACAACTTTAAATAATAATAATAATAATAATAATAATAATAAAGGCTGACTCTAAAGTAAGTTTACAAAGTTTGGGGACGAGTTCCTTACACAAAAAACGAGAAAAATGTTCATTTAATGTATGTCCCAAATCGGTCGTTTCGTCTATCTACAGAAAGTTTATTAAGAACACTCTCCCAGACTTATTAGAAGAAGAAACTTGTGGTTTATGAACGATGGGGCTCCGTCGCATTTTAGTCACATTGTTCGAGATGCACTGGCTGGTGTCTACCATGACAGATGGGTAGAGAGAGGAGAACAGTTCCATGGCCTGCACGTTTCCCCGACCTGAATCCTTACCTTTTTATCTCTGGGAGCACCTTAACCAATTGGTTTATGCAGCACACAACCCGGATGAAGAAACTCTCCTTGGACGTGGCATGGAAGCCTGTGATACCATTCGACACCGTCAGGGAGTATTCGATAGGGGTGCTACAGTCCCTGACACGACGAGTGCATGCGTGTCTAGACGCAAAACGAGGGCATTTCGAGATTCTGATATGAGTTTGTGTGTCGAGCACTTCCTAACAAGCTGACAATGTTAATATCAATAACAGATTTAGTCACTTTAAAATGTTCTTTGCTCTGGCTTTGGCTTGCTGTGAATCGTAATTAGAGTATAGAAATACTTGCGTGTTTCCAGAAAAACCTTTCGTGCTAGGCTCTTTATATTATTCTCAGTAGTTTCACACACACACATTAGCAACAAAATATCAAAGTAGCATTTGCAAATCCAAGTAAGGAAAGGAGTAACACTTATGCAAATAAAAAGCTAAATCTATTTGCAACTGAACAACAATTAAATATTAATAAAATATTCTGATTTGTCATTGAAATTACAAGCAGCTAACAAACACGTGAATCAAATCTGTCCTTGTTTCTTTGTCTTTCTTTCACAATTCGGTTTTACATAGAGTATACATAAAGCCTTTCAATAACCGCTCGCCCTAAACCGTTCGCAATTTAGAAACACGCCACACGAGTTGTAAAATAAATTTAGAAGCTTACTTACTAAAGGTGAAAGGGATAAATTTGGAATTAGGCCGAATTTTGTTGATTTTGAAAATGTTGAGATTTTTACGTTGAAGTATTAGTTTAATTTAAATTATCTTAAAATATAGCTTAATATATTCCAAAAATAAACTTTGTAATGTTGTACAACTGGACCCAAATTGCGAATCAAACTTTTTACATACCTGCAGTTTAACCTCCACCTATTTACATACTACCCTTTAAATCTATCCAGTATGGAAATGTCTTGTTAATTCCTTCACAATAAAGAATAATACATACATGATTGTTTTATAACCTATTTTAATTCAGTAATTAGTAAAACAGTTGTGCACTAATAAGCAGAAGCAGAATGAATTATTGCCAGCGATAAATTTCCAACTACATTAGAGTGGAGCTGCGAAGGTTTCTCAGAGAAAATAGCGAAAATGTGAACTGCGTCAAGTAAACGTTATGTCTCGATTATTTTAGGCCACTCTGTTCTCTCTGGTAATGTATTTTAAACGCTCAGCGAATAAGTGAACACAGTCAGCAGGCTGTCAAATTTTAACGTTGATATACAGACGCAGCTAACTAATTCGCTGTACCCAATGACACGTATTTGCACACTACTGTCAATTCGCTGGCGACTAGCGAATAAAGTCGCCCAGTGAAATCAAGACATGAGAAGGGAGTTAGGGAGGAAATGGATACATAGAATCGTCAGTTCACTGCTGCGCTGATGTTACTTGTGCTGGGAATTTCGACCGTTGCACATGTGCGATCATTAAGTTCAATTGTCTCTTCTCACGTTTGTTGTCATTAATGTCCTAATACCTGATCGCGAAGGTTCAATACAAATCGTGTTGGAAACTGAACTCATTATCTGTTAAAGCCGTAGATGCGCATGCATGCTTCAATCGGCAGGCTTAATAAGCTTCTCACTAACGCCACGATTAGCGTTGCGAGCGGATATGAAGTCGAGTCATACTGCTATAGGTAAGACCATTACTATATGTACTTGTTAATAATGACGGTATAACTTTTGTGAAAAGAAATTCCAATCTTCTTTGCAGTTTACGTATTTCACTGCAACTTCTTTTATTTTCATTTTTATTCATATTTATACATTCTGCTACATTCAACTTCTATGGTCATTTAAATAGATTGAAAGATAACCGATAGTGTCAGCAACTGTGAAACTATGGAATCTTTGTGGATTATTAATTCATTTTTTATTTCATCACATTCTATTCACTGCGACATTCTGAAGTCGGTCGTTGGTCGTCATTATTGAAGCCGTGCTCTTTGCTTCAATAGCTGCCGGCTGCTACAGTGGTTCGCTATGAGAACGTTCTCTCTCGGGGTATGCGTGGGCGGGTTTAAAATGATAACACCAGTTTAAATTGACTGAGAAATTTAATGTAAACTAATACTTGAGCTATTGAAGCGAGATTATGAATAGTAGTACTCGAAACTATAACAATACCTGCTAACTTCTGCAGTATCAATTTTACAGTATGAAATAACTGTTTCCGCAATAAAAGAAACTAGAGGCGTGGCTTGCCGTGAATCACTAAAATGCTTACCGGCAAAATTCCCCGCGATAGCCGCTAAATATTACTCATAAGCGTATCACTGGCGCTTAAAATAACACACGAATAATCACTAGATTAAGTGACTAATTCTCAAGAAAGTGTGTCACGAATATATGCACGAATGTGGTCACGTATGAATGTCTGTCTGATTAGAATACACGTCCTTATATTACTTAAGCTCCACCTACATACCCCTACTCCCACCAAATTTAGTGCATACGCGTTACAATAATAAAAACCCTATGTATGCGTCTCTGAATTGTTACTACAGTCAGCGACTCAGGAGTTTAGCTCTGTCCTTGTGGTTGACGTAAGCGAACCTGAGCCAGCGATGTATTGTTCTTCCCTCTCGCTCTATTGTTTCACACCCTGCTCCAAAGGTACTTATATCCATTCTTTCGCGAAACAATAAATATTACGCGAAGTAGCATCAGTAGTGCATTATATTACTGCATCATACAATACAATTAAGATCATGCTTCCAATAAGTAAACCTGTAAAACCTGCATACATGTAAAACATTATATTTATGACCATATACATGTGAAACATTATTTGGACTGCACCTGTTGACAATCGTTTTGAACTGCTGGTGTTAAGCTATTTGCATCGCAGGCAAGAAGCTCCCTAGTCCACTGCACGCTTGCAGTTCAAGGACAAAGCCAATCTCGTGAGTCACTCACAGTAGGCCATACCTCCCCGATTCTCAGAATTTCATTACCTTTCTCTTTTGCAGAATTCTGGTCTACGTGAGTTTTGAAACATACTGAACTATAATTCTAACTGCATTCCAATAATATTTAAGCTAATATGTTACTAATAACTTTAAACAAAAAGCTGAGTTTTATTTATAGACTATCTTTAGATGCTGTGGTCCTTAGCGTCACATTCTATATTGGGCGTGAAAGACCGGTAATTTTGCTCAGAGGCCTCTTTATCAGGCTTGAGGCTATTTTAAGTGCGTAAATCTACGACACGGGACCACCGGCTTTACTTTCCTTCCGAAGGAAGCCATGCTAAGGATTTTTACGCCCGAAAAAAATCCATCGCCCTCCGCGGGTTTGAACCCGAAACCTCGGGAACTAGAGGCTAGCATGGTAACCACTACACCACGGAGCACGACTATTACTAATAAGTTTGCTTAACATGACTCGCTAATTACCTTTTTCTTCGAACAAATCTTTCAACTCAAGCTTATTATACAGGGTTATCCAAAAAGTAGCAAGACACCTTGCATATTTATTTCTAATGAACGACAATAGATGGCGACACATTTAACACATCACTGAATAGAAAAAGTTCAAAATTTTAGTTTATGTGTTCAAAATGAGCACCATTTGTTATGCGAGGACGGCCAGTGCATTTCCGTTTGCATACGGAATCATCTTCTACGAATTTATTGTATCAATTGTAAATTTGTTATGACGAGGCTGCTCGTTGTAGAACTTACAACGAAATGCACGCTGAAATGAAAGAATGGATTCACTCTTTGCATAATGCAGCACACGAAACAACTTTTCCTGTGGCGTCGCCATTTTCTCGTAAACAAACACAGGGCCACTGTAGGCACTGAATGGATCTAATAGGTGGGGCTTAAAACTTCGAACTTTCCTCTATTCAATGTGTCGTATGTGTCGCTATCTATTGTCGTTCATTAAAAATGAATATTGAAAATCTATTTCTTCTTTTTGAATAACCCTGTATTATACATTGATTTAATATACGGAAATTATTTATTGCAATTGTTTCTTCATATTTCTTTAATTACTTATATTTTCCCGTCAATAAATACGGTATCAATCCATATTTACCAGCCTTAAAATACATTTTTAATCGAAAGTTATCAATTTTACCAACAAATCCAGTAAAACCACTAATATGGCACTCCATATTTCCACCACATCAATTGCAACTACTGCTGCTACCAACAATGTCATTACTGATGCCACTATCACTACTGCCATCACTACTACACATCCCTTACAAATGCTCCACCGCTATTGTATCACCGACACTTAGGCAGTGCTGTTTATGGAAATGATAATGGATGTTTAGTCAATTAAAATTTGACATAATCAGAATTACTACCATTAATACCACTATCGGCTACAGCACTAACTATTACCGTATATTATTTCCACCAGTCCCATTGCAAAAACCCTCTCACCATTAGCACACCACCACTATCTGTAACATCTCTATTCTAGCATATTACCACCATTTCTACCATTACCTCCTATCTTGAACCCTAATGCTTTCACCGTTTAAGGCTAATTGTGGTATAACAGTCGTGTTGAAACCCTTCCCATACCAACACAGTTAAAACTAGCTGACGCTGCGATGTTACGAGCTTTAGCACTCCCAGGTAACACCAATAGAAATATCCGAAATGGTTGGAATATTCACCAACAGATAGCGCACGTATAGTTTGCGGGGTGCGCGATGTGCTTTGAAACCTTACTATATTCTGCTTACCTCCAGGTAATAATTCATATACTGCGATGGTATGCAATTATAATAAATGCTGTGCTACACCATTACAATTATCCTTTGGTTTTTCGGCGATCATTTATCACGTAATTGCTATACATGTGAGTGTATACATATATCGGTTACTAAACAAAGCTTAAGCCCTCCCCAGAGCACAGCTAAAGACACAGGGATCTTGAAGGGAAATAGAAAACATATACAGCATAGACAAAACAAATCAAGAAATACCATTAGTAAACACACGAATTTAATTTTATTCAGGGCAGTTATGATACACCTTTCTATTATTTAAAACTGTGACTTGATAATGGCTGTAATCCAATATTATTCTTTCAAGTATTATTATCGTTCTCTGGTTCTAGAATATCTATTTCTCATGTACAGCATTGAATAAACACAATATACACCATTTCTCTTGACTTGTGGCGTATCACCAATTGTAAAGGTTTTGGTTGTGTGGGTTTTACATTTCAATCATTACATTATGTGTCCATATTACTTGTAACTGACAACGTAGCTTTACCAAGTATATTTCCAATACGTTTTCATTTTCATAACAATATAGGTGATTATAGGTGTAATTATGTATTAATATATTCCCTGTCTCTCCTCGAATAATTATTTTCAGTTTAAGGATTAAATTCTCACAATTTTCTCAATACAAACTACTTGTTGTAATACATGTTGTTCATGGTTTGAATTTTGACAAGACCAAAAAGGAGTTTCGTATGTTGAAATCGCAACCTCTCGGGTCATTCCCCACTGTTGTATGTTGTCGACCTCACAGCACTCTTCCTTCTCCCCCGCGCTTCACTCCTCGCCACGCTGGGAGCCGTCTTCTTGCTGCTTGTGTTTTTCGCCGCTAGGGCTGCCGACACCTCATTGGTCCGCATTGTCCAATGCAGAGCAGGCAGGCTGTTGTTAGTCACGTGACGCTAGGTACTGTGCGATTTTACATTCCACCAGTTAAACCTGGACGATTTGCTCTGGATTCTTGGATTGCTGGCTGTTTGCGATCTAGATGCACAACTCTGTTATCAGCCGGCGAGCTGCTAAATGTTTCCAAAGTAATCTTTCGGGAGGGGGGCGGAGCCAAAATGTTACAATACTTCACAAGTAAAAGCTTTTTAAAACGGGGAGTTATTCTCTTTAACTCTGAAAAAGGCAGGAAAAGCCAATTACCTTGCAACAGTTTCGGAATCGTACTTAAAAGTAAATGGTTGCATGCCATTAAAATCTAACTGTGTGCAGTATTACCAATAACATCAGAATTTTCTCTACTGATTTTGAGAGGATGATTATTAAAATACATTATGCCTGGACAAAGTTACGCCCGGTAACAGCCTAAAAGGACACGGGATCCAGAAAGTGCTACATACCTGTTGTGGATTTATTACGCATTCTGATCGTGCACATGGTAGCGGAAGCAATTTATTATCAACCGCAAGAATAAGTTTCATAAAAAAAGCCTTTACACAAGCAATTTTAAACCAGTATCACAAGACTGCTAATCTCAGCACCATTAAATGTCGATTTTCTAAACATAAAAGTTCTTTAAGATCTATGTGTGAGTTTCAAAATGAAATGAAAGCGAAATATCTTCATCAACAAGAAATGCTATAATATCTGTTTCTTCTTCTTACTCATTGTTATCATTATTATTATTATTAAATAAACTATAAGACTCATCTAGGCACACTCGCATTCACACGCCAAAACTTGACATACTGAGAAACCTTTTTGGTTAAAGGAAATTCTCTAGATTTTGGCGAGGAATTGAATCTCATACCCCTCGCAGGATGGGGTTATACAAAACTCTAGCTTTTACGTTGTTTTAATTACAATGCAAAACAGCCAATAACATAAGACAAAGCAACGCCTACCACATGGGACAGTTCTGGCATCTAGCGACAGAACTTTGCCTAAGACATCGCTATTTGTCGCTGCTTATCAGAACATAATGTTGGATTGAATGGGTGAGAAGACCGAGCGAGATGGCTGCGCAATAGCTTGTGAGGCTCGCATTCGGGAGGCACCAGGTTCGATTTCCGGTGCCCCCTCTGACCATGGGTTTTTCGTGGTTACATAGGCGAATGCCTGAGTAGTGTACTCTACTACGGATTTCCTCTCATTTCCTTTCCCTTTCACATTTCAGGTTGACTTCGGGGCTGCGGTTCGGTCGGAGTCGGGAAGATGGCGCAGAGGCTTGCGAGTTGGAACTTCTACGGACCTGCTAGCGGAAAGTCTGCGAGCCTGTTTACCCGATCTCACTAGAGGAACGTCTCCGAGCGACCCTCCTGTGGCCGGGTGGTTTAAGCCTGGAACTGCTAAGGAACTATGCGCGTAACTGTCGACTTGCGTCGGACCTCGCTCCGCAAGCCATGCGTCTCCTACGTTCCCTCACCTCATCATTCCCCCCGGGAGTGTTTGCACAAAAGATCCATGGGGCGGGGTCAACGTGCTAGGTGTCCCCTCCGTTAACTAGTCGTATCCCTGAAGGGGTGAGAGAGGTTGAAGGAAGAGATTCAGCGATAAGTAACTGAATCTTATAAGCAGTGTGTAGCATCAGGTAAAGCAATGTAGAGAGTGACTATCCTAAATTTTGAGACAAAGCTGGTTTTGGTTATTAGCTTCCATCACATTTAATTGTAATTAGTACCTTTTATTGTACATAATAACTTATATGTAATTATTATGTACTGAAAAACTCTTGAACAAGCAATCCTTGCCGGATAGGCATTTCCTTAAGTGTCTATTCTGTTTCTGATAAAGAAACACAGAGTGTACCACCACCTTCACGTTCCTTCCGGAGCCTGCTTATATCACCTGTTGGATAGACACCTCACACACACCATTAGGGGTTTACAACATGATGTAGTTAGGAATGGTATTGTAGGGTGACGGATATAATTTAGGATGGTATGATGGACAAAAGTTCGCATGTTGCTCCTCAGTAGCTGTATGTTAAGGTGCAGAAGCCCTTCTGCACCTCTGGTGGTTATTGGTTTTAAATATAGTATAGATGAGATTAGTTTTGAAGCCAATCAGATCTTGGTTGGAGCTCAGCCTTTGCTGCTTATGTATGGATGGATTCCATAATGTGTACCTTCAGTAGGAGGCAATATTTTATATCACAACACTGTGAATGCCAGAGTGATTGTAGTGTAAATTAATATTATTGTATGTACAGGATTTTAGATGTTTGTTAGCCATAAGTATTGTTAGGAAATAAGTTTACACGGCCTCACTGAAACTGACAATAGAAGTGGGTAACAATAAACCGAGGGGTGAGTTGTTTATCACTAAGAAGAGACAAACAAATGACGTCAGGGTAGCGTGCCTTTCTTTAGAAATGGAGGGAATATCTTCCGTAGAGCACATATGTTGGTAGTAGTGATTAGCTGACAAAATAGACGCTAATGTTGGCGCGATTTGGTAACCAATAGCAGCTCTATTATAATGTTTAGGCATTTCGAGGTGAAGGAGTATATATTCTCGAGCCTAAGCATGTTTCACGCAGTTCTAAGGAATCTCTCGTGAGGTGCATGTCATACAGTTTGCAAGAATCTCTCGCGAGGTACACGTCGTAAAGTTAGTTACAAAATGTGAAGTACGCGGCAACTAATACGACAGTAATTACATTCGGAAATACCACAGTTTCAGTCAGGCTTGTATAAAGATTAAAGATGCGAATTATTAATTAACTGTGAAGGCAATAAAAGTGTAAAAACAAATTCTTTTATCAGTGTTATCTTTCAGTAACAACTCCTTTCCGTTTACATGCCCTGCTTAGAGATATTTGCTCGAGTGAGTTATAATAGCTAGCTGGAGGACAATAAACCCAAATGTAAAATAATAAAACAAGAGTCGCTCAACAAATAAGATAACACGAGCCAATTACCGCGAAAAGCAGTACTCAGAATGCGGCTTCGCACGCTCTCTTTACTCCATCCCTCATGTTATGTGCCACTCTTTGATCCAGGGTAGATGTATACAAAATGGGCCAAATAAGTTGAGACTGTACCTCCAAAACTAAGCGTTGTAGAAAGAAATGTCTTAAATAAAAGTACTTGATATTATGGGTATATTATCTTTCATCTAACTGTATGATGAACTGTTGTGGTAGATTTGTTTGAGTATTTGTGACTTTCAAAGTTGTGTATTAATACAATTAAATATGACATGTTCTGGCGAGTTTGACATGTATAGAAGAACTTTCTACTCCGTTCTGCTTTAATAAAACACTCATTAACAAAACGAACCTTCGAATAGCAAAAAATATTTGAAACCTAAAATATCTCGAGCCTCTTATATCCTTCTCAGAAAGACGGAAAAGTGACGAGAACATTCCAAAGTGTGCCATTTCTACACCCCCCTCCTACATCGCCGCATGTCTGACCAGCTCATTATAGTTAGAAGGTTCCAGAAAAATGTCGTCACCCATAACTTGGTTCTGGTAGCACGATTAACGTCGTCCGAAGTCATGATTGAATGGCAAGTTCACGTCATCGCTCGCTGCGCCATCTACTTCAACGGCACCACGGCACCAGGACGACAGTCTACAAAGAGGAATCGAGCAAATAGTCAGCGAGAGCTTTAAGCTCTGGTGTATTCGGCGAGTTTCGGCGTATGCAGCCAAGGGTAACGTTTCGGCACTTTCCAAATTTAACATTATCTTTCCTGTTGTAATTTATCTAAGTTCATATCCTAGCCCTTGGCTTGCTTCAGTATTATTCCATGGGATAAGCATGTATTATAATTCAGGTATATTTGTTTGCGATGGCAGCACAATTTAAACGCTTTGTGTGTTAATGATAGTTTAAAACCTCAAGTGGTGAGAAAGAGAAGTTCTGTTCTTGTAACTGAAAGGAATAGCAGTCTTGGATTCTGGAAATTTAAATGTTTGCAAGCTTGTATATCACTGTTAAAATATTAACACTTTATAATAAACTGTTATCAACTTTGTTTGTTTAATATTATGAATCCTAGCTCCAAAATATAAGTCCTCGTTCCACGGTTCTTATACACTTATCCTAATGTCTCAGGGCCAAGTGCACGTTACAAAAGTAAATGTTACCCGAAGTAAATAGATGCCTTAGAAGTTGTCATCCTAAGAAAATGCATCGCTGTTACTATGCTCTGAGGAGTCGAGCCAAGGGGAGTCAGTATAAGACTTCTGAAGCTAAAACTATAAACCTCATCAGAACAGAAGGTCATATTTGAAATTCAGGTATGCTTTACATGTTAGGAAGAAGCAGGGTTGTGCATTATTGGACTGAAACTTCTCTCGGGCAAGCAATGAAATATTGAAACTGAGAATATTCGTCAGCAGCAGTCAACTACCTACACCTCTGGTGAGAGAAAATGCCCATCCAACATTTTTGCTACACTGCTGGTTATACGTAAAATACCACCCTAGAAACTCTCTGATAACTTTTTGTCATTTTCTGCTGGGAGGATAGAAGGCGTTTGAGAGACAAAACAACAGGTCTATAAATGGCACGCATACCTTTTAGGGTCAGATAGGTACTAGTAGCCTGGCGTTTGATATTAATTTGGACAGTGAAATAGAGCACACCAGGGGAATTCCTAAAGTGGTATTAATTTCATACTGCAAGTATAGAACGGTATTGTAAAATGAATGCAAATAAACAGAATCACATAACGTTATCTGACAGGGACTTATTCTTCCCAGAGCAAAGAAATTCAGTGAAGCAATCCTCAAAGAGCGTCGCTCCCGTGCGCCTCATTCTCTTTATGGCCGAGGTATATTGCCCAAGAGCGGCGTAGTTATTTACTCTCACAAAAGGAAGTTGACTGCCCTTAGCTCAGCTCACATCTTTATAAACTCACTTTACATTACATCACTACCGCCAACTTCTCATTTTAAATCCTGCTAAACTCAACTTGAAAGAGCTGGTATTCCCTTAACTTTCAACATTCTTTCCGTTCTCCTCCACGTTTCCAGAAATATTTTCTTTCTCCCTTTCCATATTTCAGTCTAGTTCTTTGAAAATCTGAGAGAAAGTTTGTAATGAAGTAACTGCACTAAGCTAAAGCAGTGTTGGGGTTTTATTTCCAAACGACACCATTAGCCCTTCCTGTAGATCTTCTCATGTACACACATAGACATTCAATGTTAGCAATATTCTTCTATGGTAACCTGCGCTATACTTTGAATCTTGTACGTGTGGTATATGTGTATAATTATGATGGCCACTACAATATTAGAATAAGTCAGATAGGTACCAGACATGTTCCCTCATATTATATTGACAAATTTTTAAAAATCATTGACTCATTTATAGCAAACTGCCAAGTAGGATATTCGCGAAGTGTTACACTCCAAGTCACTTTTTCAAATTCCCGAAATGTTTCAGTCTTTCATAATTAAACTTAACTAAGGCAACTTGGACCTCCTAATTTAACCAACGTTGTTGTTATATGTATGTGGTGACCACTAAAAGGGGAATGACAAGACAAATTTAACTCTTGTATATGAATTAAAGACCAACATTCGAGATTGAATTTCATTTCTCAGACAAAATGCTTCGTTCCAGGTTCAAATCGTGGTGTTTTAGGTAAGCTGCATACTTGTTTATTGTGTTTATTTGTTTTGTTTCTCGGTGCTCAGGAGGAATATTAAAAATCGTTGGCGCTCTACACCCCTGAGACCATTTGGGCACATATAATTATAATTAGATATAGATTATACATTCATACATATTATGTACAGAGTAGACCATTTATACTGAGGCTGTACAATATATCCAACACTAAGGGTTTAGATTACTAATTAATTTATTATATATTATTAAATTAATTGTTGATTTAAACTAACCCTAATTGTAGGTTCCCATTAAAAAGAAATTAAATTGACTCTAAAATGACCATCATAACATTCTCCAAACAAAACCTGATTAATAGCATTTACTTTGCCCCATAATATCAAACAACTTTAATTCAAGACATTTCTTTCTACAACGTTTTTGGAGTCTCAGCTTAAATGGTCCACCCTATATTCTGTTTCATTCCCTTGGGCTTCTAAGCCTTAATTACTAAATGACGGAGTCCAAGTTTGCTGAATTCTTCACTATAGTTTCTGTATTTTATTGTTTTTCCTATTAAACATTGCAATAACCATCACATTAAGTATTTTATCGTAGAAATATTAGGTATTCCACAAACGCATAACATATTTTACCCGCAAGCCCCATTTTGTTTAATTTCTCGTTTCGTTCCAAACAGAACACCTTTGTAATGAATCCTTTTATATCCCTTTGTTGCTTATTAATATTAATTTACATTCACTTGTAATAAGGATTATTAACAAAAGCTTGGTGTCCAACTCAATATAATGCAGGCTCAAATATTTTAGAATAAACTGCTTGGAAATATTCGTAATTACAAGCTGCCAGGTTAAATTTCCAGCGCCCATTATAAGTTAGTATGACGTTGTTTAATATAGTGAAAATCAAGCAATCTATTTGTCGCACAGAAGGCAAACACGGAACACTAAAACCACGATTACACAATTAGGCTTATATATTTTGTGCGACCGATTATGGTAACGTTTCGAGCCTCTGACAAAGCACCTAACAGCGTGAACCTTGTGCCACAGGTTCTCTTAAGTGCTACTAAGAGTAAGAATAGCTGTTTCTGTACTTGAACCACGGCTGCGTTTAAAACTATTCATGTAATTACTTTGAATGTAAATTATTAACGAATCAAGTAAGTCACAGTATCTGTTTAGGGAAACATTTAGGATTTGAAGCATTTGCTCACGTTGTCAGTTTTAACATGTTTAATTCTGTACAATTCAATTTGTAGTTTTTGTTAAAATTAGTTACTACACTTTTGTGCACATTGAAACCCTATAAAGTATTCTACGTTATTTTCACATATTTGTGTTTTTGTAATAACGATATTTGTATTGAACTTAAGGTGGGAGTCGTAGAAACTTTTAGAGCTTATACTGGGTATGTCAGGTGGAATATTTGGGAACCAATGACTTAAGCTACTTATATCCTTTCTACTTTGCGTCATATGTGCTGTTTATAACCTCTACCTGTTGCATTATAATTTAAAAGTTTGAATATAGTAAAATTATACTTAAATTAGTTAAAAAATAATAACTAAGGGTCGAATTGATAGTCGTCGCTTATTTCAAGGAAGTCCTTAAGCAGCAATTTTTAAATTCACAGACGCTACTCTTTCAGGCGAATAAGGAAATGCTTATTTATATAAGGAAGCTCTGACCTCTGCTTATATGCAGTAAGAAGAGCCGACGCCATCTTGCATCGACTGCCTACAACGGAGGTTAACGATAATAGCGACTTTGTGGAGTATATGGAATTTCATAACGAAATTATACTGCGCATTAATAAACGAATTTGCGTGATTTGCAGAATTCACGCATAGGGATGCTGAATTTAAGAAGCGATATCGGTTTACCAAAGCTGCTTTTGTAATAATCTAATGTCTCTGCTAAACAACGTAACCTTAACAAACAGAGGTTATGAAGTTTTAGCGTGAGACAGGCTTACTTGAACAGATAATGTATAGAATCTCAGTGCTATAACACTAACCATATGTTTTCTGTTCAGACGTTTTCCCATTTATGTTGTCCAAAATCTTTAGGTTCCTAGAAAATTAGATTCCGCTGCACTTATTTAATAAAACTCTAAAAATAAAATGCGTAAATATTTCTGCAATAAATAAAGTACATCCCTGTAGTGCTTTTCTCGATCAAATTGCCTATTTTGCATAATCACTACGACTACAATGAATCCCTTATACCTTGGGTTATCAAAATCTTGAAGAGACGTTTACCGATTTCGCGTGTAAAACCGCTGTTAAAGCCAAACATTGTAAGTTATTGGGTAACTTTGCTTTTCTGGCTATTGCTAGATCGTATAGTAATTGCATTTGTGACTTGCTTCCAATCATGCATACACACAGTGCGCATATTGTAAATACTTCTAACTACTAATACTTACGCTAGAAAGTCAGGTTTTCATTTTTAAAACAGTCCACGAGTAAATACTACTTAAGGCCAGTACATCACACAGCATTCGATTGCCTGCATTGTACGATGTTTATGTATCTCAGCACCAATTCTTTTAATTGGTTTCTTTCCTGCTCGCTGAAATGTGTTTCTTTTGCCATGTTTTCGACCTAACTAATGTAACTGTATAACTATTACTACAAACTCTTAACTAAATTTACAATCTGCTTGATTTTAGACGAAAGTTAACTAATTAATAAATGTATCATTTAAAGCTCGCAAACTCTTACCACGCGCTCAACAGCTGTTGTGAACAGAACAACGAAAATGAAAACGGCGGCTGGCTGTGTGGTCAGCTGCATGTTCGTTTACACATTCCTTCGCGCATCCGAGTGGCTATGAAACAGCTGAACCATGTTTTCCACATGTGCTTCGGAAATAAGTATGTGTTTAGCACTGAGCATGAAAGCACCGTCTATGTTTATCTAACGGTAATAAGCGTTTCTTTATCAGAAGGAAATACTTATTGCTTAAGTATCTCCTTTTCACATAGGCGACGAGTATGAATTCGACTCTAAGTGAGTTATTAAAAGACAACTCCTGCTCTAGTAAACGAAATCACCAGCAAGTTTAAAGCTACAAAAGAGAGAAATATATCACAATTATCTACATATAATAGAGTACCTCAGAGAAACGCACCGATTAATTAACAATATGTGGAAAAATAGAATAGTTCAAGTTAAGTAAATGGCAATAATTAACATGCAAATTTAAAATTGCGAGAGTGCATCTAAACTTATAGGTGCTTACACCCCAGAAGAAACGAAGATACCAACGCAGTTTATAATGAATTACAAAAACAGACAAAAAAGTTAATTAAAATAAATTATTAGTAATGGAGATTTAAATGCAAGGACCGGTAACCAACGAGTAGACAACTTTTGTTGGCACGTTCAGAGAACACTATCTCAAGCAAGGGACAAGTATTGAAACAATTCTCAGCATATAATCAACTAAAAGCAATCAATATTTTCTTCAGGAAAGATATCCGGAAGCATACATGCGTGAACGAGATCATTATTAGATTATGTAATAACAAATTATAAAATAAAGAATAAAATACAGGACGTCATCGCTTACAGAGAAAGATATATTTACTATGAACTTTATTTAGTGTTGGAACTATCTCATTACTGGGTAAGTGGAAAACAGTACAGAAAAAAGTACAGAAACACTAGAGCAGGTGTTTAGAGTCTAGTTATGTTTTTAACATGAAAATATTAGACATCTATACCAAAAAAGCTACAGAGTATTTAATAAAATGTACTAAAATATAGAAGAGGAATGGGAAATTTTTAAACTAAAGTACAGGGTGGGCGAGAAGTCCCCGTACCCCCAGTATCGAATGCCAATCGATTTATTTTAGAAATACTTACGTATTAAGTGTCCACAATATCTGTATGTTGCCCATCATGCCGTAAACACAGTTCCATACGCCTCCATGTTCTTTTTGAAATATTCTTCAGCATGTCCGGTGTTATAGTGCAAAATGCATCAACAGCATTGTGCAGTTCTTCGTTTGTAGCATAACGACGTGCAGATAAAGCGCCTTAATGACTCCCCACCAGGTGTGGTGTGGTCAGGACTTGTTGGTGGCCATTTCAAGGGAGCTTGTGTTGCTGATGAACTATGACTGATCCACCGTCCTGGAAAGTGTTCATTTAGGAACTCGCGCACTGCAGGAGCGTAGTGAGGAGGTGCTCCATCTTGCTGAAACCATATGCGTTCTTGAAACTCCTTTCCTCAAGCTGAGATATTAACCACAGTTGTAACATTTGTAAATAATTTGTGCATTCACAGTCCCTTCAAAAAAGTACGATCCAAGCAGATGTCGTGTTATCGCTGCCCACGTGAAACGGGTTCCTTTCTAACTCCACTGTGTAATGAGGATTCTCTTTGGCCCAAAGGCAATATTTCTAGCAAGTGAGTTGCGAAAAATCGCACATTCATCTGAAAACATAACCTTGGTACAGTTCACTGCATTTGGAAATTGAGTTACAGCACGGCATGCTAAAAGCAGCTCATTCCGGTCTCTATCGGATAACTCGTTTACGAATGTCGGTTTGAAAAGATCTGAGCTTAGGGTCTTTCTTCATGTGATCTCGTATCTTCCACTCCGCGGCGTGTCTTTAACACTGCCAAAAACATATCTTTCTCAATCCAGAAGTGTTGCTTTTCGCGGTGGAGCCTTATTAAATCTTTCGTGAAATGATCCCATAATCTGTCTCATTATCTGTCCTGTGTGTTGTCGTTCGTGCACCCGAACACCTCTCACTAAGCTCTCCTCAAAAGTGTATGACGGGTCACATCTAGCATGGCTATAAATTAAAACTCGACTGCGAAAACATATAACCATGAATTCCAACAATTGATTCCGACAATTGATAAGAAGTAACATAGCATAACAACATTTGATACTCATAGGGGCACGGGGTACGGGGACTTCTTGCCCAACCTGTACATATTACAAAAGCATTATATGAAGCAATAGGACGGGGAACAACAAGAAGATGCAAAGGATTAAGAATATGGAATGAACAGATAGAAACAGTAATGAAAGAAAAGAAACTATTATAAAGGAATATTTTTACAAATTGATGCAGAAGAAAATGAGATAGCTTATAAATAAAAACGAAATTAAACTAAATAACTGATAAGCAAAGCCCACCAAGACTCTTAGGAGCAGTTTATAACGAATGAAGAAGACGCTATACACGAACTCAAATTGTTGCTTATATAAAGGTTTGCCACCTTAAACGGAAAAGGATCCGTAAAACAGGAAGGCCAGTGACCTAGATGATATAAATATAAATTTACTTAAACACTCCGGATTAATGTGCCAAATAAGACTTCTGCATCTGCACAAAAATTCTGGTTATAAAGTATCTGATTCTTGGAACGTAGTTAGAAAGACGACCAAACAAATAACGTAACAATTAGAGCGGCATATGTCTCTATTAAGCCCAATTTATAAGTTTATGCTTAAATCATTGATAGCCATTTTAAACCAATTAGAGGTTATTTTAGAAGAGGAACTAATGTTTTCAGCATAAACACCATTTTAAAAAGAGGCGAGTTAGAGATCTATATGCCTTTGTAGGTTTGTAATCAGCATTTGATTTTATGAAACGAGGACCTATGGAGCATAATGAACAAAAGAGAATATCCCTCTAGTTTAGAAGTGATGTAGAATTTAAATGAGTTGAAAACGACATATAAATTTAAAATGAGTTAAAATTAAATTAGAATTATAATTTCAAAGAAATGAACAAGGATTGACGAGTTTATAATTATTATATTTACATTGTATGAAAAAATTATAAATTAACAGTTGTTGAAAAGTACTATATATCTGTGTGTGTGCGTGTGCGTGTGCGTGTGTGTGTAAGGTTAAAAATCTGATGTGTCGCACTCCCATGACTTTCTCTACTCCTGTACAGTCCATTTTTACAAACGCTTATTGTCCATCTACTTCACGTTAACCGTTATTACTAATTTTCATGTAGGTGCAAGAGGAATATGGCAGGCTTTAAGCGTTAGTCAAATCTTTTAAGAGGTGGTTGCTATGTGGAGCATTCCACTCTCTATGCATGTCCAGGAATAATATCGAATTCCCATTAAAAAGTATAAAGTAGTGGAAAATTTAAACAAGTAACGGAATATCTCGAAAGTGGTTCATTCTACCAAAAAAAAGTATATGACATAAATTCTGTGTTCTAACGAGATATCCTTTTCTGAGTAGTAAAATTTTGTGTATCTCTTACGGTTTATCAGTAACGCAAAAGCCATTCAGAAAGCAGAGGACTTTTGGGAACATTCCCAGAAAATTCAAGATATACATTTGATTTGTCATGAAAATATCTTAAATATGTGATATTTTAATCAAAATTGTTAGCGCCATTTTTGAGAAAATCAACATTTTCGAAAAATGTTCCGTGTTAAAGGTAGGATGGGTTGGGGGATTTTCTTGAAAATCTTCGTATCGCATCTTTGAGAGATACTGAACCTAAATCTAAGTTTGGTATTTAATCGACTTTTCGTCTTTGAGTTATGCTGTTCATAGACACACAAGCACACACACAGACCTTTTTCTAAAGAAGAAAACCCTGATGATAGAGAAATACTCATACTCACCACTGAGCTAGAAGAAGTTTTTAAAAATAATTGAAATTTCACAAATTAAACTAAAGCTCCACAAAATTCTAATAACGTAACCTTCGTTAGCACAGGTCTCCAATCTCTGAGATGAGCTCGTACACTGCCAACAAGAATATTATTGTATTCCCACCAGGGGATTAAGGGAATAAAAAGGAGTATTTGCTTTTACTTGGACTTTTACAAGTAAATACTTGCATTCAAGTGAATAAAAGAAGTAAATACTTGCAAGGCAAGCAAACCGGTAAAACTACCAAGTATTCTCTTAAAACATGTTGAATAAAACACAAGTAAATACTTGCGCAGTTGTAAGGTTGGTCAGAGGCAACCTGTCGGCGCACACGCCTATATTTGCTGTACTTACTGTTAAAATTACAGTCCAAGTGCAGTTCGGGACGCAAAGCGCTATCAAGAAAGGAGAGATCTAAGTCTTAGAAGACATCAGGTGCTACTAGGATTTGAAGATTATTTAACTGACTGTTTTTTTCCCGAGCGTGAAGAAATTCGCGGAGGAGCAATTGCACCCAGAAAAAAATGGAAGTATTCCTTCGCTACCCGATTATCAAAAATGGAGTGGCAGAAGATTTCGCGATTGATGGCACTATAGTTTGTAAAACGGAATCGTTTGTTTCTGAAATAATTACGCAGAAAGCAAACGAATGGAAGTTTTCCCAAACACTTTAGAGGAAATGAACAGAGAAAGAATAAATTGGTGGAATAAGTTTCAAATTCCTACGGTGATTGGTGCGTTGGACTGTACCCATATAGATATTAAAAAACCAAGAGAATATGGGCACGACTGCATCAATCCTAAAGCAAAGCAACCATAAACGTTCAAGTAACATCTGATGCCAATGAAGCAATTACTATAGTATTGATGCCCAATGGCCGGGCAGAGTTCATGATAGGATATGAGGTCAGAGCCCAATATAGCAAATAATACGACAGTACAATGGATGTTTGCTTGGTACGGTTCTGCACCGTGGTTATTAACACCTTTCCGAAGCCCACAAATTGAAGAAAAGCAGGCTTTTAACGCGGTCATTCCAGAGAAAGTCATCATAGAAAGAGGTTTTTTGGGCAGCTTGAACAACTTTTTCCGATTCTAGCCAATAGCATGAGCAGGTAATTAAACAAAGTTCCACAAATAATACTTTGCTATGCAGTACTACACAAAATAGCAAAATATTTGCACGATAACTGGAATTTTGATGAATATGTACATAATGGTGACGAAAATGAGCCAGAAGTCTTTGAAGATGGAGGCTATATCAGAAGAAGAGGAATGCAAAAGCGACTTGAACCAGTTGTGTTTTATTCAACAATCCCTAAATTGCTAGAATTGATCGTCTAGAAAACGTATTATTGTAAGGGTATTATTGATCATTCCATTATAAGAAACAGGCATAGTTTAAGTATTCTTATTAGTAAAAGCATTGTTGTAACAGTGTATAAATATTTGTATTTTGCAAGTAATTCTGCAAAATAAAGCTAAAATGTAAAAAATAATTAAAAAGTGAGAGACAAACACTCAAAAACGCTCAGCCACTGAGTTCACACACTCATTTCCTTCTCTCTCTCTCTCTCTCTCTCTCTCTCTCTATCACACACACACACACACACACACACACACACACACACACTAAAGAAGGCTTGCATGACATTTACTTGTAGCTGCGTTTGCGACCGATTTCTTTATGTCCGTAATTTGATCCTTCGTAGATTTGTTGTCACATTCTCTCTCTCCCCCCCTCTCTCACATACACTCGTCTCTCTTTCTCTTTGTGTTCATATTTCCCTTTTTTTCTTTCTTTCTTTTTAACCTTTATTTTAATCTTTCAAGAAAATAAAGAAAAACATATTAATACATAAATTTCAGTTCAGTAGGTAAAGGAAAAAAGGGCCAGGTTTCAAATGTTCGTGTACTGTGTAAAATTCTGCAAAAATCCGCAGATTGTTCACTGGGAGTAGAGTTGGGGTCTTGACGTGAACGCTGCAGCACCTCTTCTCTTTGGATTTGCATTCTCGTTAAGCTTCAGTTGCTCTAGGAGCACCAAACGTTGGTCAATATTAGAAAGTTTTGTTGTTTCTTCTGATTAATAAACGGATAGCTTTATCTTCTGAGATCTACTTTTCAGTTTGGGTTTCACCTAGACCACATCATTTATCACCGAACCTTGGCGAAACCTGGGGCTTCCTGGAATTCCAAAATCCCTAAAAATTATTTTTTCCAATTTAAACAGGTTGATGGGTTTGTTTGCAGTTTCTGACACATCTGATTTCTTTTATACAGTTCTCTTCATTTTATTTAAACATTTGTTTAGCTCCTCAACACTCGCAGTTCTTCCAGTAGCTTTAACGAAATCCCCACGTATATTTTTCCATGTGTTCTCGTTTTTTGCTGATACTGTTGGTAAGTTAGACTTGTATTAACAACTCTGTCTTCACTTAGTATTTTTACAAGTTTAGCTCTGCAATTCCTCGTTGCTCGACAGATCTGTCTGTGAAATTGCAGAGTTGAAACTGAATTGATAAAATACAGGCCTGTTTTGTAGCTGCATGTTGTCCAACAATTTTTCCATTGATTTACCGCCACAAATAACATGCACGTAGGAGCATATTTACTAAAATAGCACCAAATATTAGAAGTAAATACTTGTACAATTGAATAAAATCAGGGCAAGTGCTAACAAATATTCTCTTCTTTTATTCACCCGGAAGGTGCAGCAAGTGCTTACTTGAAAAGTAAGTTCTTGCAAGTATTTACTACTTTTATTCACCCCACCAAGTTAAGTTATTGCAGCAATAAATACAAATCAGGCCATTACGAGTTACAGTGAACGGAACAACGGGACAACCAGATCGAGGATCCAGCATCCAGGACCGCATCAGAGAGCCCAGACTAAGGTGACCATAGTTTTTAAACAAGAAAACGGGACATTTGATATTTCTCTCGATAAAACAAGGGACAAAAGAGAATGCGTAAAATTGTTTCGTCATAAATACGAAGGTTTCGAAACTAATAAATAAATGTGTAATCTACATATATAGTTGCTCTGAATTTACTCCAGCCAAACAATCCTGTAGAATTATTAGTGCAGGAGTCACTCCTCATACATTGGATGCGTTAATAAGTACAGTCCATTGTTCCGAAAGATTGTTTGAAATGGACAGTGTGGTAAACGAACGCTTCTTCAACATCTGCTAATTTCATTCATTATCAACAATACTTTCACTTTTAAAAAAAATTAGTCAATACGGTGCTAGAAGAAGCACTTGCACGTACTATTCTTTAGTTCTTCACTGTTTTATGTTGTGATCGCCCCCCTCCATGGCTTATACTGAAAGTAGATGCACACATTGTTTGGAATATCTGAATCAGAAATTGTTTTTTTAATGTATGGATATTCCTTTTGTAGGTCACTATCAAAAACACACTTCCTTTTCGGCGGTGGCATATTATTAGGTAATTTCAAGTGTTTTAGCACTCCCAGTTTACAAAAGTTCCTGTATTTTATTACTTCACAAATGCAGAACACAGTACGTCTTCTACCAAAGTCACAACTGTAATGAATTTCTTTTGACTCAAGCATATGTGTTTACAGTTTTCGTTATTGTTGGCGGCATTCACATCAAACTGGAGTATTTACGATTTGTTTGTTGATAGCGCAGACCGGCACAGTTCAATTGTCCGCAACTGTACTTTTCCGAGCGAAGTCTCCACACGATTTCAGGTGTATATCATAGTACAGGGTGAGCCAAAAAACTACGAACCGCGTGCGAGGTGTTTTTTCCTGTCCGCGTCCTCGGAGCTTGTTGCCGTCTCCGCTTCCGCGGTCTTTCTATGATAGTAGTAATCTTTCTCCTACAATATAAATG
Source organism: Deroplatys truncata (assembly GCA_030765065.1). Taxonomy (NCBI): domain Eukaryota; kingdom Metazoa; phylum Arthropoda; class Insecta; order Mantodea; family Mantidae; genus Deroplatys; species Deroplatys truncata. The sequence goes on along the minus strand of CM060987.1, from coordinate 77,372,303 downwards.
TGGCCTACCTGATTAAGGCATAAAAGAAAAGTTGAATCAAGCTATACGACTGAATAGATGTCAATAGATGTACTTCTCTATTCTGATAACAAAGTAATAACACAAAACAAAGAAGACAGCCTCCAATGTTCCGTTTATAAAGTCCATGTAATGGGGAATGTAAGGCTTTGCACGGTCACTCTGTTGTGAAAACCTACTTTACTTAGATTAATAAAAGCTTGCTACCACTCTGTGGGCGACGTGCACCAACCTAGAGTAAGCTCTACTTTCGTAGTAAATTACTATTCAAGTCACCCTCGGCGACTTCCATATGAGAGTAATCTATTTCCGACGCATTTTACTCCTTTCAGATACTCCCAGATTAAATTACCGCAGAAATAAATGTCGGAGAGCACCGTTATGTAGTATGTTACTACGGAATTAAATAGAGTACAAATGTAGGTTAGAATTTACTCTGGCGACCTGGATGGAGTAACTAACCGGTCGATTGAACTAAAATAAAATACCGTATCATATTTGAAGGAAGATATTTTTATGAGTTCATGGATTACTTAGATTACATTGATGATCTCGACGAAGAAAACAACGGGAATGCGATAGTGGTATGCGAGAACCATATGAAACTTATACAGAGAAAGAGAGAGCATTCAACGAACGTTTCAATATTAGGAAAGAATCTTTTACATGCCTTTTGAACTTGCTTGCAGAGCATTTACAACAAAACTCAGACAGGAATTCAGCTCTATAACACAAACTGCAATTATTGTTATGCGTCCTACGAGTGTTTTCTACCGGAACATTTCAGAAACTTAAGCCGGCATTACGATAAATTTAACTTAACGTGACAGTCTAACACTGTATTAAATAGAGATATTTAGGATTGACGAAACGCAAGAGTTTGGCAATGTCAAACGTTTCCTTCCCGTTATGTCAAGCTTGTCGCAGTAATCTGTTCGTGTTATCTTATTTGCTGAGCGCCTGTTATTGTTTTGCTATTTTGAATTTTGGGTTCTTTGTCCTCCGGCTAGCTATTATTACTCAGTCGAGCAAATATCTCTTGAGCAGGGTGTGTAAACGGAAAGGAGTTGTTACTAAAAGATAACACTGATAAAAGAATTTGTTTTTACGCTTTTATTGCCGTCACACATAATTAATTTCACATATTTAATCTTGATACACGCCTGACTGAAACTGTTATATTTTTGAATGTAACTACAATCACTTATTTGCCGCGCACTATTAATTCGCGTATTTCACATTTTGTAACTAACTTTACGACGCGAGAGATTCTGTAGAATTGCGTAACGTGTACTTCGTGAATGCTTCCTTAGAACTGCCTGACGTGTAACTCGCGAGAGAGATTTCTTAGAACTGCGCAACGTTTACCTTGTGAATGATTCTGTAGAAATGCGCGATACTTGCCTCTGGCTCAAGAATTTATACTCCCTCACCCCGATATGCCTAAACATTATAATAGAGCTGCTATTGGTTAATAAATCGCGCCAACATTAGCGCCTGTTTCGTCAGCCAATCATAATTACTAGAACATATGCTTTAGGGAAGATATTTCCTCCATTTTTAAAGAAAGGCGCACTACCCTGACATTTGTTTGTCTCTTCTAAGTGATAAACAACTCACCCCCTCGCTTCATTGTTACCCACTCCTATTGTCAGTTTCAGTAAGGCCGTTTAAACTTATTTCCTAACAATGCTTATAGCTAACAAACATCTAAAATCATTGTCATACAATAATGTTAATTTACACTACAATCACTCTGGCATTCACAGTGTTGTGATATAAAATACTGCCTCAAGTTTGATGTCATATAGAAATTAGAACCAATCGGCGTGAAGCTCAAAGTAATAAAAGAACTGTCAATCAAGAATCTTTCCCATCACGTTAGGTGTATGCCAATTAGACCTTAGTTTACAAGCATTTCTTAGCTTCAGGTCACGTTAAGTAAATTTCATTGTAATCCCGGCATTACAGTCGACCTTACAAACAAAGGTTCACCATGCATCTGCTGGTCGTGTATTTCATCGCGTTGTTAGAGCACGAGGTTAAGAGCAAAATACCTACACATATAAATATAATGAGTGTTCAGAAAATAAAAGGCAATTCGTCACTTTTGCAGATTTCCCACACATTGTGGGTGGAATTGACTGCACGCATGTTAGTATTTTGTGCCCATTCGTGAATATGGTGAACTTTTCCGAAAGCGGAAATAGTATTTCTCTATTAACATATGAAAGTGATCTGCGATGCAAAATTAACATTAGAAACATTATTTATAGAATTTAAAGCTGCTCTTCAGTACATTTCCCGTCGCACGAAGCGTTAAACTCGTCCGTCACGACTTTCCAGCATCTTCATAACACGTTTTTTACACTCATAGATATTGTTTAAATGGATTTTCTTTATATCAATCAACAAACATTTATCTCTTCACTGACGTTTCCCCACTGTTCCTATAACACATAACCATGATCACTCAAGTAAATCGCGCAAACAAAACAATACCTCCGGGAGTAATGAGCTCTTACTTCCGTAGTCGTAACTAAAGGAGTAAATTCTAATTGAGTTCTCCAACGCCGGAGTAAATTGCTCCCGTAGTAACCTACTTCTATAGTATGGACTTCTTTAGTAAACGCTACTTCGGAAGTAATTTACTCCAACATGGTGCACGCTGCCCTGTAAGTGATAAAACCACTCCGTAACCTGTGGAAGCTTTACTTGTGAGAGCACACACTGTTACATTTAATTCCGTTACCAGGTATAAAACTCAAGTCACCACTCTCTGTATTTTAGTATGCTGTACCCATTTTGCTTTTAATTTGGAAACTTTAATTTTAATAACACTGTACTCCTTAAATCCAACCATTTTCCATGATATCACACATCAAGGGTAAAGATTATCTTAGTTATATTTATAAGTTCCATACATGATAATTCAAAGGAATAGGTATAGTAAGTAAACCCAAATGTTACAATGTTAACAATGATTTCATAAAGCATACTTTGAATTTACAGACAACATACAGTAGGTAATTTATATCTTTGTGCCACTTTGCTTGATAATTTTAAATGTGAGCAATTTGATATAACTGAATAAATTTAACAAATATACATCTCATGAATTGTTTAACTACAATCGTGCAATGATCTGATTCATGTATAGTTCCTTCTTGACATAACCTTGTTCATGCATTCGACAATGTATGCATTTTCTTGAAAGTATATCTTCACTATTTGCACTAAGAATTTATGATTTCTCTTATTCAAACTTTAGCACTTAATTCCACAACAAAACATACTACACCCAAAATGATTTTAATTCCATACCATACTACAACGAACATTCACACATTAGATTTCCAGCTCGCTGCTCGGATAACCATTGATAAATTTTGCCCCTGAATTTAGCATGCAAATTTGCAACATTTACAAAAAATAAAATGCCAAGGAAACAATACAATGAGGACAGATCTCACCGTTTATTAATGTTGCATGACTCCGATGCTGTAGTTTAACAGGGAACAGATGAATTTGTCCCATTCGACCTCTGGTTCCAAATACTGCATTCACCTGAAGTTATGTGTCTTGCACCGTTACTTCGGTGCCTGCTTCATTTCACGCGATTTCTTGTCGACCATAACTAGCTGTAGCTATTCAACTTTGTGGAAGAATTATAACTGCAGTTGCATTCCGATGCGTACTGTACTGAAGCTTCCAAGCAACTCACCGTGCCAGATGTGAACGCTGACTTCTTTGCCTTTTGTTACGAGACGGCAGTTTCCCCCCATCACTGGCCTTCCCCTCACTACAAGAATCGAGAAATGAGTATTTCCGACTTATAATCTCCATACTCTTTGACAACTACTACACTCTTTGTCTATATGACTTATAACTTCAATATCGTAACGAAGAATCTTAACAAGAAGGAATATAATCTAAAAATACCCACAAATAAAATAAAGATAATGTCGCCTAGAGGAGAAGATTCGGTAAGATAAAAAGTAAGCATCGAAAGCAAATACCAAAAACAGGTCTCAACATTCAAACGATTAGGTTGTGAATTAAGCATTAATTTACACAAGAACAAGGTTAATAAGTTTCACCAGATATGTGGAACTATAGCAAGAACATCGATTGACAAACAAGGAAAGAAACAAACTTAAATTTTATGAAACCTCGCTGTGCTTATGTATGGAAACGAACCTTGGATACTCAAATAATGAGACAACAGTAAAATATAGAGAAATGAGCTTTTTAAGAAGAGTTAAAGGACGGGCAAGACGAAACCTAATACAAATTAAAAAGTTCAGGAAGAATTGAACATACACAAATTACAAGGTAAAATAGAAGAAAATAAACAAAATGCAAAGAACACATGCACCGAATGAACAAAGAAAGAATGCCGGCCTTGATGAGAAGTTACAGTCTTCGAGGAAGGAAAGACATTGCATCCTAAAAAATAAAGAAAATAAAAAAGAAGATGGAATGTGAAGACGGAACTGGCAGAAGTGTCTAATGTCTGAAACGCAGAGGAAAAAACTAAATATTATGCACACACCATATAATGCTTATTTATAAATAGGATTCTTCGGCTCTTTTAAGGAAAGTTGCGAAATGTAGAAGGTAGTGTCCCCTAATTCATTGTGAATTCTGACGTCATTTCAATAAACACCGCATGTAGTTTCTTCATACTTCGCTACCGCGTAAAAGTTCACCAAAGTAAGTTGTTTGCCTAAATGTCATAAATAATGTTAATTTATTCATTTAAAAATAATGTGAAATCCGTTGAAATAATTCGCTTTAAGTTCTCATGGATAAAGTTTCAATTTCATAATTCCAGTGCTTTGAATTGCGAAAGCGTCTAAAATTGAAGAACTAAGCGAGATAAAGCGCTGGCATCAGTCACTGACACCGGAGGTGTTGAAAAACTAGCGTATTCCCATTCTCCATGAATGGTCAAATTATTCACCTAATTTCCCCGGCTCGTCAAATGAAAACGTCGTCCTTGCCAGGGACAAATTTTTACTTTCTCTACTACGTATAGTAAGTAGGGGAAGTATTGTATTCCACCAAAAAATTCGATGCGAGATTTCACCGGAAATACATGTTTTGAGACCCCCTAAATCCAGAAAAAGCATTTTTGGAAACATGTCCGTGTGTGTCTGTGTGTCTATCTGTGAACAGCATAACTCAGAAACGAACAGTCGGATAAACACCAAACTTGGTATTTAGGTTCAGTATCTTCCAGAGATGCGACACGAAGGTTTTCAGGAAAATCCCCCCACCCCAGATTACCCTTTACATGGAACATTTTTCGATAATTTTAATTTTCTCAAAAATGGCTCTAACGATTTTGATTGAAATATCATATGTTTAAGATATTTCCATGACAAATAAAATGTATATCTCGAATTTTCTGGGAATGTCTCCAAAAGTATTCTTCATTGTGAACGACTTTTCCATAACTGGTAAACCATAAGAGATAGACAAAATTTTACTACTCAAAAATGTAGATTGCGTTAAAATACACAATTTACGTCACATGCATTTTTGTTGAGTTTACCATTTTCGAGATATTGCTTCTTATTCCCTTAAATTTTTCAATACTTATTTTCTCAAATGGGAATTCGTTATTCATTTTTTTGTCCTTGGATATGCAAAGAGTATTAATCTGTGGCAAAGAGAATGGTACTGCACCTAGCAACCAGCTATTAAGAGATATGTATGTGCTTAAAGGCTACTGTATTTCTATATTGACCTTGTAAATATATATTCCCCTTAGATCTACAAGAAAATTAGCAATAAGATAGAGTCTGCAAATGTTTATCTCGATTAACATGAAGTAGATGGAGAATAAGCGTTTGTAAAAATATTGTACAAGAGTAGAGAAAGTCATGTCAGTATAACACATCAGATTTTTCCCATGTGTAAACACAATTCAAAGACAATGCGCTTATGTGTCGTGATAATGCCCTTCGGACGCACCTGCACAATGCCTTGCAGGTGCTACAATGGACGCTCGCCTATATATACTCAGCGTTCTTACTGTTTGACGATTATAATGCGGTGTGCTTTAGTGCTATGGCAATGACTGCAGTAGTGATTGATGTTCTGTGGTAATCAATTGCATATAAGGAGAATAAACGTTATTATAGTTGATAATCATATGGATAAAAAGCGTAAATAAGATGTCCGAAACGTCAAGTAGTAGATAATCACCTTCTACTGAAAAGATAATCATTTGAGAGTGCCGGTGAAATGTATATGGAATTGCTAGATTAAATGCGCCAGTCTAATTGAGGAAAATATAGACTAGAGCTGTCGATGACATTTCATATGGTAGTACAGACATAATGAGACACGCTCGTTTCTTCGAGCCCAACTCTTTCGAAAACCAGCAACGAATATACCAAATTATAGCTGAACTTTTGTTTTATATGTACCCTATAGGAAATTGGGATTTACTCGTTCGAGTATTCGCTCGCTTGACAATTCATATCATATCGTTGTTGTTAGGCGTATTGCTTCAATGTGTTAAGGAAAATTAATGATATGTTATTACTGGTGTTCGAACTTGTTTCTGCATAATGTTGCGGTCAAAACTTCCTTTACTATATTGATACACAAATTTCCTGGTGACACCTTTTCTTCTGTCATTACTCTTAAAATATTATGTCTTCGTCCAGATTTCTCTGTCGCTTCACTAAAGCTGTTTAGCTCAGTTCTTACTGCCACTTCGCAAATGTGATTAAGTTCAACTCTCATTGCCACTTCACTAATACGGTTCAGTTCAATTTTCACTCCTGCTCTACCTTTCCTCGCAGGTAGCGGTGAAATAAATCACGCGCAAAGCAGTGATTTATTCTTCCTTCCGCTTTATTCGCTGTGGTGTCGAACAAAAGACCTCTCTAAATACTCGCAGTCGCAGCACTACTATACGTCACAACTATGGTCACAACCTCACTCGGAGAATACACTGAGTAACCAGCACTTTATGTACTAAAAGCTCACTCACGAGCACTCTCACTTATATTACAAGTGCTTCTGGAAGCTTCATAAGAGAAAGGAGCTTAAAATATAATCCCGTTATTTCTAGATCCTTCGGGTCTGATGCCAGATGCACTCCACGGACGTCCCAGGAACGGTGCAACCTCGGCGACTTCCCTTTAGTCCTCGTGGGACGATAAAGCCATACGAGGTCACCCTTCCGGAATCCGGCACTGTTCGCCATAGCGGGCCTTCATCCGTTCACTTCACATTTCGCTGCAGGTACAGAGGGGATGCAGGAATCCGAAGCAACAGTTAAATGTTTAAATGCGGGTCGCTGTTTCCATTACTACGCGAGAAATAGCTAAATGGTGACAGCCCTTCAAAAATTGACAAAGTATTGAAGAATTTAAATCAATAACAGCGAATATCTTGGAAATGGCTGATGACAGAATAAACGTTATTTGTAGTAAATTGTGTGTTTTAAAGAGATATACATATTTGTGTAGTAAGTTTTGCCGTTCAAATCGTCCAGTCTTATTTTTATCACAAACAAATAGATCTAGTGAATGAACTTATACTTTTCCCCTACAAGGTTGTTGTATAGAATAATTGAGAAAATGGAGATAAAAATGAAGGTGGAAGCTTTATTAATTTTTTTCTTTCCAATAAGCAACTTACGGCTTAACCAGTTATACGAAATCTGCAATATACCTTCCGAATGAAGAGAACTACGTAGCTATTTCTAGAAAATTCAAGATATACAATTTATTTGTCATGTAAATACATTTAACGTGTGGTATTTTTTTATCAAAATTGCTATTTTTGAAAAAATTAGACATTTTGAAAGAATGTTCTATGTAGTTTACGGTGGACGGATGTTTTTGAAAATATTGTATCGCCCCCTTTGGAGGGTGAAATCCCAATATCCAACGTTGGGTGGAATGTTACACTTTCTCTACTTACTAGCTACATGGTAGAGAAAGTAAAGGGTATAAATATATGAAAATCCAAAACAAAAACTATCTCAAAATTGGTTAATGCACAAAACATTTCTTTGACATAAATTGTGGGCTTTAAGGAGATCTACATTTTTTTATGTAGCAGGTAAGTAAACCGTAAGTAAAATGTCTTATGGTTTACCAATCATACAAAAGTCATTCAGAATTAAGAGAACTTCTGGGGCTATTCCTAGAAAATTGAAGATGAACCTTTTATTTGTCAGAAAATCAAATTACGTATATGGCACTTTGATCAAAATCGTCAAAATCATTTTTGAGAGTATCAGGACAATGAAAAAAATTCAATTTAAAGGTTAATTTTGTATGGAGGGATTTTCTTGAAAATCTTCGTGTTATATCCTTAGATGACACCAAACTTAAATATCACTTTGCTAAGTATTTATGTGACAGTTCGCTTTGAATTAAGCTATTCACCGTCAGGAGCGTGCACACACATGCAACCTCACCTACAAACATACACGCATACATAATGGATGTTTTCTAAACATGCTTTCTTTATATTCAGGTAGCCCCTAACAATGTATTTCCGGTGAAATCTTAGCTCAAAATTTTCGGCGGAGTACAATACTTCCTTCACTTATTATAGATATATAGTAGAGAAAGTAAAAGATGGGGTATTTTTGACATTCGTTGGCTGCCATCCTCATGCGGTACCGTGGCAGCTTGATGCCAAGTTATACATCGCTTATCCAGTATTTTACAAATAGGGAAAGCCATCAATCATTGCCTTGCTGTAGCAGAGCAAACATTCACGGGTTCCTCCAGGAATCCCTTCACAGCAGTTTATCACAAAGTTGGTTTTATTTAGATGTTCTGATAATTCTCCCTGTATTTACAGATTAGAAACTTTGCCTCTATAACGCGTCTTCAGAGGTAAAACTTTGCTTAAGATGAATTGACTGCGTTCATCTTTAAGCCATCCAAGTAGAATTCTCACTTAAAAATATCCACAGGTCAACCTGCCTCCGAATCATTGAGCGCAACTAAAATTTTTGTCTTCAATGATTTGTAGACCGCAAAATTTTCAAGTGCTAGTTCATATTTTAAAGAGTGTAAATTTTAAACAAAATGCGATAATGATGATGAAAAAGCAGAGTCCTTATATAAAACTTGGAATTAGTATATTTAAACAATGACCTTCTATTAATGTAAAAATGCTGATGGAATTTTACCAGTTCAAGTGAGTGAAGAACGTAGAATCTATTGGTGAAACATTAAATGAACAGATACAAAGAATGCAAATAATACCAGTCCCTTCCGTATAATGTAAAAAGGGCTTTAGTGTCATAATCGTAGTATAATATAAAACTTCGGAATCTGATGCAAACTAAAATAGTCGCATCTGTGATGGTTATCATTAACGGACGATATCTAGGATTTCCCTCCTTACGATTTGCGACAGAGTGAATAAGGGAAAGACATAATTCTGCAAAACACTTTCCTAATAGAAGAAGCTATTCCAGATTTCGTTCCATCAAAGTAATCTCTTTCTGAAATTTTTTGATTACATACTTATTATTTACAGTATTTATATCCATTCAAATAATTTTGTTCTCAATTGACCGGCATTTCTATATTTACTTCTATGTGCGGTTAAATGCAAGTATATAAGTACATTGCAGCTGTGTTTAACCACACTCTCGTCAAAACGTTTGACTGAACCCTGGAGTCAGCATTTGTCGATAAGGTTTAACAAAAGAAGTTACTGCTATACTGTTTACACATGCTCCATCATTGATTTAGATAATCTGAAAATGTACAAATGAGCTATAAAATTACCGTATATGTATGCATTTTAGAGTGCTTAGCGCTTGTTATTACTGCATACGCCGCCACACTGATGACACCTGAAATGAAAGGATAATTGGTAAAGGAAATTTAGGAAGGATACGTTCCAAGCCTAAGTTTTAGGGTACCTTCCCGTCGGTAAACAATTCAGTTTTTATTTTTGGACGCTTAACTGCTATGGTTCTTAGCGTCCCATTCTATATTGGGTGTAAAAGACCGGGAATATTTCTCAGAAACCTCTCTCATGCCTCTCTGAGATGTTTTACGTGCCGTAAATCTACGACACGGGACCCTAGCTTTACTCCCCTTCCGAAGGAAGCTATGCTAAGGATTTTTATATATATGTGTGTGTGCATTGAGCATTAAAATCATGAAGACATATGAAGGATATTAGCACATCGTTTATGTTTCACTTTCAAATTAAAAAAAAAATATTATTTGTTTAACGAAGTTGGCAGGTGTTCATATATCAATTTCACTGTGTAACGAATTTAATTTTTTCCTGTCCTTTAGATGAAACTATGTGACTTTACTAATTCAGATGCGCTAAATTCATTTCGAAATCCAAAATTTTCTACCACCAACCAATTTTTTAATTGTTCAAATTGGTTATAATGACAAGCATAACAATTGCAAAGAACAAATTAAAATACCTTTGTTGACCGTTTGAGTTTATGAACAGAACAGCTTCTGGCTATCTCTGATAATTGATCAGCAATATTCACCAAGTATACTTGCATTCTATCTTCCACTAAATCGTTTTTGCAAAAGCTGATATTTCTTGATGAAACCTCTCGCCATGGTCATCGAAAACATTGAAGCCGGAATTATAAAGTTAATAATTATCATAATATTCTGAGAAGGATAGCGATATAAAATAAATAATAATATATTAAAATCAGTGTATGTATAAAAAGGAGAAGCATTGTGAAAATTGTTGACTGTAAAAGCGACAGAAAAACCAGACAGGCACAGTTTTGTTAATTAGGGACCAGCCTCAGGTAGAAACGGTAAATATCATTGAAGCAAGTTTTTCCTGGTAACAGCCGAGTACAGCTGCACTTAACCTGGTGAAGGTCATTCTAGGCTTCAGGACGCCGAGTTGTGACGAGCGTTTGAGGGGAGAGTAGGGAAAGTAGTAGCTTGTTTTTCCTTGTAGCGCGGTGGTGAAATTCAGTCTGTCCTGAACGATTGGTGAGAGCAGGACGACATTCTCGTCGAGTTGTGAACATTGGCGGCGAACATGCAAGAGGGTAGAACGCTCAGCTGTAGTTAATAATCTTCGGTCTTGGTAAAGACACAGTAGCATCGTATACATTTAAAAGTGATCGGCAAACCTTAAGTTTTATTTTAAATGGTGAAAATAAAATAAAAGTGTTCCAAGAAAGCGTTCGTGTTTCTCTGTACATACACTCACGCATACTCAGTGATTAAGATCTCATGCTCGAGCAGCCGTGGCAAAATAAAAAGAACCAACTAGGAGGAGAAAAGCAGCAACCGTGAGGCAAAGGTATTGTTTCATTGTTGGAGGACGTAGCGTGCCTGCGTCAACATCACCAAGGATTTTTTGGAAAGAAGTTTAGTTGACAGTTCAGAAAATGTAGTTTCAACGATATATTGCATCACATAACATGAAAGTGGTGTAATAATTCATTTACAATTACTTCATAGTCTACTGATTTTCTATTCCCAAGGAAGTTCGTGCATAGTAATTTAAATGCAAGCCAGGTCATTTTCTCCGCTTACAACAATTTATTTTCAGTCCATCCTGGAAGACTGCTCTTATTTGTAAACCAATAAAAACTCCTTCCTTAATCTTTGGGTCACTTAGGTTTGGCAATTTATTTTTGAGATGCATGAAAGCTTGTGCTTCTCTGTCTAGTGCTTTAACAAATACTTTCATTAGTCCGAGTTTGATGTGTAAAGGTGGTAGGAAGACATCATGAGGGTTCACAAGTGGTTCGTGGGAAACACTTTTCACTCCAGGAATGTAGGCTGTTTTGCAGGCCATTCCTTACGAGCGTAGTGGTTTGCTTTGTCGCGGCTATCCCACTTGTACAAAAAACAACAGTACTTAGTATACCCTTGTTGCATACCCATTATAAGTCCAATAAGCTTCAAGTCTTCACATATATGCCATTTGTCTGAAGTGTATTCAATGCACTTTAGTATTACATTCATAACCTTAAAAGTTGCCTTCATGTGAATGGCATGTGCGGTAGGAAACGCATGACGTAAGTTGCATGATATATAGTTGCGGAGCTTTAAGTGCAACAGTATACTATTGTTCCCGAAACTTACTCGTACATGGTGGCAAATATTTGCTCAACCAGCTCCCTTACATAAACTAGGATTATAGTTATGGTGTCAGAAAAAGCAGAGACTATTGTAAAAATTTTCTTCCGTACTCCACAAAACTCTTTTCGGTACAAAAAAAGCTAGCCAGATTTCCTACCACAAACCTAGTTAAACGATCTTGATACTGCAGGTGAAGTATAGAACTGATCGGAGATTGTAATGTGATTTTTAAAGATTCGTTTTGAGTAAATGAATGTGACGTATGAATCCATCAAGTTATTATTTGGGTTATGAATTTTGCAAGTATAGAAACATGCGTATACTGAAATGAAATGACGCGAAATTTTACAAATTTTATAACTTCAGGTTTCAATTTTTACTTTCTCTACCACGTACCTATAGGTAGAGAAACTATTGTATTCCCCATAAAATTCCATATCATTTTTCAACGGAAATATATGTTTTGATGCACCTTGAATCCAAAAGAAGCAGAAAACGGTCCGTGTGTGCACGTGTTGATGTATGTCTGAAACAGCATAACTCAAAAACGAAAAGTCGGATAAACGCCAAACTTGGTATTTAACTTCATTATCTTTCAAAGATACGATACGAACATTTTTAAGAAATTACCCGAATCTCAAACTATCCTTTATATGAAAAAGGTTTTGGAATTTTTTATTTTCTCAAAGATAGTTCTAAAGGTTTTGATTAAAACCACTCATTAGGGATTTTTATGTGACAAATAAAATGTATAGTTTGAATTCCCTGGGAATAGCCTTTGAAGTCCACTTCATTTGGAAATAATTTTTTACAATCCTGTATAACTGGTAGCGATAGACGAAAGTACTACACAAAAATGTAGTTCTGTTTAAAAAACAATTTATTTTAAATGATGTTTTGTAGCATAAGCTATTTCCGAAATATCCATTATTAATGACCACAATTGTTTAATAATTTTGTTATTATTTTAAAGTCGATATTAAGTTGTTTCTCGGCACTGCACGAAAAGAGTATGACATTTTAAGCCCATCATAATATACCGTCCAGTTCTTGAACATTTTAATACAGCTCTTTGTATCTATAAGGAAATATGTAATGAAAATATTTCTGCAAACTTTTACCTCGATTAAACTGAATTAGATAGAAAAATAAGCTTTCAAACAATAGTTTTTAAACGCACTAATAAAAGGAGGGTAGAGAAAGGCATGTGAATATAACACATCAGATTTTTATAAAACTACTTCTAGATACCTAGTTTGTGAAGCGTGTGTCTTTATGATTTGCTATATATGACTTCATAGAGATTGACCCTACACTGATATCGAATTTAGCACTAGAAATAAACTTTATTCCTGTCACTCCGGCGGTATTCACTGGAGCACTCAGGTCTTGTGTGCGCTGGTGAAATTAACTTCAAGAGCGAGATATATGACGTAGTCTCTTAGTTCAAACATCGCGATGGGATCTAAATCAATACCAATGCTTTGAGAACTGTTTGCTTCTTTCCGTCTATTTTCAGTATTGCTGTAATGTGAGGTTCAGGCGCTATTCTTCTTAATTACAGACATACATACACAAGTGCACTTTATTAACGAGTGTAGGGGATTTGTCAGAGGCGCTTGAAGCGTTTTCCTGCGATCTACGGAGAATGAACCCAATTTACTTTAGCAAATACCCTTGTGCGGAAATCCGATATCTTCACTGTAATCAGTTCATCCACTCAACGGGGTTTGAATGTTTCATTTATTTGGTGGCTGTAGTACGTTCTGGTGGTACTAGTAGTGGCGGCTCCTGGGCGCTGCCACTTCATTATCATAAACGCCCTCGTGCGGTAAAAACAATTTAGTACAGAAAAGAAATACTAATTGTATTTTTTCTCTATAGGCTTTATAATTTATAAACCTTAAAATACTGCTATGATGATATTGTTCAATATATCGTAGCTACTGACGCTCTAAACAAGAACAGGAGATTGGATTGGATTGTGAAGCTGAGGGCATTCGATACCAATCCAGTGAATCAGGATGTGCCTACACCCCCACGAAGGGGCGCACCCGGGAGGAAGGGATGAGATGAGGGGAGACACCGCGGAGTTATGGCACAACAGTAACAGTGCCTGTACAGTTTCCAGATATAAACCCCCTGGCAGACAGACAGACCTACTGGGGCCTCCGTCCCAAATGGGGTCCAACGCCCCCGGCGGGGGCAGTTCTTATACCCCGGCATCAGCCTTCGGCTCGAGGCACGGAGAAATTTAGTTCCAGAGAGCATGCTTTTTCCCTGCCACACTGTACCGGAACTCCATCAGCGACACTTTCAACCCTGAAACAAACCAAATGATGAATGAAATGATTAATGAACGAAATGGAGGGACAGGAAATTTGGGGACTAAAAGAAACCACTCCAACATTCGCCTGACGACCCGGGAAAACCCTCGAGAGAACCTATAGGTCAGAGTGGTGGTCACCGAGGATCCATTCTACAGACGTTGCCGCCTGAACCATCCCGTTTGGTTAGAACTTGAACAGATGCTTTCCTGTAAAGTCTACTGTGCATGTATGTGCCACATTGTCTTGGCGAAGATAAACATTGCGAAACCAACGGTGTCTAATCAACTGTCAGGTTACAGTTAGTTGTTCTTTCCCAGAAGCCAGTGGAGAAGCTTTCCTAGCCATAGGAAGATATTTCAGTTCTCCAGCTTTGTTGGGCTCAGCTACCAATTGAAATGCAAAGTTTGAGGAGTACAATTTCGGATGATACATATTCATCACGTCCATTTCTTTCTCATTTGCTCGGATACCACGATGACTGAGGCTAACAAAACACCGATGCTCTGAAAGCGACAGATATTGCAGATGAGTCAGCCGCCCCTACCGATGCAGTTTTATGCAATCTACAACTTATTCTCTAACATGAAAACATCGGATCCCATGGTATCTAAGGAAGTTCTGTAATATGGATATCTTTGATTTTACACGTAACAGATGACGGCAGATGTTATAGTGTCCATTTTAATGCATTTTTAACACACAGCTGGCGCTAAGGAAATATTTTAGAATTGAAAATGTGTACTGTGACAAGCACTTACTTCATATTATGTTAATTTGGTTAGCAAACTCACGTACTCATAGACAGCTCATTTGTATGAAGTGTATGAAACACCTGTTTGCATAAATAATCCTGTTTTAAACTAATATGTTTCACATTGTTAATATTGTTTTAATTTGCAATTATGTCTTATTTTTATTTAATAATTTACTATTGTTTACTGTTCCATTTTGATCAACTCGAGTTAGGCAAGCGCTTAAACGCGACGTGTACAATAAGGATTCTTCACATTTGATCTCAGATAATAAGCGAATTACTTCTCGCATAATGTTTCGTATGGAAATTGTAATATCAAGTTCTTTGATGCTGTGCATAGAAATGTATTTTAACAAATATTACCTCTTGTTGATATGCTATGGTGGTCCTGTGAGGACCCTTTTGTAACAAAAATTCTACTTGTTTGAAATCACTGATGATTGCCAATGCTCGAACACGACCCTTTTAACGAAGCCTTTGCTCAAAATGATTTTCTTGTTGGTTAATGCACATCCTGAGCATGCCGTTGCATGGAAATCCTAACTCGGTGTAACATGGCGGGTGTGATATACTTACAGGTCAACATAATACGTTGGCTTACACTCTGGATCTACTGGCTCCTCTGCATAAAGCTGTTGCTTTAAATAACCCCAGAGAAACAAGTCCAGAAGCGTTAGATGAGGTGATCTAGCTGGCCAGGAGACTGATCCTTGTTTTACTATCTATGACCAAGATGTGCCGCATTTAGATGATTACAGACGATCATGGACCTGTGTGTTGGAGCATTGTTAATCGCTCTTGCAGTGGAACGTTTTCTAATAGCAAGGGGAGCTCATTACGGAGAAGTTCCAGGTAGCGTGCCCCTCGAAGAAAACTAGTCCATTAAGATGGTCGCCCAAGATTCCACACGAGATGTTCATTCCCCATTGCTCTTGGAAAGCTGCCTCCCTTACCCAGTGAGGGTTGTCAACACTCCAATACATATTGTGGCGATTTACAGTTCCATTGTTGTAGAATCTTGATTCATCCAAAAATAGGATTCTAGAGACGAACCGCATATAATTTGCCTCTCGGTCCATTCACAAAAATTTACAGAAATTCACCCGAGCTACGAAATCGTGGAGTGCTTGATGTAGGTGCAAATGACATGGATGAAACTAATTGTCTCGCAGTACTCGCACTACAGGAGATTGCCTAATATTTACTTCTTGTGCAATTTCCCGTGTACTAGTATGCGGAATGTTTCGTACGGCATTATAAACGCTTACGTATTAACACCGGATGTCACTGTGCGTCTCTCACAGGAGGCATTCTTAAAAGTGACGAAGTTGTACACTCACGTCTTTCAACGTTCTGGAAAGCTTTCGGTGTTGGTACTGTATTTGGATGTCTCTCCTGATATAAATGCTGAGCTTGTTGCATATTCGCTCTCGCCTCTCCGTATATAAGGTGCATATCACCGTGCTCGTGTGTTGAATACATAGCGAAGGACTGGCACAAATGTTACTGTATGCTGTCACAACTGCATACGCAGGGGATGAGGGCATTCGACATTCAAAACACCACTTTGGGGTGTAACACCGGTCAAATGTGACAGAAAGGTATAAAATCAGTAGGTTATTATACACATTTCATTACAAACTTTGTGCAATCAACAACTATTTAGATTACAATTTTGTTAAAAATTTGGAGTTTCTAAGACTATTTTATTATGTAATCGATTTCCAAGCGTTAATGAGAAGAAAGAAAAAAGAATCACGAACAACACGAACCCACGTTACTGACGACTAAAGCTCACCAGTATAATTCCACCCGCTCACTTGGACGCTTGGTTGAGAGAAACTTCGCGGTTAAACCTTACGTCTTACCTGCCTGGCGCCCGGTAGGTACCGCTACTTTATTTGTATATTATAACCTTTCAAGAGTGTTTTAATTCTTGGTTGGATGTCTACCATGATTATTTAAATTACATAAGTTATTATGTATCTTATTTGAGACTACGTATCGGAGTTTACGCCAAAATTGAAATAAAGCTTTATTTAATAATATTTGTGTCTTGACTGTACAGCGTATATTTTGGATATAGAAGTATCTCTAATTTATCATAGTCTATCCTGTCTGTATTTATATAATTCTGCCATTTTATTTTAATGGTTTTCGTATTCAACACATACGATTAGTCCATTTTATCACTGGGATATCAGATGAATAGTTACGTAGTGGTCGTTCGGAACGACGTGACACACGGGTTTACGATGCGCAGTGAACTAAATGTAAAAGAATTCGTCTAGCCTCCAGAGGAAGAGGGTGGGGTGAATAACACTCAGTATCTTCACGGCTAGTTGCTGTCTGCTGTCCATTTTAAAACTTACGCTCCCTCCTTTCCTGTTTCCCCTTATGGGTTGGTTCTGTGCAGCCCTGTATCATGTCATTCCGAACGAAAGTTTGCAAAAGCTTCTGGTATAGTTGGTCATGAACCAATTCCACTTAAGGGCAAATGAAAGACTTTCGGGGCTATGTCTCTTTAAATAAGTGCTGCAAAACCTACCCCATGAAGTAGCTCGAATCCGAGGAAGGAAGTACGAAAACAAAACTGGTAATGTCTGCTGGAGGCTAGATAACACCGGTGAGATTTTTGCGCGACATTATGCTTTTAGCGTTTTGTATATCGATAGGACCAAAGCAGGAAATAACCCTAATATAAGGCGGTTATCAAATTCCACATACAGATTAAAGAATCAATGTGGAGAGTAACATTGATCGTAAGCAATACGAATATTCAAGCAGAAGAATAAGCAACGCAGTCATGGGCCAAACTGGAAAACATTACTCATCGATAAACAATACCAGTATGCGCTTGTAATTGGCAAAGGTGCTCGTAAAAAAGAAGATTTTCACGGAACATCCACGTCTCCTAAAGAAATAAAATAAGCCTAAAGTGTGCTGAAAGGCGAGGCTTAAGAAAGAGCGTTCATCTGCAAAACTTAAATTTGTCGCTCCTGGAACAATGGCCAGTATCTGGATTGATTGAAAATGTTGTGGAAGTAAGAAGACCGATTTAAAGCATTAATATTTGATAGGTGTATGTGTGTACCATTCACCCCCCCCCCAAGTTAAGCAGAACTGGGCCGGGTCACTGCTGGATGGTTAACCACTCAGCCGTACCCCCCAACTGCTTTCCTTGGTACTTACTCGCCACAATACCCATTCCTTCCGGCTCCCCGCTAGATGCCACTGCTTTACTTGACGGTCCAGCAAGCGGCCGGGCAAGTTAAGCAGCATCGAGCTCGACTGCGACTGGCTGCTGGCAGGCTAAATTTTAGCCTGAGTGAATTTGCTGTGTACCCACCCTCAATAGGGTTTTATCACAGGAAGACTATTTTCAGGAATGATGTGTTTAAGATGACGGTTTTGTTTTTAAATTGAGTAGAAAGAAGGAAGGTAACATATACCTCCTCGACAGCTGCCTTTTAGGGTGCGGCAAGTCTTATGCATCCTGATGTATTTGTGTTAATTTTGTCAATTTTCTTTAGTTGGTTGGGGTTAATTTGGAGACCAATCATCTCTTGGATTGGATTACAATGGAGTCAGCTTTTGCTGCTGTTGGTGTTTCACCTCGGTTATCCGATGTGCCCGCATGCCATGCGGAGAACCCGATGACGCCGAAGACGGCGAGTTCTAGGGTTGTAATCCCCAAGAGACCTGACCAGGATACTCTGATGATTTGGTAAACTGACTAGAATTTTGTAGCCCGGCGCCTAATTTCATCTTCCACATATGGGAGAGATGAGGCTTCATGCAGTAGTCTCACGGGGCCGACAGAGTAGATGGACCGGAGACCCCTATTCTGCGCCCGTTGTAGACATAGCACCCAGCTGTCTGCAGCCATACCCCAGACTTCGCAGGTATACAGTATAAGGGGTATTATCAGCGCTCGGAGAAGGTGTAGCTTTAGGCGAACTGGCATCCCAGATCTCAGCATCGGGTACAAGGAGGCAATTGCCCCCTGCGCCCGGGCCGAGACATAATGGATGTGCTCGCGAAAAGTTAGACCCTTGTCCAACTTCACCCCCAGGGTATGTAATACAATTTCTCCATTCAATTATTCGACCTCGGAATTGGAATGTGGGGCAGTCTGCGGGGATGTGGTGCTCCGTTAGAAGCATGGCGTGGCTCTTGTCCGCATTGACGGACATGCGCCAACGCCGGCACCACTGCTGGATGAGGCGGAGGTGTCTCTGTATGGCGTTGAAGACTCTGAGGAGGTTTTTGTTTGAGCAGTACAGCAGCACGTCGTCAGCATACTGGGCCATTTCGACTTGCTGCTGTGTTGGAAAATCTGCCACAAAGACGCTGAAAAGCGTAGGGGATAATACAGAGTCCTTAGGGACTCCGTCTCTAACTGGCCTAAGTGTAGATGTTTTCCCCGCGACTGTAGCCTTAAACGTGCGGTGTCGGAGGAAGCTGTGTATAATGTTGTTCATCTGTATTGGTAATCCCAGTTGGATGAGTTTGTGTAGGAGGCCCGCATGCCACGTCATTGAGAAGGTTTTCTTGACAGCTAGCGATACGCGGCCGTGAAGCTACCCTCCTGGAAACCCAGGGAGGCTGTCTCCACCACTCGCAGCAGCTGCTGAGATGTCGAATGCCCAGAAGGAAATCCAAACTGGTGGTTTGGGATGGCTTGAATGTCTCCCAAAAGTGGAGACAAGCGGTTGAGAATCATCCTCTCGAAAACTTTCGAGAGGGTCGAAAGGAGATTAATGGATCGGTAGTTGGAAGGATGAAACGGATCCTTCCCCGGTTTCAAGATGCATATCACCCGGGCCTGTCGCCACTCTCGTGGAAAGTGACCCAAAGTGAGACACATGTTGAAAACGCGGGTAAGAAAGAGCACGGCGTTGAAGGGAAGGTGTCGGAGGATGAGGGGGTTAGCCCGTCAGGTCCGGCCGCCTTTTTGGCTTTGAGACGAAGGAGTATGCCGTGGAGCTCACTCGGGCGAATGACGGGTAGCCGATTCACGTCGTCTGGGACCGCCAACAATGTCGGCGTACATCCCGACGGACACGCCCGGAAAAGATGTAGTCTTTGGGATCATCTCTTGGACGGAAGGTACGTTCAAGGTAATCGGCGAACACATTTGCTTTAGCCTGGGGTTCGTAGGCGAGGCCTTGGGTGCCTTGGAGAGGTGAGGTGTGTTGGCCACGACGGTTACGGAGGCTTTTTGCTATCCTCCACACGTCGCCTTCAATCGATGCGCAATCTAGTCATCGTGTCCTCCCACGCTTGCACATGGTGCTCGCGCAGTCGGAGACTGACCTGTCGGCGTAGACGCCTCAAGAGCGTCCGATTGTGCGGCGTGCGGTGACGCTGGTACAGTCTCCGTGCAAGCTCAGGAACGGCGGATGAGAACCACAAGGTCCACTGGAAGGACGTCTGGATGTAGGGGGCTGGAGCAAAGACTGTAAGGTTGTGTGCAGTTTGCGTCACTATGGAGGTGAAGGAAGAGACCGCTGCCTCCAAGGATGGGATGTCTGTGATTCGGTGGAATGGAAGTGCGAAGGCAATTCCCAACGCCTACCCAGTCGACTTCTCGAGTTCGAAACGAGCAGTCGTGGCTGGAAACCCTGGTGTTGATCTCTGTCAACACGGGATTATGGTCGGAATGTAATGCGTTGATTGACGAGAGGGTGAGCTGGTATTGGAAATGCTTGGTGATCGCGAAGTCGATGACTGAGGACAGTCCTCCACCTCGCGGATAGTGTGTGGGTTGCCAAAAACCCTGCACTTGAATCAGAGGGTTCGCGTCGATCAGGCGGATTATTGCATTCCTCTGGCGTCCGCGCTGCGGCCGCAATGCCAACGCGGATGTTTGGCATTGAAGTCGCCAACTAGAATCGCACTGGGATGTAGGGTTAGGAGTGTGATGTAGTCATTGGGCGCAAACTGCCTACCTGGAGGGTGGTACTTGGAGACAACCAAAACCTCTGTTCCGTCGATGTCCATGCATATAGCTGTGGCCTCTAGGTTTTGAAGAGGTGGGAGCTGGATGGGGCGGTGGACCACGTTCTGCCGCACAAGACCGCGGTGCCGCCTCCTGGACGACCCTGACGATCCGTTCTGTGGCAGACGTAGCCCGGAAGACGGAAACGGGTTTCGGGGCGGAGAAATGTTTCGCCGATTAAAATAACGTCCAGTGTATGGGAGCGGGAAAAATGCAGCAACTCACTCCCCTGACCGATTAGACCGCAAGCGTTCCAGAACGCGAACCGAAAAGAGGTGCAAGACCTATTTCGGTGCGCCATTCTGTGCGAGCGGAGTAATGGAGGTCAGGAGGGCAAGCCCTTCCATAGCTGCTGCCATTTTGCCTGGCGGGTCGTTGGCGGTAAAGAACCTAACCAGGATCTCGCAGATCTGACGGCGTGGTTCAGCAGCAGTTGCTGTAGCCACCCCATCATCCCTGCAACGTCCAAGCCAAGGGTAGGGTTGCGGTTTTTGGTTGGGGAGGAGATATCCTTGGGATAGCAGTTGCTTCATTGGCCCTGCTGGCTCCCTGCTGACGCCGAGGGGCGGGATCAGCGCTCCTCGTTGTCTCGGGTGCCATGTCAGGCTCCAGGGCGATCCTGCTCCTCCTCGGGTAGGAAGGGGTAAGTTGAGGGCTTCGGGGAGCTGGAATTGGTGTCTGTTTTTGTGCTGGGGTTGTGTGTGTCTTCTGAGCTCTGGACGGTCTGGTGTCACGCGGGGACTGGCACACAACTTCAGCGAACCGCCTGGTGGCTTGTACGTCCAGGCGGTATCACCGACCCGGGGCACGAGGGGCCAACAACCGCCATCATCATGTTAACATCGACACACAAGCTTGCTAATAGACTAAATCTATATTATCGCACGGGTAAATCCGTAAATAAACGGAGAGGTACCGTGGGTATCAAACTTCCACCCGAGTAAACTCGGGCGACCTGTTCTTGCTCCTGGCTCCTCCTAGGTGTATATATGTACTGGCTGGTTTTGTCGATGTTTGTTGGTATCCTGTCTCAGAAGTGGATGCAGGTCGACTATCTTCCCGCGTAATCGCCTCTTATAGTTTCCACGTCGTTGGCTTAGGCTCCCCCACGACGCAACATCGACAAATCTTGACCACCTTCGCTTTTTATATCGTGGAGCGATGATAAGTTCTCAGGAGGCTGTAACACTAGTTGCGTTCAGGAAGGTAATGTTGCGTGTGTATGTGTATCAACACCCGGAAATTCAATTTCACTACTAACATTTATTTTCACGTTGATATTCACAAAATTATACTTTAACACAGACTCATTGGCTTGAATAAAGCATCTCTAACCGTGTCTATGCGTGACAAACATTTAGAATAATTACACAAATATTGCAGACAGTAATTTCTGCACATCTTAATATCATGGTGTAACGAAGCTAAGCGTCGCTTCCCTTCATGGCTAGTTCATTTGAACCCGTGTTTCTGATCGGTTGATCACTTAGCGGTGCTATAGCATTGGTTTGACAACCAATCACTACGTTCTTTACATCTCGAAAAATAAATAGTTTTATTTATGAACGTTCTTTAACTCTATGGTCCCAGTTTACATTGGGCGTGAAAGACTGGAAATTTTACTCAGAGACCTCTTTATCAGGCTTCAGGTTCTTTTACGTGCCGTAAATCTACGACACGGGACCACTGGTTTTACTTCCCTTCCAAAGAAAGCCATGCTAAGGATTTTTACGCCCAAAATGTCCATCGTCCTCCGCCGGGTTTGAACCCAGGATCTCTGTTAACTTATACACATTACTCATGAACTCTGAGTAGGATAAACGAATTCTTTGTATAAACAAAATTTAAGTAATAATTCAATATATACAGTGAACACAATACAGTTGCCCATAAAAATGAACAATATATTTGAATAAACAAATTAAAGTGAGCCATAAAAGTATGTTAAATTTCTATGGCGACGTTAATATATTATATAAACAAATTTTAATATGAGTTACGAGGGCAATCCCAGAAGTACCCGACCTGACGTATATATAGCGATTGTTGTTTCAAACAAATGACTGTGGTAGAAAGTATCAACCTTATAAAGCTTAAGTTTTAAGCTTGACGATGCTACGTTGTTTATTAATTGTTTGGCAGCCATTAATAGTGAACTCTCTCAGATAATTTGTAAACATGGATAAAACTGACCATCGTTATGTGATACAATAGTTTCATTTGAAAGGCCTTAGTACAACTAATATTAAAGCTGAGCTAGATTCTACTCTGGGGGAGTCTGCTCCTTCATTTACAACAGTAAAATACTGGGTGGCAGAGTTGAAGCTAGGCCGTACGAGTTGACAAGACGAGCATAACAGTGGTCGACCAAATGAGGTGACCACGCCAGAAATTGTGAGGAAAATCCACAAAATGGTATTGGATGACCGTCGACTGAGTGCGCGACGTTGCAGACATTGTACGCATTTCAAAAAGTGCTGTACATCGCATACTAACTGGAAATTTAGACATAGCAAAGCTATGCGCAAGATGGGTGGCGCGTTAACTCACAATGGAAGAAAAGCAGCGTCATGAGTATGTTTCAGTGGAGTGTTTGGCGATGTTTTGCTGCAATAAAGCCGAGTTTTTGTGTCGATTCATAACCATGGATGAAACATGGATCCATCACTTCACACCTGAGACGAAGGAACTGTCAAAACAGTGGAATTGAACGGGGAGAATTGGCTCCAAAGAAGTGAGACAGTTCCATTTGCAGGCAAGGTCATGGCGTCAGTTGTTTTGGAATATGCGTGGAATAATTTTCATTCATTATCTTTAAAAAGGAAAAGCAATCAATGCAGCATTTGAATGATGGAATCAAGCAAAAACGGCCGCATTTAGTGGAAAAGAAACTTTTGTTTCAACAAGACAATGCACCAGTTCACACACCCATTACTGCCATGGCCAAAATCCATGAGTTAAAGTTCGAATTGCTTCCTTATGCACCCTATTTGCCAGATTTAGTCGCTTCTGACTATTTTCCGTTTCCAAAGTTGAAGAAATAGCTTGGTGCTAAAAGATTTGCCAACAGTGAAGAGGTGAAGTCTGCAGTTGATGGCTATTTCGCAGAACTCGATGATTCTCAGTATAAACAGGGTATCGAAGCTATTGAACACAGCTGGGAAAAGTGTATCGAGCTGAAAAGAGACTATGTAGAGAAATAAAGAGGTTTTTCTCCAATTTTTTTTTTCTTTGTTAGGTCGAGTACTTCTGGGACAGCTCTCGTGGATTAAGAAATATTTCACAAGGAAAACAGATCACGTTTTAAGTGTCCTTTCTGAGAGTACCTATCAAATGAAAAGAGACTTTTGTTTATTCCTGGTCGTATCAGCGGCATTTCACCTTTAGAACACATTGCCTTATCGGTAATGGTGTTAACTTGTATACACTTGTCGTTGGTTTTCAGGACTACTTTGGTTTTTGTACATTAGATCATTCACACTCTCATTTATGCTTCCAGACTCTGGGGAGAATAGAGCATAATCTTGGCCAGAGATAAATTCCCATTCTCCAGGCGGGAATCGAAGCCGGGACCCATCACACAGCAGGCAAGTGCTCTACCGCCTGAGCTACGGAGCCGGCCAAAACATACTTGTAATCACTTTTATATTGGCATGATATGTACAGTGGTATTGACAATAATTTTAAGAATTAAATTCTGTTTCAGCTTCATTTATGCTTATATATCTGAATTAATGTTATTAGAAATTCTCTTTGTCAGTCGTTATTTACAACAGTTGCCTGGAAAGCGTAATATATTATACGGATGTGCTTACTAACGGAAATGTATTAACGTTCGCATGTGTGTGACATAAGTTATGCAGCCAAGAAACTCCATATGTAGAGAAAATGCATCGGTCTGATACTATAGCTCCTGGTGGTTAACTGCTAGGATCATCTCAGCTGACGACAAAGTGTACCTTCTTTATCGTGTTGCTTCCATTAATAACATATTTCATTTAATATTTTAAAGAAGTAGAATAAATTCTACCATACGAGAAATAATAATAATAATAATTGAGTTTTATTATAACCATGAATGGTTGCTTTCAATAATAAACTGTGCCAACGATAACTGGGTCATTAATAATTCTATTACTTTCTCTACTACGTATAGTAAGTAGGGGAAGTATTGCATTCCACCCAAAAATTCGATACCGAGATTTCGCCGGAAATACATGTTTTGAGACCCCCTAAAACCAAAAAAGCATTTTTGGAAACATGTCCGTGTGTGTGTCTGTGTGTCTGTGAACAGCATAACTCAGAAACGAACAGTCGGATAAACACCAAACTTCGTATTTAGGTACAGTATCTTCCAGAGATGCGACACGAAGATTTTCAAGAAAATTTCCCACCCCAGACTACCCTTTACATGGAAAAGTTTTCGAAAAATTTAATTTTCTCAAAAATGGCTCTAACGATTTTGATTGAAATATCATATGTTTAAGATATTTCCATGACAAATAACATGTATGTCTCGAATTTTCTGGGAATGTCTCCAAAAGTATTCTTCATTGTGAACGACTTTTGGTAAACTGGTACACCATAAGAGATAGACAAAATGTTAGTACCCAAAGATGTAGATTGCGTTAAAATACACAATTTTTGTCATATACATTTTTGTTTTTGAATGAACCATTTTCGAGATATTGCTTGTTATTCCCTTAAGTTATTCAATACTTATTTTCTCAAATGGGAATTCGTTATTCATTTTTTTGTCTTGGATATGCAAAGAGTATTAATCTGTGACAAAGAGAATGGTGCTGCACATAGCAACCATCTATTAAGAGTAATGTCTATGCTTAAAAGCTACTGTATTTCTATTTTGCCCTTGTAAATATATATTCCCCTTACATCTACAAGAAGGTTAGCAATAAGATAGAGTCTGCAAATATTTATCTCGATTAACATGAAGTACATGGAGAATAAGCGTTTGTAAAAATAGTTTGTACAAGAGTAGAGAAAGTCATGTGAGTGTAACACATCAGATTTTTTTACTTATTAACGTAGGTGGAATGTCTTATGAACTCACCTTTTTGCAACTTTTGGAAATCCCAAGTACGATACATCTGGCCCCGTTTTCTTACTGCTAATACAATTTATAGCAATACAAATGTCTCCTCCTTGTTTAATGTTATTGTTCCTAACGAACATTTTCAATAACAACATATTTTTTTCTTTCAAACAACAAATTAACGCAGCTGTTTAGGTGGTTAAAACTAGTGATGGGGCGATACCATTATTTCTCGATATTCGATTCCCATACTGATTTTGGAGCACCGATACCCGATACTCACTTTGTAAAAAAGCTAAAGGTTATAGCTTATTCACTTCTTATTAGCAGTTTTCTGTGTATAAACACGTGTGTAAGCAATGTTGTATTGTATGCTAATTCCGAAATTGTTCCTGTTTGACATTATCAATTGGCAGCAATTTTTTATCTTGATAATGCCACAGTTATAAATATCCCCTAGTGTTAGTCAAGGCTAATAATAATAGTAATAATACTAATAATAGTAATAATAATACTTTCTATACCTCCCTTTTTATGTAACTATATTTTGGACTGAAAACTTTCTTTTAAAGCACTTACTAGCAAAGTGGAAAGCAAATACTAGCAATTCTTCTTTATTCTATAATCTTGTAAATATGCATTAATATGTATTTTACATAAAATACAAACAACTAAAGCTAATATGTGCGTTACACCACTGTACCATTATTCACAACTACCACATAACACGTATTTTTCATCCGGTAATAAGAAATTAGCCATATAACACTCGAAAACATAATAAGTTTGTGGATTAAGCCTCTCTACTACCCACCCACATACATTAGGATATACTTGTTTAATACAAAGGCGTATTAAATATTTATGCACAATTAAAATTTTGAATAAAAAAGTCAAGGAAGTATTATAGGACATGCAGAGATATAAAGGAGGCAAAGACTTTTGTTTAAGAACACGAACATTCTTGAAGTAATAGATATCTCCATGCGTTGTACTATCTCGCTTCTTAAGTTCTGATTTGTTTCAGCTGGATCCACAGATTTTTATCACCGGAGTAGATAAATTAATGGCTGAGGGTGAGTCACCACGCCAGGCTATTGCAGAAAGTTGTTTTAATGCGTCAGTTAATCAGCTTTATTCACATTTAGTTAACGCTGAATGTTACATGAATACACACCTCTACTCCTCCCCCCATTTGTTTTGCATGTTTTCATTTAGATACGAGAGTCAATGGAATGTTGCATTCATCGAAGTCAAGGTCTATCAAGAACTAAAGTCCAGCAACTCCTTAGCGGTACGTGCGAGGCAATAAGTCTGGACTCCTTTCATTCCTTATCTACCATAAAGTTAAACGCAGCAACTTTCAATAAAGCAAAACTTAAACATTTAAAAGTATCGAAAAAGTATTATACATGCTTCGATACCACTGAGTATCGAGAGTATCGAGACATCGAGGTCTCATCCCTAGTTAAAACCATTCCGTTAGTAGCTGGACGCTAGGAGTGCTGTAACCGCAAAGCTGGAGGGGGTGAAAACACCTCAAGCTTCATGACTATATAACTGCCTCTAACATTTAAGGTCATATAGGCCCAGAAAATATGCTTATGTCTATACTGAACTTTGATAAAATAAGTTAATAAAAGTCCTTTTAGAGAATAATTTAGAGTACACAGAATATCAATTAAACAACCCTATTATTACTTACCGATCCTGAATCACATTCTTCATAATAACATACACTTTTACAGACCATATTTAATCTTAACCATGATTAACATGTTGGCTTCCTTGAGTCTGCTTAGTGTATATACTATAGATAATTAACAAAATGAAACAAAGTAAACAATTTTTAAATTATAAAACTTCTTTGTATAAAATGATTATGGGCATGACTGTTTTCAATGACTTTGGATTTATTGACGTACAAGTTTATAGTTATAATATTTCCTTTAAAAATATATATATATATATATATATATATATAAAGATGAATTTTCCTGGTCACGGGATCGATTTCTTGTCTTTCTTGCCTTTTCAGTACATTTTATAAAAATACACAGAACAAATTTCTAGAACAAAAATACATGAATAAATAAATAAACATATTTATATACACTTAGGTGTTTACAGGAATTAAAGTTCAAAACCGAGAAACAAGACGTATAATCCTAGAACGATAACAATAGCTAGCTGGCACAACAAACACAGATACGACAGAAACGCTGTATTTCGGACTTTAAAATCCTTCTGCAGGCAAGGAGAAGCGTAAGCACTGTTTCAGTACACTGTTTTATTTTAAAGTTGTATTTTAGTGGCATATTCTTCCTTTACACTGAGGCAAATATTTTCTGCTTCTTCTTTCTTTAGTTAATCTTTTCGCTCAACGTGCTTCGCGCAACTGGCAACCGCGTTCGCGTTTCGCTGATTGCATCGCGGCGACCTTATTTGCTCCAAGGTGCATGATTGCTTTCCTTGCGATTTGAAACCACGCGTTTATAATATGTCTCATTTACATCTGCCGATAAGTCTGCTGTTCCGCTGAGCATAAGTATAAACAAAACAAATAAATATCTGCATATAAAATACATATAAATAGAGTAACTTATTGTGTAATCTGTTGTGTACATTCACATGACTTTGCCTAACCTCTGCCAATTATTACTGGCTATACAAATTATTCTTATGAATATTTATTGTGCTATCTACTTATTTAAATCGAGATAACCTTTTTTTTTAAAATTCCCTTGCTGTACCCAGTTTATGCTATTGTGTTTTACTGTTTTTGTTTTCATATCGCTTATTTCCGCAACACACATACACACACAAACACCCATGCCCGTGGCGGGACTCGAACCCGCGACCCTCAGCTTGGTGGAGCGCCGGAGCGACCACTCCAGCGACCACGGCTACGAGGGCCGGCCTTAGCAGAAATGGCTACATTACGTATTTTGTTAGGGTTGAAAGAGAGCAGCTATAGTCAAGTATTTAGGAACTGGACGCTATATGCTGGTCTTCAAATATCATACTGTTTCCATGCAGTGGCCAGAAACAACTGATAATTGACAGGGCTTAAAAGAATGACAAAGTATTGAGAGCAAATGAACTATTAATAATGTATATCTCGGAAATGTCTTATGCCACAAAAAATGATTTGAAATAAATTGTGTTTTAAGGAGATCTACATTTTTGAGTAGTACATTTTCGTCTATCGCTTAACGTTTACTAGTTATACAATATTCTGCAAAATTCCTTCCTAATGAAGAGACCTTCACAGACTATTTCCGATATATTCAAAATATACATTTTATTTGTCATCTAAATATCTTTAATATGTCGTATTTTAATCAAAATCGTTAGGCTTTTTAATAAATCAAAAACGTAGAAAAATGTTCAATGTAAATGGTAGTTTGAGCTGGGAAGATTTTCCTGAAAACCTTCGTGTCGCATCTTTAGAAGATACTGAAGTTAAATACAAGTTTGGTATTTATCCGAGATTTCGTTTTTGAGTTATGTGGCTCATGGGCATACACATGAACCTTTTTCTAAAAATGCTTTTTTTAGGAGCCTCAAAACATGTATTTTCGGTGAAATGTTGGTATCGAATTTTTGGATGAAAGCAATACCTTCTCTACCTACTTAGGTACGTGCCAGGAGCGCCAGAGAGAATGTAATAAAAGTCAACAAATGGGAACAAAGTCATAATGACAGTTGAGTTAAGGTGAAAGGCAGATATCGAAGAAACTAAACTGAAAGGCAGGTGACGGCTATTCCCATTTAGCAGCTGATTTCACAAGGTTTCGTTATTCTGAAATCATCCTTAGTAAAGATACATACTTATATTAAGGAAACGTACAAGTTATTTAACAATGCTTAATAGAATTTACAAAAAGCTTGCAACTTACGCAATGCTCAAACTTAAAGCCTGCAAGAAATACTTAGTTACGTGTTACTGCTTTGTCTGCCCAAAACAAAGCATTAAGGGAGTATTTGGAAAACAAAGTGAAACAAAGACGAGATTGAAAATTCTTGCTTCTGATTTTGTATCTTACAAAGCATTCAAACCTAAAGACAAAACAAGGCAGTGCTCAGCCATTGGAGGTATATTTGCTGGAGGCTCCAAGAAAGATGGAACCCCTTGAGGCTACCTTGGCGATATTGATTTATGGGTTTACAGATTTACCTGAGAGTTACCTCCAGTAATGCTCAATACCGTTGGCAGGAGTTTTCTCAGATTACGTACATTATTAAGCGTCGTTCAGTTGCTTTACTAGCATACACTCGGACATGAGACAAAATCCGGAAGAATAGAAGACAGGGCATGTGTAAGTACACAAGCACACGCTTGATAATGTCCTACAACTGACATTTACTGTGGTGCAAAAGTGGATGTTTATTATTTCCTTATAGTTGTTCTATTTCTGCAAATAAAACACTAATGCTAAAATGTCAGGTCTATGTTAGAAAAATACCATTAGAAACAAAACGCTGACAAAGGATTTGCAACTATGTCATTAAGTATGCTGTACGGGGACAATATTCAGCAAATAGTGTGATTTAGAAATACAGAGTTATTCAAAGAGAAGGAACCGACTTTAAACATGGATAGCGACACATACGACGCATCATTGAATAGAGGAAACTTCAAAGTTTTAAGCCCCACCTATTAGTTCCATTCAGTGCCTACAGCGGCGCTGTTGTTGTTTACGAGAAAATGGCGATGCCACAGGAAAAGTTGTTTTGTGTGCTGCATTATGCAAAGAGCGAAGCCATTGTATAATTGCAACGTGCATTTCGTTGTAAGTTCAACAACGAGCCATCTCGTCATAAAAAGTTACAATTGATGCATTAAATTCGTAGATGGTTGCGTATGCAAACGGTAAATCACTGGTCGTCCTCGCATAACAAATGGTGCTCATTTTGAACACATAAAATAAAATTCTGAACTTTTTTCTATTCAGTGATTTATTGTATGTCTTGCTATCTATTTACCTTCATTAGAAATAGGTATTTAAAGTCTATTCCTTCTTCTTGAATTACCCTGTATATTGGACGCTAGAATTATCAACATAATCCGCGTAGGGATTATTCTTCACAGAGATGAGTACAAATTATAGTACTGTTTTAATTCTTTTGTCACTTATTGGAACAGGGAAAGATCTGATGTATCACAACCACACGACTCCCTCTATCTATTACAGCTAAACATAATCACTTATGTTCATGAAAAATTTAATTTAATTCTATTTAAGTTGATCACTATACAGTTTCAAATTAAGCAATCGCCATGGATGTATGCTCAATGAGGAAAAGAAAACTAAAGTTCGCATACCATAAGTCAGGATTTCGTTACTTACGAGTATATGCGAGAAGGAAAAATCTGATGTGTTACACTCGCATAACTTTCTCTACTCTTGTACAAACTATTTTTACAAACGCTTGTTCTCCATCTACTTAATGTTAATCGAGATAAACATTTGCATAAACTCTTATTGCTAATTTTCTTGTTGGTACAAAGGGAATATGGTAGGCGGAAAATTCAAACAAATAACAAGGAATATCTTGGAAATGGTTCACCGGACCAAAGAAAGGAAAGAAAGAAAAAAAAGGCATGTTACATTAATTCTGTGTTTTAAACGAGATCTAAATGTTTTTGTGAAGAAAAATTTTGTCTAGCTCTTACGGTTTACCAGTTATACAAAAGCCATTCAGAACGAAGAGGACTTTTGGGGACATTCCCAGAAAATTCAAGATATAGATTTTATTTGTCATGAAAATATCTTAAATATATCATATTTTCATCAAAATCGTTAGAGCTATTTTTGAGAAAATAAAAAATTTCGAAAAAATGTTCCATGTAAAGGGTAGTCTCGGTTGGGGGATTTTCTTGAAAATCTTCGTGTCGCATCCTTGAAAGATGCTAAATCTAAATACCAATTTGGTATTTATCCAAGTTTTCGTTTTTGAGTTATGCTGTTCAGACACACAAACACACACACGCATCTTTTTCCAAAAGTATTCAGGGAACCTCAAAACATGTATTTCCGATGAAATCTCGGTATCGAATTTTTGGGTGGAATGCAATACTTCCCCTACCTACCTTACGTAGTAGGGAAAGTAAAAAGGTCTAATTCATTACAAGCAAATGGGTTCCTCTACGCACAAAATTTTAGTTTCTTATTTAATCTACACATGATTAACAAAATGGCTTGCTTTTCTACTTCTTGCTAATTATGATGAATATTGCAATTAATTGTTCTTTCACACAAGCCGTGTGTTGGACACTGTTGGAAAGGTAGAATCAGATGACTGAAAAATTCAATGCCACAGCCGGGATTTGAACCACGGATCTCCCGGTCTCCGTCCGGTTGCTCTAACCACTGAGCTACCATGGCAACATGCCGACACGACATTAAATTCTCCAGCTGATTCGCATTTTTCCCGGTAAACCACAAGGAGATCTCAAATTGTATTGAGATGTCATACCCCAATGGCGACTTACAAACATGTAAGTACTTAAGTCCCGGGCTTTATAGTTGCAACCACTATTAGGTCAATTAATGCAATTAATTGTTCTTTCACACAAGCCGTGTGTTGGACACTGTTGGAAAGGTAGAATCAGATGACTGAAAAATTCAATGCCATAGCCGGGATTTGAACCACGGATCTCCCGGTCTCCGTCCGGTTGCTCTAACCACTGAGCTACCATGGCAACATGCCGACACGACATTAAATTCTCCAGCTGATTCGCATTTTTCCCGGTAAACCACAAGGAGATCTCAAATTGTATTGCGATGTCATACCCCAATGGCGACTTACAAACATGTAAGTACTTAAGTCCCGGGCTTTATGATGAATATTTTCCGAATTGTTTCAATACACATATTGAAGCTAGCTAAAATATAAAAATCTTATTATGCACGCTGGAATTGATATTTTCAATACTCTTTGCATGGCCTGACGAGCAAACAAAAAAGAACAATAAAATATGAAGTGGTACATTCACATGACTTTTCCTACCGACTTTCGCTTCTTTGTATATAGTTTCCACAAACTATTCTTCGTGCTAACCGTTAACCTTTGCACAAATAGTTTTATCACACATTTCGTTATAGGTTTAAGGTGGATACAGGAAATCGAAACGACACTAAAACGTTTAAAATCGGCCTTATAAGTGCATGCTACCATGACATCCCGAGAAATAAAGTGCAGGTTGGCAGTTACTTCAAAAAATGAAGTGACAAAAAGTGTGAAAAAATTCAAACCAAATATCTTGGAAGAGGGTGATACCATAAAAACTGTTATTTGTAATAAATTGTGTGTTTTGAAGATATCTTTTAATGTAGTAAGGTACTGTCTATCTCATATGGTTTACTCACTATATGCAATTATACAAAATTCCTTCCTAATGAGGAGGACCTCATGGCTACTTTCGAAAAATTGAAGATATGCATCTTATTTGTTATCTAAAAAGCTTAAACATATGTATGGTAATTAAAATTTAAAAAGTCTGATGTGATATATTCTCACGACTTTCTCTGGCCTCTATCGTTTATTAGTGGGTTTACAAACTATCCCCACTAAAGCTTATTTGTCTACTACTACATTTTAATCCAAATAAACCTTTGTACGTACGGCTACATTACACATTTCGTTATAGATACAAAGGGTACAGCGATAATCAAATGTTTAACAACTTGACGCTATATGCTGCACTTAAAATTTCATACTGTTTCCATAGAATCGCGAGAAATACCGAATGTTAACAGGACTTTAAGAGAATGTGGCCAAGTAATGACCAATTCTAACCTTTAATAACACATATCTCAGAAATGGCTTATACCACAAAAAAGCTCATTTTAAGTAGATTTTGTGTTTTAAAGATATCCACAGTTTTTCTTCAGTACGTTTACGTCTTTCGCTTAACGTTTAACAGTTACACAAGATTATACAAAATTCCTTCCGAGTGAGAACGACTTTAGAGACTATTCCCAGAAAATTCAAAATATACATTTGACTTGCCATGCAAATATCTTTAATATATGGTTTTTAATCAAAATCGTTAAAATAATTTTTATAAAATAAAAAAAAATTCCATGTAAAAATAGTTTCGGATGGGGTGACTTTCTTGAAAATCTCCGTGTCGCATCTTTGGAAGATAATGAACTTAAATACCAAGTTTGGTATTTATCCAACATTTCGTTGTTGAATTGTGCTGTTCACAGACACGCACACACACATACACACACACATCATTCCCACACACGGACCTTTTCTAAACGTTTCTTCTTTTCATTACGGTGTTATCTCGATACAGAATTTTTCGGTGAGGTACAATAGTTCCTCTACCTACCAGAAAGAGCGTGGTAGAGAAATTAAAAGTTCACATAATGCTATAAAAGCGTGCAGCTTTAAATTATAGAAAATAACAACAAGAAATACTTGGGGGGGGGGGGTTAAGGCAATTTATGTAATGTAATATGCTCGAATTTTTTCTGTAATAAGTTTTTGTTTATGTCTTAACGTTTCATAACTATACAAAATTCAACCTGGATAAGGATATTCACAGAAAGTACAAACAAGCGCGCTTTATTCGTTGTATGAATATATGAAATATGTCACACTTAAATCAAACTCGTTAGAGCTGTTTTTGAGATTATCTTTATTAGTATTATAAAGAGAAACATTTTGTATGTATATATGTGTTTGATACATAAGTATCAAAAACTGATTATGATAATTCTTTACCACTGAAAAGCTCTATTCCTTCTGACGGACATAGGGCTATAAATACCCTCTAATTTCAATTCATAAATTATTAAAAGATTAAAACGATTTATAAAGCCTCCGTTGAAAATGCCATGAAATAGTAAGTAGTTGCTGACTCCGCAGAGTATAAAAACAAAAGCCGGATACGTTTTATTCTAAGCAATGTACCTAGATGTCCATGCTGTGCCACTTAAACAGATAGAAGACAGAGCTTAGAAAGAGACAGTTATCCTGTTTGTAACGTTGAGAATTGTATTCACTAAAAAATCTCCGAATACACCTTATTATAATTCTATGGATGTACGCACTGAAGTTCCCTGATTCGTGTATATGACGCAAGAGTATTTCCACTGGACACAATTTTACGAGCAAGAACTTGCTTCATACAAAAGTAAGGGAAAACTTCGACATAGTACACAGCTTATTTGTTGACACCGTGCGCTAGAAAGGCATAAGTTGACCCACGGTATTGGAACTCTGAACAAAGTTACAGGCCGGGGATTCCATCATTGTTTCAAATCATGTGACTGTTGAGAAGTCAAAAGGGAGAAACTAAAAACACCAGATTTCTAAAATTGAGAAATCTCGCGACTAGGTAGCCAATAAGAAAATTTGGAGTAAAATACGGATCCATCACCTATCGTTCTATATAAGCTAAGGTTCGGGAGTCGTTTTACGCTTTCTGTTAAATTCACTTGCAGGATAAATCTGTGACACTGAACATAAACCTTCCGCGCCAAAACAATAAGTAAGATGTGATGTAAAGAATATAGTGTGCGCTACGGTGACTATTTCAAAGTGAAAGTGCTAGTGTTAACTCATCTGACGTTAGAATTATAACCGTCAAGGAGATGATTCCGTGTTCATAAAAACGTGCGACGTAAGAAACACAGAAGTGTCGAGTGCGTGAAGTCAAGTAGTTTCAAGAAAGTGTTATGCGTAAGTGAACAATCTTCAGCGAACAATGTGTGTGCGCAAACTAACGATTCCAAGTCCAAATAAAGTGGAAATGCGTCAATTATTGCGATCAGAACTATCGTAAAGTGTTGTTATCAAAGATTCACATTCTCATGCAAATGTGTCTTCAATTTTAGCACGTCTTCTTATGAGACAGACCCTTGAGATATCCAGTCTCATGCTTAATAATATTCATCAATAGATGGACAAAGAACTTCAAATGCAGCAGCAGCTAGAATCTGAAGACACGACCTCGTAACCAGCCGACTCTATTAGTAATTGCCACAGTACCACTTCTATTTAGCTGAACAATAGCCACATAATAATTACTTTGAGTTGACAAATTTATGTTGTCAAGTTATCCTTCGTAATTTATGCTGCATTATTACTGATAAGAAATAACAGTTGACAAGGAGGATAACGTGGCAACTTCATGTATATCGAAATTACCTTATTGCTGATTTTCTTGTAGGTGCAATGGGAATACGGAAATGGAATAGACTTTAAGCGATAATCAAATTCTTTAAGAGCTGGTCGCTATGCGAAGCATTCCATTCTCTTTGTATATCCGGGAAATAAAAAGAAATTAAAGAAAAAAAACGAATAACGAATTCTCATTTGAGGAGAAGTATAAGTATTGGAAAATTCAAACAGATAACAAGGAACATCTCGGAAATGGTTCACTCCACAAAAAAAAGTATGTGACATAATTGGTGTGTTTTAACGAGATCTACATTTTTGTGTAGCAAAATTTTGTCTATCTCTTACGGTTTAGCAGTTATGCAAAAGTCATTCAGAAAATGAAGAGGAGTTTTGGGAACATTCCCATAAAATTCAAGATATACATTTCATTTGTCATGAAAATGCCTTAAACATGTGATATTTTAAACAAACTTGTTAGAGCCATTTTTGAAAAATGTTCCATGTAAAGGATAGTCTGAGTTAGCGTATTTTCTTGAAAATCTTTGTGTCGATCCTGGAAGATAATAAACTCAAATACAAAGTTTGCTATTTATTCGACTTTTCGTTTTTGAGTTATGACGTTCAGTCAGACAGACATATAGCCACACAAACGGACATGTTTCCAAAAATGCTTTATTTGGATTCAGGGCACCTTAAAACGTGTATCTCGAAATACAATTTTTGGGTGAAATGCAGTTCTTCCCCTACTTACTATACGTAATAGGGAAAGTGATAATCTGCGGATATGCATGAAACGACTGTCTTGGAAAATAATGCAATTTGTAGAAGTTAATAATATTCCCCATGTGCAGTCATATATTTGATGCCGGCTTGGGAAAATAAGCGCACAGTCTACTATGGGAAGACCGAATCCCCCCCCCAAAATTCTATGTCGAAAGTCTACCGGAAATACATGTTTTGAGGTCCCAAAATTAAAAAACACACCCTATGCAGCTAATTGATATATTTAAGAAATCGGAAATATATATTTCAGTGCAGTTTCTAGATATCTCATCTGTTTATATTGTGGCTTATTATTGCATTCCAAGTATGTATTAATCTTTTTAGTTCTATTTATACCCCGCCTTTAACAGCATTAGTCTTATCAGTGGCCCTTCCTTTAGAACTTATTGTCTATTGGCAATGGTATTAACTCGTGTAACTCTTATCGTTGGGTTTCTTGCACTTTGGTTTTTAATCATTAGATCATACACAATCTCATTCATACTTCCAGACTCTGGGCAGGATAGGGAATAGCCTTGGCTAGAGAAAAATTCCCACCCCCAGCCGGGAATCGAACCCGGGATCCTTAGCAAAACAGGCAGGCGCTTTACCGACTGAGCTACGGGGCCAGCCTAATTTTGTTGTTACTTGTAGTGGCATGTCTTCTTTCATGTGACAGCTACATATTATGTGATGAACATTCTTAGATTCAGCGCCTTATATCCCCGCCATGTTCATTTCATTAATTCATCCTTTCGTAGCCTAATATTACATATTTCAGCAGCCAGAAGATGTGAAGAAAGCTAGAAGAGAAGTTTTCTTCTGCAGCTAGAAGAAAGTAACAAAGAAAAAAAGCATTAGTGCCATGTCATTTTATTTTCTTCCAATGGCAGTTTTATTTGCGGAAAAGTATCTCATTCCTCTAGAATACGTCATGTAAACATACATTATTTTGGATTTATTCTCCATCATCTTACATTCTACGTAACACTTCAGACAGGGTTATTCAGATGGAAGGTGCAGATTTCAAACTTTTAAAGTCAGAAACACATTCTGCATTTCACTGAACAGAGAAGTTTTTTGATCGTTGAGGCAATATGCATTTAAGAGAACACAATGTTTTGCATGAAAACATCAAAACAGTAGTCCATTTCTTGCCATATCAACTTCCAAGTTATCAAACTTTTAATGCTACATATAAATCTGCTTATGACGAGACAGTTGTTTGTTAAGTCTACTGCAGAAGTGAATTGTAGCACTTGAACATGAATTCACAACAAACTTCAGTGCACAAGATTAGTTTTCCTCTACTCATGATTTATCTATAGACAACCAGAGCTACTTAATGACACTGACTGGAAGTTTAGAATGCTCCAAGACTGCTTTTAGAAACTTTGAACTATTCAAGACGTGTGGACTGTGTTTATGACTTTCGCGGTTTGTTTGAAATACAAAAACTGAAATATATCCTGTACAACCAGCAGTTAAAAATGTACTCTGTAATTTACTTTTTAAGTACATATTGTCCTCTTTGCTTTACCTATAGAACCTATAGAATGTCCATAATCAATTAAATGTAGACATTAATTAAATTAAACTTCTTTTTCTCTTTAACCAGAACAATACAAAGTATCATTTAATATTCTCTTGAGGCACAAGTTGCATAAACACGCCAAAGTTGTAAGTAGCATTTAAGTTGTTTTTATGCTGGCTTCTAGTCCCCAGGTCGCGGGATGAGACCCAGCGGAGGGCGATGGTTTTTTCGGGCGTAAAAATCCTTTGCAGAACTTCATTCAGAAGGGAAGTAAAGCCGGTGGTCCCGTGTTGTAGATTTACAGCACATACAAGAACTTCAAGCCTGATAAAGAGGCCTGTGAGCAAAATTTCCAGTCTCTCATGCCCAATATAGAATGGGGCGCTAACAACCACAACAGTTAAAGAGCGTCCATAAATAAAACTCAATTTCATTGTTATTTTACACATAAGTGAAATACGCCTGGAATATAATCAAATGTAAAACTGTATTTAAGATATGTATTAACACTAAAAAGTAGAATTTTATGTTAATACGTCTAAATATGATAATTATTACTAACATTAGGGAATTCCTACCCTTCTTATAAAACACTAACTGGCTTACCCGATGTTGCATTCTTAGCTTTTTAAACTTGAATGGCGAATTACTTAATTAGTTTCAGTTTCCTCCACCAATCTTCATGAAATTATTGTACAATCATGCTTCTAATTGTTAATCCACCAATTTACCTTTATAGGTTTATGTAATTTCGTAGAGCCCCGCTTATTCCTAATAAGAGATGAAAAATCCCCTGATATGCATGTAACAAATATATGAAACTTTGGCGGAAAATATGAGCTCCTTAACCTCCCCCAACGGTCTTCCAATTTCTGAAAATTCTGCATGGCCTGTAGTACCCCTGAAGGTGAAACATTCACCAGTTGGAGTAATCGAGTAATTTTTTTGATAATTGTAATAGGTTAACCTTTTTATCTTCTCTTTGGTCACAGATTTAATAACATAAAAGCTACGCAGTTTTCACACAATGCATAAACCTTAGCGTATACAACTAAATAGGAGTGAATTTCGTGAATATGAAGATTCCGCACACCCAGGCCACCAAGTTAACCTCTTCGGAAAAGACACATAGCTTGGGACCGTCGAGCAAAATAATTTTCTGAGTCGTTAATAATAAACCATCGGTTCACTGAATTCTAATATTAGCAATGTTCTTTTTTTACAATTATTTATTATGCATTGTTAACAGCTGGATTACAACATAAATATAACGGAAATAAAGCACAACTTTCTTACATGAGGGTTATAAAAAGGTTTGAAATTAGGGAACTTCAGTGCATACATCCATAGAATTAGAATAAGGTTTATTCGGAGTTTTTTAATGAATACGATTCTCAACGTTATAAACAGGATAAATGTCTCTTTCTAAGCTCTGTCGTCTATCTGCTTAAGTGGCACAGCATGGACATTGCTTAGAATATAACGTATCTGGCTTTTGTTTTTATACTCTGCATAGTCAGCAACTATTTATTAACTTCATAGCATTATCAACGGAGGCTTTATAAATCCTTTTAATCTTTTAATAATTTATGAATTGAAATTAGAGGGTATTTATAGTCCTATGTCCGTCAGAACGAATAGAGCTTTTCAGTGGCATAGAATTATCAAAATCAGTTTTTGAGATTACCACACACACACGCACACACACACACATGTGAATCAAAA
Source organism: Deroplatys truncata (assembly GCA_030765065.1). Taxonomy (NCBI): domain Eukaryota; kingdom Metazoa; phylum Arthropoda; class Insecta; order Mantodea; family Mantidae; genus Deroplatys; species Deroplatys truncata. Next base: position 77,331,885 of record CM060987.1, on the reverse strand, counting down.
CTAAACGTTTTATTGTATTACCAGTATAAAGTGAGCTGTAAAAGCAATAGTCAAAACCCTCGAGAAAATTAGGCATTTTTGTATTTTACACGCGACCTAGCTTCAAGGCGAAGCGTTTGCTAGTTGGCTTGATAATTTCATATTTATACTTTTTACGGATTAAATATAATATATTAATATATATAAAATATAACATTTTCACAATAATAAAAGACTGTAGTCTAGATATTAATTACTGTTTTATTGTGTATATTAGGTTTTATTTAGATACAAGCTACTAGATGTCTTACTTGGCTTGCTCAGATGCGTTTTGATTTTTAATATGTGTAATATATACACACATTTGTGATATCAGAATACTAAAACCCAATAGCTAGGTACCTAACTAAACAGATATGTGTTCTGTCGATATTTGGTCATGATATTAATGCTGAAGAACTATCCAGTTGAATTTGTAACGTTACCTGCAGCGTATCATACAGTACAGAACCTCAAACGTTATCTATGTACATGAATAAGGACAAAATAAAACTGGTGATTTTATTTACTTTGTTAAGAGCTCCACTGAAACTTGGTTCGAATCTAACAAAATTTACCGCACTTTGAAGTGCAGTCTTTGTAGTTTGCTTTCACAAACATCAGTAACAAATGAATATGGTTGGCGTTATTCAAACTTCAGGCTTATTCTTTATCATTTGTGTTGTTTCGCACACCTAACGTAGGAGGCACAAGGATCTTTCTCTTTATATAACTATTTAGCATACAATGGTCGCAAATATCTCTCTTAAATCTGCAGGAAATACAGAAAAAACGTTCTTCATAAGTGTTATTAGAAGGTTTTGCGTAAATATCGCATGTATACCATACCGTTTTAAGTCGATCCGACTGTCTCTTATTTTAATGTGTGTGCTGTTTTCTCGGTTGCTAAATCGTCGTATATGTGGAATGCTTAGAATGAATACCTGGTCTTTGTCTTATTTTACATGCGATTTTCTGTGGCGTAACAACTACTTTCTACCACACACAGCATTCTTAAAAAGAATCAAAGCCTTCTTCACAATTGTGTTCTTTTAGGACTCCATATGTTCGCATTTTACTCTTTCAGTAATTTAGGAGTTGAAATTAGAAGTTGTCTTATAGTCCATGACCATCGAGAAGAACAATTCTGAATGAATTATTGCAATCAGTTCAGTGCCCTACGCACACACTGTCACATTTTCTTTCTCTATAATATATATCTTCATAATTAATGATTATGTGTTTTATTTATCGGCTTTTCATTGTAATTTTGGCTTCCAGTCATTACACTTACATTTGTATATGACATGTTTGAATATGAACAGGCTCGTTGGCTCCAAATACTGGTAGAAACACGTGGAAATACGAAAGAAAAATAGTTTGGATGAGAAAGAGGAAATCTCATAAGTTAGGTTTATAAGAAGTAGATATGAGAAGAGGGAGATTGAATAGGGTGAGGCACATGATGGTGGCGACCTTTTTAACATCTTGTTGGATAATTTGGAGGATTGTTCCCAGAAACGGGAGGAGTGGTAGGTGGAGCAAGAGAATTTAAATACACAAAGTATTGTTGCTGATACTGCATTGCTAGCAGAAGAGGAAATGATTCTTAGAAGCAAATAATGCAGTTCATAGCCCTATATTGGAGAGTTGCAAATTTAGTTTATGTACATATATTTTAGCAGTAGTTATTATAATTAAAACTATTAAATAACCAAACTTATTATTATATTTACAAACTATTATATGTTTGACTAAAACTACTATCACTACCGTATTAACGTAGGAGCAGAATTCTTTTTTCAGAGAAAATATATTTAATTTTGCTTCCTTCCCCAAATTAGTCTCAAGTTAAGACAATATCAGGATTCGTATAATTCTCTTTGTTCATAACAAAATGTTTTAAGCTGCATTACAAACTCTGAGAGAAAAGTTTGCAGAGGCATCAAAAATACTCATGTAAATACATAATTGCACTTTTAGACAGTATGGCCCAAGAGTAGAACTTCTAACACAGTGAACACGAGCTAAAAACTTTGAATTATCACAAATTTCATTATAAGCAACTTTGGTTTCAAGTCCAATCACATGACAGTTACCCTTAGTATTTGTACATGTATAATAACTCCACTTACTTTGATTAGGTTTTACTTTTCATTGTGTCTTTTTACATGATTAGTTTATCATGGAGTTCGCATTATCTATTCACAGTACAAATCGTCATACTTCAATTTATTGCAATTCGTTGTAGAGTTAACCTATACGTTATATTTGTAGCCTTCTGCTTTCTTCGATCTAAAACGTTATTCTTTTATCTAGTGTAACTTACATAAAGATTAACTGGCGGAAATTATAAATTCAGAAGAAACTGAAATGGAAAATCCAGGTGAAATTACAGAGACAGCAGAAATAATTACACTAGGTACTTACACAAAAAATCTAGGCAGCAATATAATACAGCATTTAGTCGCTTCATTGGCTAGTGTAAGGCAAAACAAGTTGAAGATAACTTCACTGAAAATGACTGCTAGTGAATCAACAAAACATCAAAGCATCTGGCATCTCACTTTTTACCTTCTCTACCATGTAGGTAGAGAAGGTATTGCATTTCACCCAAAAATTCGATATCGATATTTCACCGGAAATACATGTTTTGAGGCACCATGAATAAAAAAGAACATTTTGGAAAAAGGTCCGTGTGTGTGTGTGTGTGTGTCTGCGTGTGTGTCAGAGAACAGAATAATTCAAAAACCAAAAGTTGGATAAATAACAAAATTGGCATTTAGGTTCAGTAACTTCCAAAGAAACGACACAAAGATTTTCAAAAAATCCCCCCACATCTCTCACTAAAGATATTTACATTACAAGTGAAATGTACATCTTGAATTTTCTGGGAATAGCCCGTAAAGTCCATTTTATTCGGAAAGAACTTTGTATAATCTTGTAAACTGGTAAACGTTAAGCGATAGACAAAACGTACTAGACCAAAATGACTCTTTAAAACACACAGTTTATTTCAAATACGTTTTTTGTAGTATAAGCCATTTCTGAGAGTCCCGTTATTAATGGTTCGAATTGTTTATTACTTAGTAGTTATCTTAAATTCCTGTCAACATTCAGTTGTTTCTCACGATTGCATGGAAGCAGAATGGAATTTAAGGCCAGCGCATAGCGTCCAGATCTTAAGCATTTGACTATCACTGTTCTCTTTGTATTTATAATGAAATGTGTAATGCAGCTATTTCCACAAAGGTTTATTTGGATTTAAATGTAGCAGATAGAAAAACTAAGTTTTAGTAAGAGTTGTTCATATATCCACTAATAAACGATATACGGTTGAGAGTGTCATGTGACTGTATCGCATAAGATTTTTTATTTAGCATTACACCGACACCTTTGGTGGCTTTAGCTTTAACAGCAGCACCTTTTTCCTCCTCTTTAGTGTCAATGTCCGGATTTAGGAGTAGTGGTGATATCTCAATCGCCTTTGGAATGTGTGTTTTCCAATTCTAGCCTTCGGCATGTAAATAGAGTGAATGTTATGTAGGCAAGTTCAGATGTTTAAACGGTATATATGATGCTTTTTTAAACAAACTTTCAATGAATTTCGCTTCTTTTGCCGAAATAACTTATTTCGCTCTAAAACACATTCATCCCGAACATTCGCCGTGAAACTATTGTAGTTTTAGCTATTGTTACCGTCGTATTCTCAAAGAAAAACACATTTCTTTTTAATTAACTGTTTTCGCTTTTATCACTGTCGCGAAATTTTGTGGTCTAGTTATGAACAATACGTCGGGAAGCGGATAGCGTTTTTCTTATGTCCTCAAAAGTTTGGAACACTTTGCTGTTTACGTTTTAAACAACACATTAAAAATTAAAATTAAATTTAGTTTTATTTATGGACGCTCTTTAACTGCTGTGGTCTTTAGCGTCCCATTCTATATTGTGCGTGAAATACCGGTAATTTTGCTCAGAGCCCTCTTTATAGGCTTGAGATTCTTTTACGTGCCGTAACAATACATTGTGAATTAATATATTCCACATGATTGTAGTTGCTGATATTAACGTACGAAGCACTAGTCTTATTTTCTAAATTATTACCTAAATTAGACTCAGGCAAAAATGGCATACACAAAATGATAACTATTAAAATTAGACACACAAAAAAATGGCACGATACCCTAGGGTGGCTCAGGGCTTAGGCAGAGCTGGCACCTCGTCATTCCTAGCTGACGTCGTCCGGATCCGATCGCCTTTCCCGTCTCCCCTTCATTTCCTTCTTCCGGGTCATTTTGGAAGCAAAAAGGGCCCGTTGTGACCTACTTGGGGGCTGTACTTCAATTACTGGAGGCGCCTACGTCTGTCTACTCCTAACTTTTAGCAGTCTTTATTACAAACTATAACTCACGTGTCACATGTCACACATATTAGGGCATCTAAATTGAAGGTGTAGCACCTAAATGAGAGTTGCCACTCCGTTTTTTTCTGACTAAATCTAATGGAGTGAATAATAACTGAATTAAGTTAGACACATTACTCTATTTTTGCATGAATACAAATTTTAAGCCGCGGGGAAGTCAACTGTATGATCACCGGGGGGGGGGGGGGAACGCAAATTCTACCCCCCTGTACTCCGTTTGGTTTCAGCACTGATAGCACTGGAGATGACAACTGTTAGGAGTACAGTTCGCATATAAATGCAAACAGACAAAGACGAACATTATTGGTAGAAAAACAAAGAATTCAAGCTGTAGTGGTGGAGTAAGTGAACATTAAATGTTTGTGATGCACTCGTACTGTAAGAAACTAAAATAAAGAAGTGCAATGGTAAAGGAGGCTTTTAATAGAAACAAATTCCGATGTGCTACATTCGCATGACTTTCTCTACCTTCTAAGATTTTTAGTACGTATACAAATATTCTCATGAAAGTTTATTTTTCTATCTATTTCATTTTAGCTGAGATAAACTTTTGCAGAAATAGTTGCATTACACATTTCTTTACAGGTACAGTGGAAATAACGATAGTCAAATGTTTAAGAACCAGAAACTATATGCTGGTCTTAAAATTCCATATTAAGACTTTTAAACAATGACAAAATATTGAACAATTTGATCATTAATAACGAATATCTCCGAAATGGCTGATGCCAAAAAAAGTTATTTGAAATAAATTGTGGCTTAAACAGACATATATCTTTGTGTCATACGTTTTTGTCGATCAGTTAGCGTTTACCATTTACCTATACAGGATTATATAAATTCCTTCCGAATGAAGAGGACTTCACAGGCTGTTCCCATAAAATTATGGGTATATGTTTTATATGTCATCTAAATATCCTTAATACACGGTATTTTAATCAAAATCGAAACAGTCATTTTTTAAAATAAAAATTTTCGAAAAGTTTTCTGTGCAAAGTGTAGTTTAAGTTAGAAGGATTTTCTTGAAAATCTTCGTGTTGCATCCTTGTAAGATGATGAACTTAAATACCAAGTTTGATGTTTAACTGACTTTTCGTTTTTGAGTTATACTGTTCACAGATACACACATGAACCTTTATTCTAAAACTGCTTCTTTTGGGTTCGGGGGCCTCAAAATATACATTTCCGATGAAATCTCGGCATAAAATTTTTGGATTAAATGTATACTATACGTAGTAGAGAAAGTAATAACATTCCCTTTGTACTCTTGCTTTCTATCTACTTTGTTAATTCACATAAAATGTTACAGAATAGTTTCATTATACATTTCATTGTAGGTACTGAAGCGATAATGAAATATTATAAAAAAAAGTCGCTGCCATTTCTGGCTTTGAAATGCCGCACTATTTCCATGACATTACGAGGAACAAATGCATGGCAGCAGTATTGAAAAATTCAAGCCATATGTATATCTTGGACTAGGCTAAACCATAACAAGTTATTCTAAATAAATTGTGTGTTTTAAACAGATCTGCATCGTTTGTGTGCTAAGTTTTTATCTACTCTTACGATCTATCAGTTTTAAAAATTATACAAAATTCATTTCGAATGAAGAGAACTTCACAGGATATTCGCAGAAAATTCAAGGCATACATCTTATTAATGTTATAAATATCTTAAACCAATAGGATTTTTAATAAAAAAAGTTATAGCCACTTAGAGAAAATCAAAACTAACGAAAAATTGTCTTTATAAAAGGTAACCTTGGGAGGGGGATTTGCTTGAAAGTCTTTGTGTCGTCTTTGAAGTTGCCTAACTTAAATACGAAGTTTATACTTGTTTTTGAGTTATAATACTCACAGATAGACACAAAGACACACAGATCTTTTTCTAATTTTTTTAAATTCAGGCTAGTTAAAATATGTGTTTCCGGTGAAAGCATGATAGGAAAGTTTGGATGGAATGCAATACTTTGTCTACCTACTATAAGTAGTTGGTATAGAAAGCAAAAATTACTGAAATGCGTTGTGTAGAGGTTGAATAAATTGTATGAAAACTGCAACGAAATATTGGAAAACTACTGGAGGCGTTTGAAATATGGTTAGCAGAAGAATGTAGCTTGTAAACTGGTCTAACAAAATAAATAAAGAAGCTCTGTTGGAAATATTAAGCTAAGAAAAACGAATGCTGAAACTGATAAAAGAATTGCAAATGAGAAAAATGTTAGGGCCAGAAAAAGGCAACAGATGATAAGACAATATTGGGAAAATTCCCGTACGAACATAAACATAAAATCTGAAAACAAGGAAGAATGATGAATGTTCGGTGTGCAGTAAATAGCCTACCCTGAATATGTCATTGCGAATTTATCTACTGGTTCTTATCAACGGGCTACATTATAAGGTATAATGATTTATAAAAATTCAACCTTGCTAAATGCCGGAATGTCGACATCAGTTTTATTATGTATTAGGAAATTCTGTTTTATACCGCTATATTGATATGTTACCATTACCTATGTATCTGATTTAAATTTATGCCATGAAGCACTGCATTACTCAACTGTTTTAGAAATTCCATAAAAATTATGTTTTTCACAATTTATTACTTTCTCTACTACGTATAGTAAGCAGGGGAAGTATTGTATTCCACACAAACATTCGATACCGAGATTTCACCGGAAATATATGTTTTGAGGTTCCCTGAATAAAAAAAAGCATTTTTGGAAACATGTCCGTGTGTCTGTCTGTATATCTCTGTGTGTGTGTGTGTGTGTGTGTGTGTGTTTGTGTGTGTGTCTGTCTGTGAACAGCATAACTCAGAAACGAAGTCGGATAAACACCAAACTTGGTATTTAGGTTCAGTATCTTCCAGAGATGCGACACGAAGGTTTTCAAGAAATTTCCCCACCCCAGATTACCCTTTACATGGAACATTTTTAAAAAATTTTAATTTTCTCAAAAATCGCTCTAACGATTTTGATTAAAAGATCATATATTTAAAATACTTTCATGAAAAATAAAATGTATATCTTAAATTTTCTGGGAATGTCTCCAAAAGTATTCTTCATTGTGAACGACTTTTGCATAACTGGTAAACCATAAGAAATAGACAAAATTTTATTACACACAAAATGTAGATCGCGTTAAAATACACAATTTATGTCATATACATTTTTTTTTGTTGAGTGAAAGATTTTCGAGATATTGCTTGTTATTCCATTAAATTTTCCAATGCTTATACTTTTTCTCAAATGGGAATTCGTTATTAATTTTTTTTGTCCTGTTAATGAAAAGAGAATGGAATGCTCCACATAGCAACCAGCTCTTAAAATCTTTGACTATCGCTTAAAGTCTACCAATTCCCCTTGCATCTACTAGAAAATTAGCAATAAGATTAACATCTCGATGTCTCTATTAACATGAGAATAATGGAGAACATATGGAGAATAAGCGTTTGTAAAAATATTTTGTACAGGAGTAGAGAAAGTCACATTTATGCTTGTAATGGAGTCCTAGGAATACTACGAGAAAAAGTAGATTCCAAAATAGCAGTATTTTCTTTATATGACTTGGAGAACGCTTTCCTTCCATTACAACAGAATTTGCCTTTTCCCGGCTTTTATTCTCAAGTCATGTAACTTTCCGCAACCAATGAAGACTTCCAACACGATATTCTTTTCAGCGATTTGTCGGGTAAAGTGCCATCGCAACCCCTATCAGTAATATCGTTATGTTTGTGTGATTTGGTTTTCAACCTTCTGAGCAGAAACTAAAAATGAGTAGGAGTAGCATTTTGTAACCACGTAATCATAGTTGTCCGACTCTGTGGGTCGAGTGGTAAATGTTCTGGATTATCCACCCAAAGGTCCCGTGTTCGATTGCCGTCTGGGAATTTTGCTTTAATTATAAACTTTCATACCATCCGCAGAGTCTAAAAGCATATATGTGAAAGGGAATATGAGTGTGTTTAATTTTGAAGAAAAAAAATTAAAAATTAACATTAAGAACCTACTGTTAGCGAGTTGTTTCTTAAGTCAAAGTCGCTGATATGGGCATATAAGCTATGGGGAGGGGTTATACAAACGAAACAACGAAAAAGTAAAAAATGATAGTTCAATCGATCCAAGGGAACTTTTCTAGTTTAATACCGAAGGCAATGACCATGATGTTCATCAATTACAATTAATATTTTACCTTTTATAACTATAAAACTATACATTGCATCGTTAAAGTATAATAGTATGTAAAACACATGTAGTAAATCTCATTGCAATCTTCTTACGACATGCTCGGTAAATATCGCGTTGCGAAATTCACACTGGGATGTGCAATGATTCCTTTCTCCACTGATGTACGCTATACCTCTTCACTATTATCTTCATAAACTGTTTGGTAATGTGCCAGGACCGAAAGATTTGAATTTATAGAAACTCGGTGTAAAATCCTTTGTTTCGCCGTATTGTAATTATAACTACACATAGCAGTCATGTAATTGGGAGTGCATAAAAAGTGACCCCTAATGGAACACAACTGCTTATGTTGGTACTGAAAAAATATAGCTCTAGCCTCTGACCCTCGAGCTTAATTTCAGTCACTGAATTGAAAGGGTACTTTACCTTTACTAATATATGCCGAACTGTAGAAGGGTGACATTACAAGCTAGTTGCCCATTGTTCTCACTAGCGGAGCACTGTCAGCGAATTCTTCCTTGAATTTCAGTGCAAAAATAAAGTATAGTATAATTAAAGCTTAGAAGTTAAGACCAAAGTTGAGAACTTTCTATTTTTGTTCTTTTAATACACTTGAATCTTGTTTCGTTTACATCATTTACATTTTCTTAATATCGGTTTTTTTATTGCCGTTGTTTGAGGCAAACAGTTGGTTAAAAAGAGTTTAAACATTTACTTTGACATACTGGATTCCTTTTTATTTTGTTAGGTTTTAGAAGCGAGAAAACATAGACAGATAAAGACCATTCCTAGTTAAGTATCGTTTATTTGTTTGTTTTAATTGTTTTGCTGCGTCTTTTTTCATAGTAAGGGAATAGACGTGGCTTTTGGCAGAGCTTTTGTGTGTGTGTGTGTTTGTGTGTGTGTGTGTGTGTGTGTGTGTGTGTGTGTGTGTGTGTGTGGTCTAGTTTAATAGAATACCTAAACTAATGCATGAATTGGAAGTGAAACGATAAGGCAACATGGAAAAAAATGACCGCATTACTTCACATATGTGTGTATTTAACATTTGCATGCCTTTCCACGCCTTGGCACCTAGAGTCTCCGTAAATAAGGGAGATCCAAGAACAGAGATGTTTGCTTACTCTGCTACTGGCTTCTTTCTGGATAAAGACCAGAAAGTCCTGTAGATTTGCCGCGTCTCCAACTTTCAGTATCCAAAAATGGATGGCAAATATTACACTAGTCTGCATTTTCAGATTTTTTGTCAGATTATTTCTTAAAAGTAGGTTTTCTTGAATCAGTTTTTTATGTCAATTCCAGAAATAACTTCCATTTTTTTCTATCACGTCACGTTTTTACACAAAATATATTGTCAAAATGTTTTGACAATTTTACTAATGAGCGTAGAAAAGTATTCAAATACCATTTCACACAAGGTAAGTTTTTATTCAAGAAACATTTTAAGAATACTCTCAAGAACTCACCTAATTTATTTCATGACTACATTTTAACAAAACAAGAAGCCAAAGTGTTTCATTTAATTTTTTTCAAACTTTCTCTTCTTTGACTTCCTTGCAGATCCTTGAAGATGACTGTCCCTCCTCAACATCCAACAGTAGTCGGCCATCATAGTTTCATTGCATCTCCGCTGGTAGTTCCTCTCCATTTCCTTAATATCTTGGTGAAAACGTTCACCCTGCTCTTCACTATAATGTCCCAGATTTTCTGGAAAGTAGTTGATATGTGAATGCAGAAAATGCACCTTTACACTCATGATACAACCCATCTTCTTGATACTTTCCAACATTGTTTCGACAATGGCCTTGTAATTAGGATCTTTGTTATTGCCTAAGAAAATCTTCATCCTTCATCAATTTCCTTATTTGAGGACCAACAAAAATTCCAGCCTTTAATTTGTCTTGTGTAATGAAGGGAAATTTCTTGAAAAGGTACTTGAAGCAGGATCCATACGTGGTAGAGCCCTTACAAATTGCTTTATCAAGCCTAATTTTATGTACAGTGGCGGAAGCAATATCTTTATATCTATATTTTTGTAGTGAAATTGTGCAAAAACTGTACGTGATAGAAAAAACTAAAAGCAGTTCTGAAATCGGCATAAAAAAGTGAGTCAGGATCACTTATTAGTTTTGAGTCGTCCGATATCATGCAGACTAGTGTTATTGAAGTCAGTGTATCCGATAGCATTTTTCATCCTGATGGGATTCGAGGGTCCGATAGTCTTCCAGTGGTGACACTTGCACCCCAGCCGTTCGATAGCAGCAATTACTTTAACCTTCGTCTCCATGTCACTGATGAAAGCTCTCATGTAATTGTCGTGCAGTTTAAAGACGCATGCAATGATGTTTATTATAAGAATTATTTTTCAGCCGTTTCTCTAGAAAGCCAAATTAGGTTGTATTGGTTCAGCCTTTCCTGTGTACCAGTAGCAACGAAAGTCTTTCACGTAGGCGGTATCCAAACCATCCCTCATTTCACATTGATTATAAAATCCTACGTTGGTTTTTTGTCCCTTGAGTTGTTTTCCAGGTCAAGCTCTTACAGAAGAAATGCCGGCTGGGTGGCAATCCCACAGAGAAAAAGCTCTATTGCAATCTTAGGAAATAGACCCACATGTTATGCACGTCAGTGTATGTATTCATTGATAAATACTGTTTATCCTACTTTCTCTGAGCTCCCCATGCTTCCTTCATAAGTATGTGTTCATTATCCTCTCAACCCTTTTTGGAAACATTTAAGCAGAAGCTTGTCTACACATTTTTAAATCAGAGTCGCGACATGTGTACCTAGTAATATGAAATCTTAAGAAACATTCCTAATGCCGCAGTGCATCCAGCTCTGGCATTTAATAGTAGATTCACTGCGGTAAAGTCAATTTCTTGATGCACCATGCTGGGTTTCGATTTTCTGCGCGCTTTATGATGGCAAAAACGTTAACTACTCATCCAACAGCCTTAAAAGAAAGAGAAAGTTTTATTAATTCCAAACTGGAGCACATGCTGTAACTTCAATATCTAAAAGATTTGATCGTTAATAAAGACAATTAGCGAGACAACGGGAGTACACTTGAAGAAATGGATGAAGACTGCGAAATAAAAAGATTTTGTTTTACCTATTCAAATAAAATGTCAGTCCGTAAATAGAAGAAACTATGCACCTCGAATGCATTGTTTCATTCACATAAAATGTTTCGATTGTGTGGAATATATCAGGGAGCGACGGACAACTTTTCTGATGTTAATAGAATACGCATTCGGCTAATACCTGACGTTTCATTGCTTCATTTCGGTATTCGTTTATGAACATAGCATTGACTCAATGCGTAGAGGGGAATAACAATAGAAAACGGTATTTTGAATTCAGATGGACTAAACATTCCTGATCTTATATGCCCGTTTATTTTAATTTGTAAAGACGTCAAAAGCAAATATACAAACATGGCAACCAGGGCTTCTGAACAGAGGGTTGTTCACAATCTATGGTAACAATATCAGACGAACACAATAGCTCCGCGCTGAATCATGTGGAACCGAATGAAAGTTCAGCAGTACGAGTATCACTGTGTTTGCTCAGTTGTGTACTGTTGTTCTTGCTGCATCAAATGGAACCATTCTGATAAGGGTACATTATTGCCCTTCCTGATGCAAAATACTTGTATTCTAAGATCACTAAGCAGTGCAAGAGGCGTGGTTTTACGGTATCCAAGATTTGATCTCATGTGCACTCAACAAGAAAGTTAAGGCTACATCAGGTCTTATTCCAAATGGCAAGAAACAGGGAAAGCCACACCGGCCATCAATCGCACTCCGAAGATAACTTGGAGGATAAAGAGGGGAATAACAATAGAAAACATGTCTCTGGACCAAATCCTGCAACTCAGTGGGCAATTGTACTGTAATTAAGGATCTCTGTTACTACTGTGAACACCATAATCAACCAGGATTTGAATGTAGAAAGGTGCTATAAGAGCCGGGGATATAAGCTGTTGCCTAAACACATTGCAGAACATGTCATCAACAGCAGAAAGTGTATGAACGATACCTAGCTGGTGAAAAATAGAAGTTTGTTGTCTTTATAGATGAGGCATATGTTTGTCTGAGTCATTGTAATAAACCCTTGGCTATATAGTACCAACCAAGAGAGGAAAAAATTGAAGATTGGTACAGGAAAACTAGCGAAAATTTCCCCAATTGTTTCATGGTAATAGCAAGGTACAGTTACAGTGGAAAATTAACCATCCGTCGTGTACATAAAAATGTGAAAATTAACGCGGCATATTATCAGACTAACGTCCTCATACGAATTTTCCGTACAGAATTCCCTGCTCCCAATGGTGCAGATGTAAATAAAGTCTGGTTGCATCAGACCATACGTCTGCTTCAATCTACAAATTTTTGGAGAACGTAGAGAGAGAAACGGGAATACATTCCATACCTTTCAGCGACATCCGTGTTAAGTCATTTGATGCATCACTGATGCAGTTTTATGCATTTGGGTTACTAAAAAGAACCCTTGGAAGCAGACGGTCGTGAACTTTGAATGGTCTCTGGAAAGCTACCAGGAGGAATGGAATAAACTGGATATTCCTGTATTTCGTAGCAGTGTGCTCCAGTGGAAGCTGTGTTGCAGACTGATAGCTCAAGCTAAAGGCTGCCAGATAGAACTTCACTGCTGGTGGTGGGTGTTTTTTCATAAGGTAAGGGGGTCTTAAGTTTGTTACCATAGATTGTGAACAACCATCTGTATTGTCCTGCATCATGAAGTACGTCAGTCAGAACGTAGACAATGAATCATAGAATATTTCATAATCGCAAAGGTATCGATACATTTAAATGTTTTGAAAGCTGGGAATTCTCAGAAAACCATGTCTAATTTTACCATGGCTTTAAAGTGGCTGGTCTCCTTGTGGGGGAATAGCTGTTATGGAAACTTCTAATTTCCATGGAGGTTGGTTAAAAACTGGCGCAGAATAGGAGTTTTCGTTTTAAAAATCTTTAGTATGGCTTCCTTTGGTTTATTCAAACATTAAATATATCTCATAATCCGAAAAACGGTTTAATTGAACAAAATTATCGGCTATTTTAACAACCAATAAGCGCCTGCTTCGATTTAGCGCCTCTAGCGGACATTGAAGCAATCACTCTGCTCTACTGACAGATAGGCGCTATTAGAAATCTGAAAGGGTTAAAGAATAGAAACTAGTGTTCGTTGCTTGCCTCAGTTGACTTGAGAAACATATTTTATGATAATGATGTCTGTACATGTATAAGATGCCATTGTCGAGCCACTTTTAGTATTTCGCGCGTTCTGAACCGGGGGACTAGACCAAGGGAAAGGTCGCTTTGCCATCCTTGCGGGTTTTAGATATCCCCCTTAGATTATAAGACAAGGTAGTCTAAGTGGCTTTTTAACCCGTAGTATTTTTTGGAGCGTGTGTAAGAGTGAAACTTTCGAAGAAGCCTTCCCATCTGTTACAATATACCCTCGTAAGCAATAGTTTTCATTATCTACATTTAAAATATATAATCTGTCTTTTTAGGCTGTTTAAGAGCATAGTATTAATACTATACAGCTAAGAAATGTCTTTTTACTTTCTCTACTTAGTATAGTAAGTAGAAAAAGTACTGCATTCCACCCAAAAATCCGATACCGAGATTTCACCGGAAATATATGTTTTGAGGCCACCTGAATCCAAAAAAAGCACTTTTAGGAAACGGTCCGTGTGTGTATCTGTGTGGATGTGTGTCTGTGAACAGCATAACTCAAAAACGAAAAGTCGGATAAATACTAAACTTGGTTTTTAGATTCATATCTTTCAAAGATTCGACACAAAGATTTTCATGAAAATCCTTCCACCCCAGACTACCCTTTATTTGGAACTTTGATTTTCTCAAAAATGGCTCTTAACAATTTTGATTAAAATATCATATGTTTAAGATACTTTTATGGCAAATGAAATGTATCTCTTGAATTTTCTGGAGTCATCTTCATTCTGAATGATTTTGCATAACTGGTAAACCGTAAGAGATAGACAAAATTGTACTACACAAAAATGTATATCTTATTAAAACACACAATTTATGTCATATACAATTTATTTGTCCAGTGAACCTTTTCCAAGATATTCCTTGTTATTTGTCTGAATTTTCCAATACATAAACTTTTTCTCAAATGGGAATTCGTTAATCGTTTTTTTGTTCTGGACATGCAAAGGGAATGAAACACCCCACATAGCAACTAGCTCTTAAAAGATTTGACTATCGCTTAAAGCCTACCATATTCTCCTTGCACGTACAAGAAAATTAGCAATACAATACTTTCTGCAAATTTTTATATCAATTAACATGAAGCAGATGGAGAATAAGTGTTTATAAAAATAGTTTGTACAAGAGTAAAGAAAGTCATTGAGTGTTACACATCGGATTTTTTAATTGTGCAATATATTAATGAACAGATTCGGATAAATCATGTAAAATCTTATTCGGTTACTTTAAAAGTTGCTTAAACACAATTGTATTATATTATTTATTATATATTATTTATTCAAGTGAGTTATATACATCATGCTCTCATTTTAATAGTATTTTGAAGCAGTGGTGTAATACGATGCCTTTATAACACATGTGAGATAAGCCCTCAGTGATATATGTTACAGCTCAGAAATGGGCGCGGCACAAGTTGACCAGCATCAGCTATAAGTGCCAGAAACCAGGCGCAATCGATAGTCACACATTCCGTGGAACAGTAGCAAGTTTGTGCAGTCAGGAAGGGAATTTTTGTGACGAAACGGAAGAATGTGACTTTAAAATCAAATTTATGTTTGAAAAACATAATATTTATTTATTTTCCTTAAATGTGCTCGGTTTCTTTTCCTTTTTGCTTTATTAGCAACCTTGCAAAACGTGATCCTGTCGCGTCATATCTTCTTTTCTCCCTTCCCCTCCTCATTATCTCTGTTCAAGTGATGTTTCCAAATTTGTTAACCCAACTGTTTATTTTCTACAGTAGCTTAAACGTCAAACTGCAATTTAATAACTTGATTTAGCACTTAAAAGTTACTCTGGGTAAAATTTTATTTTATCCATGGTAAGATACTTTTTGTCACTCTTCACGTACATTTCCATCTTCCCTGTTGTGGCCCAGAGTAATTCTTTGTTAATTAGATTAATTACGTGATTTAGGCAGATTGTTGTTTTCAAAAGCGGCTTATTTTAAGGAACTTTGGTCTATGGTGGTGTCATCAGAGTTTTTTGCATGAATAACACATCAAAACAAGCAAGTTACATTGGTGGAAAAACCACAAAACTAATAGCAATAGAACCATCCTCAACTACCATCGTGTATGGGTGTGAAGATGGTAACATACTGGAAGGACAAAATAATGCATTAAAATAAAGAAAAAGATCCTTAGTTAACTATAATATATTCAAACAGTATTTAAATCTTTAGTCATGTTAATGAGCTCTTTTAATGTAAAGAAAAAAGAACAATATTTAAAGTGTCATGGTACTCTTACACCTGAATACTTCGAAAATGACCCACTACAGGAAAAAAGATTAACACAAGTTCTATACTTTAATGATAAATTCTTATAGTAAGATTTTGCCTGTCTCATATGATTTCCCAGTCATTCAAAATTATACAATATTCAATCAGTTAATGACTCAAATATCTTCTATACTTATTAACATTGTTTGAACCATTTTTACGAAAGTAAAATACCCTGAAAATGTTTGCATATAAAGGCTACTTTGGGGGGGGATTATATTGAAAATCTGCACAAGGCATGCTTAAACAGCATATGATTCAAGTATGAAATTTGTATCTATCCGAATTTACGTGTTTGAAAAAAAATAAAAATTGAGTTTTATTTATGGACGCTCTTTAACTGCTATGGTTCTTAGCGTCCCATTCTATATTGGGCGTGAAACACCTGTAATTTTGCTCAGAGGCCTCTTTATCAGGCTTGAGGTTCTTTTACGTGCCGTAAATCTACGACACGGGACCACCGGCTTTACTTCCCTTCCGAAGGAAGGCGTGCTAACGATTTTTACGCCCGAAAAAATCCATCACCCTCCGCCGGGTTTGAACCCGCGACCTTGGGAACTAGAGGCTAGCACGGTACCACTAGTCCACGGAGGACGACATACGTGTTTGAGTTATGCTGCTCGCACGTACATACATACACACAAAGGGTTAATTTTTAGGGCAAAAAAGCCTTTTTGGTGACTCTTTTGAACAAAATATAGTTTTCCTTCGATGAAATTCCCATACTAGGTTTTTGGGCAGTGCATAATATCTTCTCTACCTATGATAGGTAAGCGGTTGGGAAAGTAATAAGCGAATATCAAGAAACACGGGTTATTTTGGCGCTTCTTGTACAGAGTATGCATAAAATTGTATGTGAATCTTTCGAAACACAAAACGTCCATAAGTTAGTATTACAGCGTGGAATAGCTCAGACGGCAACATCTGCGACCCCGGTGACAGCTCAATCTGACCTAAGGCTTTTTTGTGATTTCCTCGGGGTTGAAAGGTGATTCCTGGGTGGTTTCTTCTCTTTCATCATCGTTCCCTTTCATTCCATTTCCTTCTTAACTTTCATGTGTGCTTCTGGGTCTCGCGATCTATGGCGGTACTGGACAGATGGCGCGGTACATGCCCGCTGGAAGGTGCCTTGTGGACACCAGAGGGCTGCTCGACATTCCTCGCCCTGCTTCGGGTGCTCTGGAGGTGAGACGGGTCTGTGTAACTTGGAAATGTTAGGGACTTCCGCGCGTCTTTGTGACCTATCTGTAGCTACCTGTGTGATTCCTTCACTTCATCCCTTCCTCCTGGGAGGTGGTAGGCACAATAGATCTCTGTAGGTCGCGTGCCGAGGTGTCCCCCACCGTTGAGCATCCTGTAACCTATATAACCTATACTTCTTTTTCTTTTTTGTTCCATTTATACCCCGCCTTTAACCACATTGGTCTTATCGGCGGCCTTTCCTTTGGAACGTATTGCCTATTGGCAATGGTGCTAACTCGTGTAACTCTTGTCGTTGGGTTTCTTGCACTTTAGGTTTTTAATCATTGGATCCTTCTCTGGGGAGGATAAGGAATAATATTGACTAGAGAAGTATTCCCACCTCCCAGCCGGGAATAGAATAGGCAGTTTCACTACCGACTGAGCTACCGGGCCAGCCCATAACCTATACTGTTTCACTAAACATTAACGAGAGAAAGAGAGGGCGGTAGGTGGAGGGAGACAGATACAGACAAAAGAAAGATAGTGAGAGGTAGGGAGAGAGAAAGTCGCTAATTTGCATTCAGAATTTGCGTTCAAGAACAGGAGCCATGTATTTTCACCTACTGCAGTTTACAAAATAAGCTCGCAGTTTATTATAAATATTGTAACTTATACAAGGTAAGGAATCGAAAATGGCATCCATTAAGAAGAGAATTATATCACTGATAGTTTCATGTGTTGTTTTTCAGTTGTAGCTATTTAAGTTACTCTAAGGCTATTGACTACGGTAGCTTCTACCTAACCCCAACAGCGTCGTCTAAATAGCTCAGGCTGCTAATTATGTCCAAATTGCACCAAAGAAGAACAAAGCCGTCGTAATTTTTCCTACAGTGGCAGTCTGTTTCGTTAATACATCTCGCAATAAGTAAAATCACTGTTGGTTGCAACATCCATTTGCTTCTCGCATCTCAAGCTTTTGCATTCGCTTTGCTAATGTTATTGAACGGAAACTACGGGAATGCGGGGCAAATGTCACATCCACCATTACGTCGATTTACGGCACGTAAAAGCGCCTTAGCCTGATAAAGATGCATCTGAGCAAAATTACCGGTCTTTCACGGCCAATATAGAATGGTACACTAAGGACTATAGCAGTTGAAGGGCGTCCATAAGTAAAACTCAGATTTTTACGTGAGGAATGTCTGAGCCAGGGCTTACACACGTGTTAAGCTTCCACACAAAAACATGCATACCTCAACAGGAAATCGATCTCCTACCTCCAAGTTCGCAGATAAGGAGCCAATTATTGGATATTCTCCTCAGAAACCCCTGTTTGTTTCAATGTTGTCAGGAAGGACACATCTCTAAATACTACAAAGAAACGGACACTATGGAACATGACTTAGGCACCCCCACGTTTCTGAAACAAACGAGACTTGTCTAACATAGAACACAAGTCTAACCTCACGAAATCCTGACCAATGCACGACACCTAACGAAGCTGCCAACATCACATCTGCCTCAGACCATACTGGTGAGATTTAAATTCAACATCGTCAAAGTCTTTAGTAACTGAAACCGACGCCCAAGCTACCATGGCTATCCCGTCACAGAAAACATACTAAACTTTTATTACATCCTCCATCCACAGTAGAGATGATTATACAACCCAAGAGCCAATAAATGACTAAACTGAAGAACTATCAAATGACAACTGAGAGGTCATATTACCTCACGACAGCCGAAACGTTTTACAAAGAAAATTAAATGATTATCTATATCGGAACAACTAATTCTAATAAAGTCCCTAATGGAGACACAACCAGAAAAATTCGCTCTTAACTTTTTAAAACTTCAGAGCCTTTTTGTAAGGACCACTGGTACTCAGATGTCACTGCTATAGCCCTTGAATAGACCAAGAGCTTAAGCGTTGCTAATAAAAATAACTATGTGTATGTATGTGTTTGTGTGTGTCAATAAGAATATAACAACTAAAAATATAAGGATATAAAAAATAAAAGTTCCCCCTTACAAAAGAAATTGCCCAATATAACTGACCAAACTCAAGTCTTCCAAGATCTCTCAAAAGACACAGAGTATCCTAATACTCGGA
This sequence comes from Deroplatys truncata, assembly GCA_030765065.1. NCBI lineage: Eukaryota > Metazoa > Arthropoda > Insecta > Mantodea > Mantidae > Deroplatys > Deroplatys truncata. Next base: position 77,312,409 of record CM060987.1, on the reverse strand, counting down.
AAGACAACGGAGAAAAGCCCTACGATAATAATTAATTATATTCCACAATAATGAAATGGAGCCTATTACGCCCAAATTAAACATTCCAGCTATTAATAAATAAATATAATCCCATAGTAGCTTCCTAAAAGAAACTAACTCCCATGATGAGCACCTAAATCAATTGCATCATAATTCTATTTAAAACAAAAGTCATTAGCGAACCACACCAGCATATTATATAGAGTGAGTCTTCTCAGCCTGCGCGTTGAGAATTTATACAGTCCTAGCCTTGTACATGCTATGCCGTAAACACTGTCCACTGCTTCGCGTTGTATCAATTGCGGACTTGAAGGTACCTTTTATGTTTAGTAAATTTAACGAGAACTGATAGTTTGCATGGAAGTGTCGTTTCACTTAATTAGTTTACTTATGTAAATTTCATTAAAACACAAATTGTTACTTGTTGGAATATGCAAATCCACTTTCTAGTGAATTCGGAAATAAATCACAATTTGCTATAACGATCTCAAAATATAATCAGAAATGAATAATAAAAAAAATTCATTCGGAGGCACAATTTGAGCTTCCGACCTTCACATGACTTTCCAGCATGTTAATCATTGTGCTACTAGAGCACGGTAACTATGAGCTCCACCGTAGCCCTAATCAGCGGGCTGGTGAATGCGGTATATATACTGTGATCAAAAGTATCCGGACACCCCATAAACATACGTTTTTCGTCTTAGGTGCATTATGCTGCCACCTACTGCCTGGTACTCATTATCCGCGACCTCAGTAGTCATTAGACATCGTGAAACAGCAGAATGGGATGCTCCGTGAAACTCACGGACTTAGAACGTGGTCAGGTGATTGGGTGTCACTTGTGTCAGAAGTCTGTACGCGAGGTTTCCACACTCCTAAACATCCCTAGGTCCACTGTTTCTGATGTGATAGTGAAGTGGAAACGTGAAGGGACATATACAGCAAAAAGGTGTACAGGCCGACCTCGTCTGTTGACTGACAGAGATCGTCGACATTTGAAGAGGGTCGTAAAGAGTAATAGGCAGACATCTATCCAGACCATACTGCATCAGGATCCACTCCAAGTACTATGACAGTTAGGCGTGAGGTGAGAAATCTTGGATTCCATGGACGAGCAGCTGCTCATAAGCCACATACCACGCAGGAAAATATCAAATGACGCCTCGCTTGGTGTAAGGAGCATCAACATTACACGATTGAACAGTGCAAAAACATTGTGTGGAGTGACGAATCACGGTACATAATGTGGAGATCCGATGGCAGGGTGTGGGTATGGCGAATGCACGGTGAACGTCATCTGCCAGCGTGTGTAGCGCCAACAGTGAAATTCGGAGGTGGTGATGTTATGGTGTGGTCGTGTTTTTCCTGGAGGGGGCTTGCACCCCTTGTTGTTTTGCGTGGCACGATCACAGCGCAAACCTACATTCCTATTTTAAGCACCTTCTGCTTCCCACTGTTGAAGAGCAATTCGGGGATGAAGATTGCATCTTTCAACACGATCGAGCACCTGTTCATACTGCACGGGCTGTGGCGGAGTGGTTACAGGACAATAACATCCCTGTAATGAACTGGCCTGCACAGAGTCCTGACTTGAATCCTATAGAACACCTTTGGGATGTTTTGGAACGCTGGCTTCGTGCCAGGCCTCACCGACCTACATCGATACCTCTCCTCAGTTCCGCACTCCGTGAAGAATGGGCTGCCATTCCCCAAGAAACCTTCCAGCACCTGATTGAAAGTATGCTTGCGAGAGTGAACGCTGTCATCAAGGCTATGGGTGGGTCAACACCATATAGACTTCCAGCATTACTGATGGAGGGCACCACGAACTTTTACGTCATTTTCAGCCAGGTGTCCGGATACTTTTGATCACGTAGTGTATACATACATCCGGCATAATCGGATTCCAATCAAAATCATACTAGAAGCAGTCGAAAATGTCTAATCCTATCTATTTCTTTTTGTATTTGCAATATCTATTTACCTAACACCAACGTATTGGACCCAACATCTCTTCAAGATCCCGTGAATCAAATCTCTCAACTCCCTCAAGTGAATGATTTTAACAGCCTCTGGGGCTCCTCTACTACCAAACTGGGGGAAAGATCATAGAGAGCACAATACTTCAAAATAAGTTGTATATTCTAAATACATTACAACCCAATCATTTCACTGTTGCTACTGGAACTTTCGGCAATATTGTGACGTGTTGGTAGCACTGGGGATGCTAGTGTTGGCAACATGGCAGTGTAGGTTGGTAACACGGACAGGATGTGACGTGTCGCAAAGTGAGGGGTTAACTTGTTAATCGTGGGGTGTGTGAGTGGTACCTTCCTCTTTCTGCAAGGCACCTGGAGAGGTAACTCGTGTTAGAACATGGGCAGTCCACGTTGAAACAATAAGGTAAAGTTATCTGTAAATTTCCGTGTAATATAGTGGCCATCCATAGTTAAAATGGTTTGATTATTGGAATAGGTAACTTTACCTCCTAATCCCCTGTAAATTAAGTGTTATGACATAGATTTTAATGCATTTTTATGCTCGCCCCCGTCGACCTCGTGTTGCTTTCATGTATTTATTTGTTTTTGTCATTTTTATTTCGACGGGGACGTCGATCTGGGTAGCTCGGGGAGATATGACGTGTTGGTAGCACTGGGGATGCTAGTATTGGCAACACGGCAGTGTAGGTTGGTAACACGAACAGGATGTGACGTGCCGTAAAGGGAGGGGTTAACTTAATAATCGCGGCGAGGCCAGTAGGTGCCTTCCTCTTTCTGCAAGGCAACTGAAGAGGTAACACGTGTTATGATATGCCAGTCCAGGTTGAAACAATAAGGTAAAGTAATCTGTAAATTTTTGTGTAATATAGTGGCCATCCAAAGTTAAAATGTTTTGATTATTGGAATAGGTAACCTTACCTCCTAATCCCCTGTAAATTAAGTGTAATTAAATTATTTTAATGCATTTTAAGACTCGCCCCCGTCGACCTCGTGATGATTGTAAAAGAATATAAACTTCCCGGGTACCTTTCCGCTCTACCATCTAGAAATTTAAGTGATATTAATATGTGAGGTACGACAATTTCGATTTAACGATACTTCTCCGCAATTGCACTCAGACTCATTAGGTCTGCATACTCAACATTTTCCTATAATCATTAGCATTGCTAATTCCATAGCCTTCTACAAATTTAAACCAAAATGGAGATTCTTTAACGCATTGGTCAAAATACAAAATAACATCATAAATTGTATTCAGAATCTGTCAACTCTCAAGTGCTGTATTCCTCTTGATATTTATATAATTATTTTAGAACTCACAGAACCCACACTTACATCAGCAGACTTGCGCATTCCTTAAACAACGGCACCACCTAACAAATGAAGTTGTAGTATAATTCTTGCAAAGATGTCATAAAAATGCAGAGCATTCTATCGATATAAAAGACACCCCTCCTTGGAGAATAAAATTCAGTTTCAGAAACATCTCTCAGAGACACGCATGATTGATTATCAAAGAAAATAAACAACAAAGCTGGTTTAGCTTCGTCTCCTATTTAAAGCACGATACTCCTGTGTCTATTCTCTGGAACAGAATTTAAAAAAATAATAAACAACACTTTTAAACCAATGCAAAACCAATGCCTACAAAACTAGAATAAAAATCTAGCAATTACCACCCTTAAAGGCATAGCCGACACGTTTAATAGATTCATTTGAAAAGTTTCAACGACCAAATATAGATCGAAACTCCCCGCAATCCGCAACATCAGTCCCTTATACGGACATTAATTTATTTTCCGATTACTTTGAAGAAGACTACAACGAAGAACTAACGATGGCAGAAATATTAGAAGAATCAAAATCCTGCTCTTCACATGCACCCGGACCAGGCAACGTTCCTTATGAATTTCTAAAACGATTGCCATATGAAGGACCTGTTTACCTAAACGATCTATACAACTTCATTTGGCTACAGAAAGTTTTCTATAATCAATAGCGATAAGCTATTGTTGTTCCAATCCTCAAACCAAACAAGGGGTATTCAATTCCTCAGAACTTTCGTCCAATAGCCGTAACATGTACCAAGTGTAAGCTTATGGAAAAATAGTAAAAATGAATGCTGGACAAACTTTTTTCATTGACACCCAAAAAGTATTTCGGAGCCAACACTCCACGGTTGACACATTCATCACCCTTGAAATGGAAATTACAGTCGCCTTTACATCATTAGAACATATATACTTAATCATTGAAAAGGCATATAGTACTGCAAAAAAATCTCACATAGTAAGAACTCCTCGATACATCAACATTAAAGTTAATATGATGCATTTTATATGAAACTTTTTCCACAATCACAGGATACGAGTAAAAGCCAATGGAATTCTTTCAAAACTAGTTAAAATTTAAAACGGATCTGTAATAGGCGTAATCGTGTTTCTTTTGGTTATTAACAACGTGGTAAAATATCTAAGCCCTCCAATAAAGTCTAGCTTATATGTCGATGACCTTACTATATATTTTAAAGGTATCAGTATCATCTCTACTTAAAAATTGCCTTCATCAACTTCAGCAATGGTCAACATGAAGGTGTCCTAATACCTCTAAGACAGAATGTATCACTTTCTATAGGAAGATGTCTAGACCAATAGACTTAGAGCTATTCTTAAATGAAAAGAAGCTTCACTGTGACCAAAATGTGAAAATACTTGGACTTACTTTTGACAATAAATTTTCATGGGTCCCACACTTGAAAAATCTAGAGTGGTTGCATAAAATGTCTTAATAAGCTTATGGCTTTGGGTTGGGTGTCGATTACTATGTACTTCTAAACACTTACAAAGCAGTTATTAAATCCAGACTGGACTACGCAGTTATCGTTTATGCCTCTCATCTCCTACAACTCTAAAATGTTGGAAAGAACTGAAATTTGTCGCTCTAAGAATAATTCTTGGTGCTTACGTTACTAGTCCAGTGGTGAGATACAAGCAGAACTACCGCTCTGTACTCGCAGGAAGACTTTGAGTCTATCGTATGCCATTAAGACAGCTTCAAACCCAACTTCTGCAATGTATCGCTACATTTATCTTATCCATACACCATGAAGTTCTTCATCAACGCCGGATCAAACCTTTTCTCACTAGAATTGCTGAATGCTGCAAAGAAATTAATTTTAAAATCCCCTAAAACCCATACAAATCGACTCACAGCGGATATACTTCTATGGCATCTCCCCACAACCAACCTTCGCTTTTCTCTGGTGCTAAGCTTTTGTCTATCTACGATGGCTTCCCAGTTATATAGATATTAAATAAGAATGGAGACGACTTAAGGGCTATTCATAGAAAGTTCAAGAGGTAAAATTGTATTCGTAATATATCTCATTATGTATCTCAAACATAACGTGTTGAACAAAACGGCTAGAGACATATTTTAGAAAATAAAAACTTAATCTTTTTCCATGCAAGTATGATTTATGATGAAGGCGAATTAGTGGAAATCTTCGCCTTACATTTTCAGATTCCGATCCATGTCACACTAATTCAGAACGTTTCCAAAATAATAGGTAAGGTGACTTTTTGAGAAGAAAACTCCGGTTTAGAGAAGATTGAATACGTTGTTGAGCGATGCTGTTCATACAGATAGAAAGAGAGACAGACACATAGGGCACTACAATGTTCGTGAACCTTTTCTAAAAATACTGTAATGGCTTCGAGGGACTTCAAAACGCATATTTTATAGAGAAATATCGGTATGGAATTTTTAGTGAAATAAGATGTAAACAATAGAGGAGGTAGAAATACAAAATGAGAAAATGGCAAATGAAAGTTCCAAGAATTAGCACATGAAGAAAACATTAGTGAAAGGTACCAGCATTACAAAATGTCATCACTCTGTAAGCACTATGATTGTGCAACTTAAATATTATTAAGATTGTACTGTAAGTAGAATACTGAAGAGAAGGATGTGTATTAAGGACGCAAAGTGAGAAAATTTAGAAATATAGCTTCAAAACACTGGAGAACGCATGCTAAGAATTATATAGAATGTGCTAGGGATGTCTTCATGGTCCAAAATATATTCTAGGCATTCGCGATCACTACGTCTAAAACATATAATGCCTAACTAGTAATTATCACTAACCACAAAAATGTCTGAAATACATACAATTCAAATTGAAAATGTTCAATAAAGAACCTAAGAGAAGCTTCATGCAAAAACATGGTCCTAGATTCCCTCATCTCCACGGTTTCTTTTTATTTGCTATTGACTGACTCCCTCCACAGTTACTTTCTTTATCTATGTACTTGGTCGTTTTCACTTCCAATGTAGTCTTTCTTTTCTAAGTTCCCTTGTTTACCCAGTTTATCATTTCTGTGTTTTACTGTTACCGTATATTACGCAATTACACATAAAAAACACACACACACTAACATTCATGCCCATAGCGTCACTCGAATCCCCGACCCTCAGCTTCGTGGAGCACCAAAGCCATACACTCCAACGACCACGGATACGAGGGTCTGCAAAGTCTGGGAGGCAAAGGATTAAATAAACGTTCCGATGTAACTTGACCAGGGTTGTCATTTCAACACATTTATTTTAAACTATCCATCAGTACTTCAGATCTACTAAAGTCAGAATGAACACATACATCGTATCCTTAGTTAAAAGGAAGAAAGTTATTTGTTTAGGATAGCTTCGATTATTATTTGAATTTATAATACATAAAAGGCGCTACAATTTATTGGATATGCGCACTCAGAGACTATGTAATGTGACCGGCCTCACTAATGCAGATGTTGCCATCATTCAAGTTCTGAAAGTATACTTAGAAGAGTAGTAGCGACGCGCGCACCTAACACACACGTGCACTCGCGAGCGCGCTCGCCCTTCAAACAAGACGTCCTTAAATAAGGCATACCTGTGGTGCTTCTAACGAAGCACCCACAGCATTTCTGTAAGTAAAGTCAATCAGATTGCTGAAAAACATACTTTATTCAGATAATTGTAAGAAAAAAGAGCGAGGTGGCTTTGTCATGCTATTTGGAAAACTCGAAAATAACTGCACGCCTCACCGGATACAACCTTTTAAAATATTAGTTGCAAACTTTAATGTCTTATATGAAATATAACTTAGTTTAAATAAATCAGTTGTTAAGGATATGACATGCTTAATTGTAATCAAACATCTTTATATTTTACATGCTGTAAGCTTATTGCTCTTAGTATTCTGTGCACTTCCTATTCTCTCTCTTTTTTACTCTCTCTATCACGCACGTGCCTAGTAGGAAGAGAAGCTATTGCATTCCACCTAAAAATTAGATACCGAGATTTTGAGTCTCCCTGAATCCAAATAAAGCAATTTTGGAATCGTCCGTGTGTCTGAATAGCATAGTCAAAAACGAAGTCGGGTAAATATCAAACTTGGTATTTGAGTTCGGTATCTTCCAAGGATGTTACAGGAAGATTTTCAAGAAAACCCCCCACCCCCAACTACCCTTTACATGAAACACATTTCAAAAATTTTGATTTTCCAAAAATGCCTCTAACGCTTTTGATGAAAATACCAGATATTAAAGATATTTGCGTGACAAATAAAATGTATATCTTGAATTTTCTGGATATATTCTAGGAAGTCCACTTCATTCGGAAGGAATTTTGTATAGTCTTGTATAACTGGTAAACGTTAAGCGATAGACGAAAACGTGCCACACATAAAATGTAGATCTCTTTGAAACACACAATTTATTTAAAATATGTGTTTTTTGTGGTATAAACCGCTTCTGAGATATCCATTATTAAAGGTTCGAATTGTTCAATACTTGTCATTCTTTTTAAGTCCCAACGATTTTCAGTTGTTTTTCGCTATAAAAATTGAAGTTTAAATTTTAAGACCAGCATATCGCTTCCAGTTCTTAAAAATTTGACTACCGCTGTTCTTTTTGTATCTATAACGAAATGTGTAATTTAACTATTTTTGTAAAGGTTTATTTTGATTAAAATGTAATAGATAGAAAAATAAGCTTTGCTAAGAATAGCTTGTATACCCACTAATAAAGGTAGAGAGTAGGAAAAGTTGTGTGGATGCAAAACATCAGATTTCTTTTGTTATCATTTTCTTACGATATAAACAGATTATGTTTGAAACTAGTGTTTTCTTTCGCTCTGTCCAACAGGTTATGGTCCCACAGCCGTAATTAATGGTTAGTGGTTATAAAGTTTGCAACGGAGTTTGTATGCAGTGGCGATTAATTTACACGTGTATAGGTTAGCCGATAATGGTATGTACCTAAAGATTTAGTCTTTATTTCAAGCAAGTAATTGTTTGATAACAGTCTAAAATGACTACAACTGCTGAAAATACGGCAACTACTTCTAATATGACGACTACAACCTCCACGATGCCCATTATAAACATAGTAGGGAGCAGCAATGTTATACAACGATTGGAAGGTGCATCCAATTATAATAATTGGAAATTAACGATGTAAATGGCTTTGGTCGTTGATGGCTTATGGGATTGTGTCACAAGTGACGTAAAGGATATAAAAAGAGGTCCACAAGCTTTGGCTTAAATTTATTTAAATGTATTGCCCTGCTGTTTTCCTCGTGTTCGTGACGCTAAAATATCAAGAGAAGCCTGGGAAAACTTTCAAAATGCATTTTAGAAAAGAAGTTTAATGAGATGTTTAAATCTTTTGAGAAGATTATTAAAGGATTAAATTAGAAGATATTTCTTCACGGCAGAATATGTAAATGGTGTAATGTCATTAGTTCAGCAAATGGGGGACATCGAGCATGTGAATGACAAAAAAGAGCATGTTACTCTGAGGATTGTCTATGAGTATAAACCACTCATTATGGGACTTGAGACTGTTCACCTTGTGTAGCGAGAGTGCATCTGCGCTAGCAGCTCATAGGTCTGACTTGCGTGCGAATAAAAGCTCAAAACCTAATTCTTTCAGAAATATTGTCATTACTGTAAGAAAGGACACATTAGGCACCAATATCCAAATCATTATAGTTCTAAGACTAATCTAAACCAAAATTCTGATAAGAAAAACTATGTCAAAGTAAGTACGAGGGCTGATCAACAAATAGAGACTGATTTTTTTTCACAGATGTTTATTACTCCAATTCAATGTTTACATGATCTTTTTCAAAGTAGTCCCCTCCTACTCCAATGCATTTTTATAGCGTCTCTGCCAGTCCTTGAACACGTGCTGCAGACCATTCTTGGTCAGGTCCTTGAGAATCGCCTCACTTTTCTTGAGCACTGCTTCAGAGTTCTCAAATCGAATACCCCTAAGCTTTGCCTTTAGTGATGGGAATAAAAAAAAGTCACAGTGTGCAAGATCGGGGCTATAAGGTGGATGTGATACACAGGTAATGTTGAATCGAGCCAGAAACTGCACGACTTGATTTGCGACGTGAGGCCGTGCATTGTCATGATGAAGTCGCCACCCAGTCCGAGAAACTCTGGTCGTTTCTTTGTAATGTGCTTCCTCAGTGTAGCCAATACTGACGTGTAGTATGCTGCTGTAACAGTAGTGTGAGCGGGAACTGCATGCTGGTAAATCATTCCATTACAGTAAAAAATGTGATCACCATCACTTTCACTGCAGATGGAACAACTTTTGCCTTTTTGGTGTTGGAGAACCTGGCGATTTCCAAACTGTGCTGGCTTGTTTTCCTTCAGGATCATAATGATGCAGCCGGTGATAATCGATTTAAAAAGTGCATCACCTCCATTGTCTGGATGCGAAATGCACGTAGGGTCTACAAAATAAAGCATTACTACCAACCTATCAATACGAGAGTGCTGCCGCCTACCAACATTATACATAAAAACCCGCTCTTTTCAAATATTTATGTTACAGATACGAAACTATCACGGAAGCTACAGGAAAAAATCAGTCTCAGTCTTTGTTGATCATCCCTCGTAAAAGTGATACTACTTTGTTGACAACTTTATTAGAATGTAGGCCTACTCCTAAGGAGGAAGGTCTTTCTGCATGTGACATAGAACCAAATGATTGGCTTTTAGATAGTGGCCGTAGCGCTCACATGAGTAACAAAATGATAATATAAAAAATGAAAGGATGCAAGTTACCGTAGCCAATAACTCAAAGCTCGAAAGTGTCGGAGCTGTGGTGTTTAGCTTTTGTTGAAAAATTCACAAAGGTTAGTGTAAAGGATGTCATGCACGTTTATAACCTAGATACTAACTTATTATCAGTTGGTAAAATTGTTGAAAAAGGTAATGTTGTTTTGTTATAGTAAGTCATGCAAGATTTCCATAAAATGGTTGTACAATTAGTGAAAAATCAGAAATTATTGCACCTAATATAAATTGAGCGTTTAAGGTAAATAAAGCAAGATTTATTGAACAAGAATGTACATCCCAACCTTCTATGAGAGCAAAAGTAATGGAAGAGTTTGTTAAGCCTACTAACGACAAGCCTATATGTTGTATGGATTTTGCAGCTGTCACTGTGTCTCAGAGTATTTGGCACAGAAGGCTAGGACATTTAAGTCTTAAAGGTATGAACTTATTAAAAAATGTTTATGTGATGGCATTAATTTTTATAAACCAGAAGAAAAATATGTTTTTCTTGTGGTGAAGGCAAGAAAAGGAGAAAACCATTTCTGAAGGTTAAAGTAGATGAGCTGCTGCTTTACTGGAACTTATACATTCTGATTTTTGTGAACCAATGTCAATAAAATCTGGGGTGGTTCTAGCTATTTATTAAAATTTATCGATGATTTTTCAAGAAAAACGTTTGGTTATCTCCTGAAATATAAGAATTAACTGTTAAATTATGAAATTTAAAATTAAAATGGAGAAACAAAGGGGTCTTCAAATAAAACGCTTAAGAACTGATAATGGTAAAGGTGAATAAAAAAATTAACAGTTTGCAAACTTTCTTCTAGAAAATGATATTGTTCATGAAACAACGGTTCCTTATACACCAGAACAAAACGAAGCCAGTGCACACTTAGAGAAAAGACAAGAAGTCCCCTTCAAGATTCTGGTTTAGATAAACGTTTCTGGGGACAAGCCATCTTCACAGCTATTTATTTGAAAAATAGAGATAGCTCCCAAAAATGCAACAACAGGAGAAGTTAAGACTGGATGCAAATTGAATTTAAAACACCTAGTGTGTCTGTTTGTAAAGCATATATTCACATCCCGAAACAGTTTCGGAAGAAACTTGTTCCAAAGGCTAACCACACATTATGGTTGGTTATTGTGATCACACCAAAGGCTACAGATTAATTGATCCAATGAAGCCTACACAGGTTGTCAAATCACGTATGTTATATTTATTGAAAACAGTGTAAACGAGTCACCTCTTTGCAATGACTCAAGAACACATGAACCAGTATTTGTACCAGTGGTTGACAATGTTATACCAATGAAGGACATTATTGTTCCAGTTGATGAAAAACAACTGTCATTACAAGATCACACTATAAACGAAGACATGTCTGAAGTTGAAACTTCAAAAATTGAAAACAGAAAAAAAGCTGTTCGTAAAGTGAAGGAGCCTAAATGGATGCAAGATTATGTTTATCCTGCAATAATTGATAAATTTATTGAACCAAAGACATTTCAATAAGCTATGGAAAGTGAATTCAAAGAAGAATGGATAGAAGCAACGAATTCAGAATAAAACCCGCTAACCCAGAACAATGCACGGAAACTTGTTGATCGTCCAAAAGATGAAACTGTCCTAAAGTGTAAATGGGTTTATAAAGTGAAGAAAGATACAGATGGCGATCTTGATAAATTCAAGGCGCGCTTTGTAGCTAAAGTCTTTACTCAAGAATACGGTGTTAATTATAGAGAAAGGTGCGTTATTCGACAATGCAACTACTGTTCTCAGTTGAAAATGAACTAGATTTAGACATTGACCACATTGATGCAAAAAGACAATATTTGCATGGTTCTTTGACCGAAACCATTTATATGGAACAACAAACAGGTTTTAAAAAATGGAAATATAGCTTGTTTCATAAATAAGGGTCTTTATGGACTAAAACAAGTTAGAAGATCATGGAATAAACCTCTCATAAAGTGTTGACAAGTATTGGTTACAAAAAGTCAAAATATGAACCATATTTATACACTAAAACAGTAAAAATAGTGTAAATATAATTGCTCTGTATTTTGATGATTTTTTAACCATAAAGATGAAAAGCAAAAACTAATGAATGCTTTAGAAGAAAATTTTGAAGTAAAGCTTCTTGGACAAGTAACTCATTGTCTTGGTATGAAAATTACAAGAAACAGAGAAGATGTTATCACATTGTCAGTGAGTCCATATGTAAAGGAACTGCTAAAATAATTTGCTATGTTAAAAGCTAAACCAGTAAAAACTCCTATAAACCTGAAACTTGAAAAAGCTGAAGATCAGAAACTTCTAAAGATCCGTATCAGGTGCTAATTGGACTTTTGTATTTGTCTGTATGTAGCAGACCTGATATAGACAATGCAACAATTATCTAAGTCAATTTAATACTTGTCATGACGAGAAACATTGTATAGCAGCAAAAACAGGTGCTTCGCTCTCTAGTGGTACGGTTGATTTACGAAGACTTCGAAATGCATTGATATTGAGTTTAGTTTGTTATTTATGGACGCTCTTTAATTGCTGTGGTCCTTAGCGTCCAATTCTATATTGGGCGTGAAAGACCGGTAATTTTACTCAGAGGCCTCTATCAGTCTTGAGGTTTTTTACGTGCGTAAATCTAGGAAACGAGACCACGGCTTTACTTCCCTTCCGAAGGAAGCCGCGCTAAAGATTTTTAGGCCAAAAAAATCCATCGCCCTCCGCCGTGCTTGAACCGGCGATCATGCATTGCTTTGGAGGCTTTCCTGGATGGACTGGGAAGGTGATGTGAGAGATCGTACAACTGTCTTCGTCATGAGAATTGGAGGCTGTGCAGTTTCATGGGATTCACGAAAACAGCGCACAGTTGCTCTTTACAGTATGTAGGTAGTGACATTGTGAAAGATTATAAATATCCTAAGTGAAATTATTGGCTTAAGTGAATCTCATCCAGTTGTAATGTATTATGATAATAAAAGTGCTCAAATGTTTATTTCTAATGAAAACGCACATAATCGTACCAAACATTTTGATGTTAGGCATCATTTTGTCGGAGAAGCTATTCAAAAAGGTAAGATAGTAATTAAGTATATGCCTATTGAAAAGATGATAGCTGATGTATTGATAAATCGCCCACAAGCTCTAAATATTAAGACTTTGTGAAAAACTTTGAGTTGAAAGTAGTTTAAACTGAAGCAGAGGTTGTTATTGTGCTTAATTTGCAAATATATTTGATTAAGGGGGAGTGTTAAGGATATGGCATACCGAATTGTAACCAAAAATTTGTACATTTCATATGTCCGTGGACTTATTGCTCTTAATATTCTATGCACTTCCTGTTCTTTCGCTGTGCCCAACAACAGCTATGAGTGGGAACACCTCGGCACTACCACTTACGAGAGCTATTGTGCTCTACCACCTTCCAGGAAGAAGGGATGAAGTGAAGGAACCACACAGGAGGCTACAGGCCTTAGGCAGACACAGACGCACAGAAGTCCCTAACAAAGTGTGCGGAGCCGCCGAGAGAGGGCGAATAGCGACCCACTAGTCGAGCAGCCCTAGCGCATCTGAAAGATGAGAAGAAAACGGAATGAAAAGTAAATTACGGAAAGGAAATCGTGGTAGAGAAGAAACTACCCCAGCATTTGTCTGTTGATCCCGGGGTAACCACGAAAAACCCATGCGTCACAGTGTGCGGTCGCCGGGGATCGAACCCGGAACCTCCCGAATGTGGGTCACAGACGTGCCTGAGCCATCCGGCTCGGTAAATAAAACGGTTGATTGCAAGTGTATGTCAGTAAAGCACAAGCCGTGAATTTTAAAAATTATGTTTACCTACCTGAACACTGAAAGAAGTAACCCAAAGCATGAAGTCATATTTAAAATTAGAACTAAATATGTAATAAAATGTCATTAAAGAGCATTTAGGTATGATCTTTTATTGCTATTGATACGCGTTTTACTTCACTTAAGACTTCTAATCGGTCAGTAAATGTGGAAGATTTAGGAAGAGTTGGCTGGAGTAAAGACGGAACAGGCTATAAGCCTAATCCTTGATAATGAAGAAGAAGTAAACATTGTACCCAGAACGTCAGTCTCTCAAATAGACAACATAATCATTGTCCACCACATTCCTATAATTTTTGCTGGATCCCAAAGTGAAGTGACGCAGGTAATTCTTTCAGCTTCACGTTTAGGCGCAATATGACGCAGCCACGCTACGTCCTTCAACAATGAAGCAATACCTTTGCCTCACGGTTGCTGCTTGTCTCCTCCTAGATGGTTCTTTTGCCACGGCTGCTCCAGCATAAAACCTTAACCTTAGGGTATGCCTGGGTGTGTACAGAGAAACACACAAACGCTGTCTTGGAACACCTTTATTCACTATTTAAAAGAATACTTTAGGTTTGCCGATCACTATTAAATGTATACGATGATACTTTGTCTTTACCAAGACCGAAGAATATTAACCAAAGCTAGGCATTCTACCCTCTAGCATGTTCGCCGCCAATGTTCACAACTCGACGGGACTCTCGTCCCACACTCGCCAGGCACTCAGGACAGACTAATCTACCCACGCTACTACAAGGAAAACCAACGCCTAAACTTCCCCTCCTCCCCTCAAACTTAGCGTCATGATGCTTAGAGAGTGGCCTTCACCAGGCTAAGTGCAGCTGCACTCGACTGGTTCCAGGTAAAACTTGCTTCAATGGTATTTACCCTTTCTACCTGAGGCTGATCTCTAATTAACAAAACTGTGCCTGTCTTGTCTTTCAGTCGCTTTTACAGTCAACAATTTTCACAATGCTTCTCTTTTTATACATACACTGATTTTAAGTATATTATTACTTATTTTATATCACTATCCTTCTCAGATTATTATGATAATTATTGCCTTTATAATTCCGGCTTCAGAAGTCTCCAAATATTTTTACTTTCTCTACTACGTATGGTAAGTAGGGTAAGTATTGTATTCCACCCAAAAATTCGATACCAAGATTTATCGGAAATACATGTTTTGAGACCCCCTGAATCCCAAAAAAGCATATTTGGAAACATGTCCGTCTGTGTGTGTGTCTGTGTGAGTGCCTGTGTGTATGTCTGTGTGTGTGTGTCTTGTCTGTGGGTGTATCTGTGTGTCTGTGAACAGCATAACTCAGAAATGAACAGTCGGATAAACACCAAACTTGATATTTAGGTTCAGTATCTTCCGGAGATGCGACACGAAGGTTTTCAAGAAAATCCCCCCACTCCAGATTACCCTTTACATGGAACATTTTTCGAAAATGTTTATTTTCTCAAAAACGGCTCTAACGATTTTGATTAAAATATCATATATGCAAGATACTTTCATGACAAATAAAATGTATATCTTGAATTTTCTGGAAATGTCTCCAAAAGTATTCTTCATTGTGAACGACTTTCGCATAACCGGTAAGCCATAAGAGACAGACAAAATTTTACTACACAAAAAATGTAGATCGCGTCAAAATACACAATTTATGTCCCATAAAAAATTTTTGTTGAGTGAACCGTTTTCGAGATATTGATTGTTATTCCCTTAAATTTTCCAATACTTTTATTTTTTCTCAAATTGGAATTCGTTATTAGTTTTTTTTATCCTGGTATTGCAAAGAGAATGGAATACTCCACATAGCAACTAGCTCTTAAAATTCTTCACCATCGCCTATGAATTCTCCTTGCATCTACAAGAAAATTAGCAATAAGATTAACATCTCGATATCTCGATTAACATGAAGCATATGGAGAATAAGCGTTTGTAAAAATAGTTTGTATAACAGTAGAGAAAGTCATGCGAGTGTAACACATCAGATTTTTTTTCGTAATCGGTAAAGATCTATTTGTATTTAAGACAATGAAAATATAGCGAGCAATTTCTTAAAGTGCAATGTAGTCAATATGGAACTGTATGTAGATATGTACTAAGTTATAAGTGTTCAAAGTTTCGTCCTGAACAATGAAACGGTGTGAATGTGTGGATAAGGTGTTGACAATAGGGATACGGGATAGAGGTTTACTTTCTTTACCACGTACCTTATAGCTAGAGGAAGTACTGCATTCCACCCAAACGTCGATATCGATATTTCACCAGAAATACTGTTTTGAGGCAGCGTGTGTTTACCTATTATAGTATAACTCAAGAAACGAAATGTCGGAAATACCAAAGTTGGATTCAGCCTATCCTACCCTAAACTCTGTTTATATGGACGTTTTTGATTTACTCAAAAATCACTCTTTAACGATTTTATTAAAATACAATGTATTTAAGACATTTGTATGGTACATAAGACGTATATCTACAATTTTTTGGGAATATTCTAAGAAGTCATTTTCATTCGGAAGATGTTTTGTATGTTGTATAACTTGCAAACCATAAAGAGATTGAAAACACCTTACTGCACAAAAGATGCAGATACCTTCACAATTTCTTTGAATAACCTGTTTTGGTTTCAGCCATTCCCGAGAGAGCCATTATTATTGGTTTGAATGTCATTGCATTTATTGCAGTACTGCCAATCGTCAGTTGTTTATTGCGATGTCATAAAAGAGCATGGAATTTTAACGACAATACTTACAATAGACCCGTTACAATAGAGACCTGATACAATAGAGACCCGTTTTTAAACACTTGGCGATCGCTATTTCCTTTGTACCTATAACGTAATATGTGATGAAATTATTTATACAAGCGTTTATCTCAACTGATTTGAAGTAGATGGAAGATTATGCCTTTGCAAGAATATTTTTTAGAAGTTATGCAAGAATAAATGATATTGGTTAGAGAAAGTCATGTGAATGTAACATATAAGAATTTGTTTTAAAGGTGTAAACAGCCTATTAATGTTTCCCTTGTCCTAAAGCATAAGTGTACAAAGGGTCACTCTGATACGTCAAATGGTGCAGATCTATAAGGTGTTGAAAATATGAATAAGGAATATTTGTTAGGAAGCTACTAATTTTCGTAGTGTGCTGTATTATAGCTTCCGAAAGGTTTGCTCAGACAGGTTAAACAAATTTAGGTTTGCATGAAAGGTGTGGGAAACAAAAGCTAGAGTAAATATTGAAAACTACAAGGGACTATAGACTTGAAAATACAGAGTTAGTTTTGAAAAGATATGTAATTCTTATTGGAGCTGTTGTTTGTCCAAATAGGTCAAATGATGAAGGTTTATGTACACGGAATGGAAATGTGTCAGGGGTGGTTTCTGGAACTATCTTGTTATCCTTGTTTGCTCCTGTAGTATAACTATAGAAAGTTCTGTTCGGAGAGGCCAATCTGTATTAATTTGTATGCAAGGGGTTGAAACAAGGATAACGGAAATTGTTTAAAGTTGTAGGACAGGATATCGTTTACCTTATGTCCTAAAATCCAAAAGTATGCTAAATCTTGTTGAATCACATTTCCTGATGATGTCCACCGATACCAGAGGAAAGCTTATTGACATGAACATGAAATACCCCTCCATTCTCTCGAGAAACCAATTTTGAATACCTTATACCTCCCTTCTATCGCTTCGTACTGTAATTTCATAAACCTCCGTTGTATGTGGAACAATGAGTCACCAATATCCTCTTATCTTCATTTATATTTAACAAAATTGGAATGAAAATCGGCAACATGGTAAGAAACTCCAACCATCAAGTTTAACATTTTTTAAAAGTCTTATGAGATACATAGCAGGATATACCTAATGAGTTCATAAACTAACGAGGAAGTAATGGAAGAATTACAGTTAGAACGTTTAATTGATCACGAACACCATTACTAGAACAAATTAATAAATCAGCTGCATAGCATGTGTACAAACAGAATCTCAAAAGCTATTCCTCATTATCGTCCAAATGGGAAGAGATCTTTAGGTCGTCCAAGAAAACTTGAATATAAAATTGAACAGTGAGATCTATACAGGCCATATGAATTAATACTTGAAAGGAAGAAGGAAAAGAAATACCTTAAAGGCTATGTCCATCAAGAAGAAAGTTTCCCTAAAATAGTGAAAAAACTTACCAAAATCTTACACATCCACATGCAAACTTTTATAACGCAGGTACATTGATCCAAACCGATTGTTGATGTACTCTATCAATGGAGATAATTGTCTCTGAATTAAATAACTTTCAAGACGGTGATAGCTATCTTCTTTCAACTTTGTACAATTCATGGAATAATTCGTGAACAAGTGTTTCCACTCATATATTGCATATAAGGTCGTAAACCACAGTAAGCGGTAAAAGAAATGATAACAAAAAACGAGAAATCAATGGAGACCTCTGAGTGTCGGCTTACTACCGGAAATTACACTCAGGGATCTCTAACTCGTTTCTCTGAATTCATTCAGAACTGCTTTCCCCAAAAATACAATAAAATGGAGTTTATTTCATTTTGTTGCCAGCATGGAAACAATTTGCTGCAAAAAAATCTAAGGGAGGCATACGTACTGAAGATAATGTGACACTCTGAAATTTTGCGACAGAACCTTTCATACCTCTGGAAGATTACTATGAGTAATGAGGTAACCAACTTCCGTAAGAGAATATAAGAAACACATCGCGAAGATAGGGACCATTTGTAGCTCCACAATTCCTGCCAAATTTATGAAACATATTTGATCTTATTGGAAATAGACTGCAACTAACGATTGACAGTGCCCAAGGGTTGTATTCGAGATACAAAAAACACTATATATCGATCTCTTTCCAAATGGACATTTTTGGAATTCAGAAGTAAAGATGAATGTGATGAAGTAATCACTTAGCTATTTGGAGGACACTTGATAGTAAGACGTGTTAAAAATTGTAAGTAATAAATAAACACAAAGTTGAAAGGATGGTAGGAGATTAGCAGAATTAAAACAATATTTGAAGTCGTAAGCTGAACGATTAGGTAAAACTGAAAAGCACTAAAACTCATTTCAATGAGCACTATATATATGTTCCCTTACCTTAGAACCTGAGTCTACCAATATCTCCTGTTATTAAATACTACGAATTATGTTGGAAAGGTAGAATCAGACGACTGAAAAATTCAATGCCATCGTCGGGATTTGAACCACGGATCTCCCGGTCTCTCTAACCAGTAAGCTATCGTGGCAACATTAAATTTTCCAAATGACTCGCATTTTTCCCAGTAAACCACAAGGAGATCTCAAATTACATTGAAATGACATACCCCAATGGAGACTTACAATAGTACTTCAAGTCCCGGGCTTCACAATTTCGACCATTATTAGGTCAGTTAATGGAATTAATTGTTCTTCCACACAGGCCGTGTGTTGGAGGAGGTTGGAAAGGTGGAATTAGACGATTGAAAAACCGGACGGAGATCTGTAGTTCAAATCCCTGCTTTGGCATTGAATTTTTCAGTCGTGTGATTCTATCTTTCCAACCTTGTCCAACACACGGATTGTGTGGAAGAACAATTAATTCCACTACGGATTATATTATAATTATTTTATTGCTAGAGCTTTAGACATGACTGCAAGTTAGACACACTGACATTAGACATGACTGTTATATTACATCAGATCTTATTCTATATATGGTCATGCTATCGTTAGACTTGCTTCCTTAAAGCTATTATTGCGAGACCTGGGAATTCGAAGCTATTGAATTAGAGGGAAAATTTGAGACTACTGTTACTTCGAGACATATTTTTGACTGTGAATGGGCAAAATGAACAACATCTGTGCCATAAACGCTTCATTAGTCATGATAAGGATTTGTTTGTAGTAGAGGAATTTTATTGAAAATTCGCCGCAACTTTGGAAAATACTGAAGTTAAATTTCAAGTTTGGTATTCACCCAACATTTCGTTTAGAGCTATGCTGTTCACAGAAGCGCCGATATATTCATATACAGACCAGTTTCTAAACATATGACGTGCTGCATCCACATGCATTTCTTTACCCATTATGGTTGAGTTTTATGTAGTGCCTACAAACTATTCTTAACAAAGCTTATTTTTCTATCTACTCTATCGTTAAACGTTTGAAAAATAGTTTGATTACTCATTTCGTTATAGGTACAAGAGGGACAGAGGAAACCAATCGATATTCAGATGATTCAAAGTTAATCGGTATATGCTGACCTTGAAATGCCATACTCTTTCCAGTTATATTGCGAGAAACAGCTGAATAGCAACTCCAATTTAAGAAAATGACAAGGTGTTGAAAAATTCAACCAATAATTACGATTGTCTCGGAAATTGCTCATGCTACAGAAAAGGTTATTTGAAATAAATTGTGCGGTTTAAAGAGGTAGACATTTTTACTTTCTCTATCACGTACACAGTAGGTAGATAATGTATTGCATTCCACCCAAACATTTGATACCGAGATTTCACCGAAAATACATGTTTTGAGGCCTCCTGAATAAATAAAAGCATTTTTTAAAAAAGACCCACAATCTGGGTGTGTGTCTGTGAATAGCATAACTCAAAACCGAAATGTCAGATAAGTTCTAAATTTGCTGTTTAAGTTCAGTTATTCCAAGGATGCAACACAAAGATTGTGAAGAAAAAACCACAACAGCTACCACAACTACCCTCTTCATAGAACATTTATTGAAAATTTTGATTTAATAAACAAATGGCTAACGATTTTTATTAAAACACCATATATTAAAGATATTACATGAGAAATAAAATGTATATCTTGAATATTCTGGGAATGGCTGGTGAAGTACTCTTCATTCGGAAAGAATTTTGTATAATATTGTATAAATGATAAACCTTAAGGAATAGACGAAGGCGTACTTCATAAAAACTGTAGATGTCCTTAAAACATACAAGATTTTCAATAAGCTTTTTGTGGTATAAACGATTTGTGAGATATCCGCAATTAATGATTAGAATTGTTTGTTATTCGGTAATTTTCTTAAATTCCTGTCAACATTTGGTTGTTTCTCGCGATTACATGAAAACAGCATGATTTTAAGTTCAGAGTACAGCCTCCAAGTCTTAAACATTTGGCTATCGCTCTTCTCTTTGCATCTATTACGAAATGTGTAATGTAGCTATTTCTGCAAAGTTTAATTTGACCAAAATGTAGTAGACAGAAAAATAAGCTTTAGTAAGCATAGTTTGTATGTTAACTAATAAACGAAAGAGTAGAGAAAATCCTGTGAATGGATCAATAAGATTTTTTTGTGTGGTACTTATTTGTTTGTTTCTTATGATTTATCCGTTATATAAAATTCTATAAATATTCTTCCCAATGAACAGGACTCACAGGCTATTCCCAAAGATATTCGACATATACATTTTACTTATCGTGTAAATAACTACCTTAAACATATAGTATTTTAATCAAACTCCTTAGTGTCATTTTAAAAACATAAAAAAATAACGAAACACTTGCATATTAATGTTAATTTGGGATGGGGAATTTTTGAAGTTGTTCATGAAGATACTGAATATAAATACGAAGTTTGATATTTATCAGACTTTTATTTCTGATTTATGCTGACCACAGACACACATACACGGAACTTTTTCTAAAAATGCGGCTTTTGAGTTCAGAGAGCCTCAAAATATGTATTGCGTTGTCTCATAAGTTCGTTCGTTTTGCTCGCAAGTTCCATCTATAGCGCCTGAAAACCCTAAATCCTCTGTACACTCAAGTTATCCTAGTTGCCTAACCACCCCTAGACTTAGAGAACAACCTCCAGACTCTTCTTCTTTATCTGGTTAACCACCTCTTATGTAGGACTTACACCCCCCCCCCCCAGGACTTACAGGCGGGAGCTTGGGGTCAGAGGCCCGTCGAGGAGCAGACACTCATGGATCAGACAGAATATCCAGGATGGGTGATCAGCCCAGTGCCCGGTATGGGAGGGAGGAAGGAAGTAGATGAAACGAAATGATGATGAAATGGATGAACGGAAAGGTGATGATGGAGCAGTTGGTGGAAACCGGAGAACCCGGAGAAAACCCGCCTAAACGCCGCTTTGTCCACCACAAATCCCACATGTGGGTCCCTGGGATTGAACCCGGGCCGCCTCGGTGGGAGACGAGCGGTCTAACTACTCGGCCACGGCGCCGCCCAACCTCCAGACTCGCTGTTGGATATGTCAGTGTGTATTTGTGACTGACGCTGATAGAAAAGCGTGAACTCGTATTTACAAACTATGGAAAGCAAAAAGGAACATTTCCGACATCTTATGCTGTTTTACTATCGTAAGGGTAAAACCGTCTCACAATGCCAGCAGAAAATTTGTGCTGTCTACGGGGAAGATGCAGTAAGGAAGCGAGCATGTCAAAAGTGGTTTAGTCGATTTCGAGCTGGGAATTTCTCCCTAAAAGACAAACCTCAGTCTGGACTGCCAATGGTTACGGACGTGGAAAGAATTCATGAAACGATAGTCAACAATCCACGAATTACAACTCGGGTGTTGGCATTGGAGCTCAATATAGCTCGTGTTACTGTAGCCAGAAATTTGGCAATATATCGTCGACAATAATGGTGTATACTGCAGAAAATAAATAGTTTGTTTACAAAGCATAGCTGCCGTAGTTATTTACTTTGTTTTGAACTACCTTGTGTTTAAAGTTTGTAAACGGAAAGTTCGGCAACTACACTGTCGTAGCTATACTGCGGGTGAGGTGTGTTCCCAGGCGTTCTTAGTGATTCAAACGTAACGGATAGCGAACGAACGTATGAGAAAACCCTATATTTTCAGTGAAATCTCGACATAGAATTTTTGGGTGGAATACAATACTTCCTCTATTTACTGTAAATACATAGTAGAGAATGTAAAACTTTATTTTGAGACAATTGGACCTCAAACATTTTCGTGAAATTTTGATATATAATATCAACATGGAATACAATAGGTACTTCATCTACTCACTTTATGTATGCAGTAATAATGAAGCTTACTCTGAAACATTCAGACTACCTGTTTATAGCCGCGAAAAAAATTTCCCTCATATATATATATATATATATATATATAAATTTTCTTCACTATGACCTTATGTCTATAGAAGTAATTTTGCTTAATCCTGATAATATGCATAATCCTTAAGGAATACATGCAAAATTGGAGGTAGATTACCGGAAGATTAGAAGCGCAGGTATATTCGCAATTGTTGGGTGATTTTGCCTGTCCCCATAATTCTCATAAAGCCACAAGGTAAAATAATGAAAGTGCTGACAGAAAGCAGGAATTTCTTAAATCTCTGTTTTCCAAGCTGCGTACATAAATGTTAGAACGTTAAAGAGTAAAGAATATTTGCTGTGAAAATCTATATCACTTGCTAATAGTAGCATTGGATTCTAACAACCAAAACTCACTTCCTGGCCTGCCTTCTTGGTGTAGGGTGCACGTGAAACTCATGGAAGAAGGAAGGAAAATATAAAAAGGCTCTCCTATCTAACTATACGCCGAGAAAGAACAATATCCTGTGAATTTGGGATAGTCATGTACGCCTTGTCAGTTTTTGCTTTCTCTACTACGTATAGTAAGTAGGGGAAGTATTGCATTCCACCCAAAAATTCGATACCGAGATTTCACCGGAAATACATGTTTTGAGGCGCCCTGAATGAAAAAAATAGCATTTTTAGAAAACGGTCCGTGTGTGTGTGTCTGTGTGGGTGTGTGTCTGTGAACAGAATAACTCAAGAACGAAAAGTATTTAGGTTCAGTATCTTTCCCTTTATACAGAACATTTTTCGAAAATTTCGATTTTCTCAATGACTAACGATTTTGATTAAAATATCATATGTTTAAGATACTTTTATGGAGAATGAATTGTATATCTTGAATTTTCTGGGAGTGTCCCCAAAAGTCGTCTTCATTCTGAATTAATTTTGCATAACTGGTAAATCGTAAGAGATAGATTAAATGTTACTATACAAAAATGTAGATCTTGTTTAACCACACAATTTATGTCACATACATTTTTTTGTCCTTCCGAGATATTCCTTTTTTCCCAATCCCTCTTCTCTCCCCTCCTGGACTTGCAAACAGAATGGGATTGCTCCTTAGCAAACAGCTCTTAAAATATCTGACTATCATTTAAAGCCTATCATCTTCTCCTTGAGCCTAGAAGAGAATTAGAGGCTGGACCCGTAGCTCAGTCGGTAGAGCATCTGCCTCCTGTGCGCGAGGTCCCGGGTTCGATTCCCGGTATGCGGGTTGGGAGTTTTTCTCTAGCCCAGATTATTCCCTATCCTCCCCAGAGTTTGATTGTTTGATCTAATGATTAAAACCCCAAGTTCAAGAAACCTAACGACAAGCGAATACACCGTTGCCAATAGGCAATGAGTTCCAAAGAGACGGCCAATGTAGTTAAAGGCGGGGTATAAATGGAAATAAAAAAACGATCTACAAATTTTCATATCCATTAACATGAAGTAGATGGGGAATAAGGTATGTGAAAATAGTTTGTACAAGAGTAGAAAAGTCACGTGAGTATAACACATCAGATTTTTTAACTTATGGTAGAGCTACTTAAGTAAATAATTTTCAAAGATGAAACACTTATCCAAATGGAGAGTGTTGTTTTTGAGACAAAGTGTAATTTTATTTTTATTGTTGAATTGCACTTTACCTTCAGAACTTGAACACTGTAAAATCCAAAAAATTCGGTATTAAGTGAACAAAAAGCATTCTGATAGTTGTTTGCTGCCTGTTCTTAAAAAACAGGAACGAAATTACCGTGGGTAAACAAACAGTAACCTCTAAGCGCCATTCATATACAAGAATAAGATAAATCTTTCTAAGGCCAGACTGTAATAGACCACGTCAAAATAAGTTAGGAACCTATACAACCAATAGGAACCAATCTTGTAAGTTCAGACTATCCTTGATGAATTACCACAATTCCGAATTACTCTTTCATCTCTCCAAGAATCATGCTCACTGGTTTGCTGTAATTGCAGTACCACTATTCCACGGACAACGGGTGGGTCGTCAGCATGCTTTGAAAGCCGCGTCTGCTTGGCGAACGTAATGTAAACATTAACTTAGCAATTCGAAACACGTGCGTATTCTAACAACACGTAGAAGTACAACACCACACAAAAAGCTTGCATGAAAACAAAATAGTAAGGGTTAGTGTAGAGCTACACTTAGGGTTGAGAGAGAATGGCAATCCTTCTGTTGTCGCCGCTAGGTTGTACAGAGTTTGTCATCGAGGTGACGATGTAAGTAAACGTAAGGTCGCCGACTACTGCAGGGATCGGAGTTACTAGGAACACGTTTTCGCTTTCTCCTTTGTTTGTGGATAAATTGAATATTTTCTGCATGCCTGGATGAAGTTCTGGGCAAGAATAGAATAATTTGAAATTAATGATGTCCCTTAATTACCATGGAAATGTATACTTTTGCATAAAATAATACCATATTCTGTCAATGATAATGCATGATTTAGTTTCCGTTATGGAAATCACAGTTTCCGAAACAGTTCCCTTAAACAACATTGCTTACTATTTAATGGATACATAATTTGAACGTCTTATACACATTAAAGATATTAAGTTTTATGTCCTAAATAAAATTCCAATGCATATTTACTCTATTTACATATTTTAGAAGTGAACCTTTGTTAATGTTAAAAAGGTTGCGTTTTACAATATTACATATTTAATACATTTTCGCCTGATTGGTTGAGATTGCTAAACCGTCACACGTTTGTGGAACACGCATATTGTAGAAGTCAGCTTATTCTACAAAAATTATTAAAGAAAGTAGATTCATGATTCACTTACTTTTTTGTTTCATTTGTATAACCCCCTTTGAACTAGGTTTGATTTTTAGAAACATCTAAATTGTAGACTGTAGATTTTCTAACTGTTGGTTTTTACTGAGTTACATTAGGAAACACACTCACATTAATTCCCACATTTATACTTCCAGACTCTGCCGAAATGATTCTAATTAAAGACAATTTTTACCAACCATCCGGGAATCGAACCCGGGACCTCTGGGTTGAAAAACCAGAAAGGCGACCAGTTTAATACAGAGGCAGTCCATGATTTATTCTACATTTTTATTAAATGAATCCTAAGTGTTATTCTTTCATAATGCACTCGTCTCCGAAACCCACACTTCTAAGTAGTCCTCGGTGGTGTCGTAGATTTACGCCACGTAAAAGAACCTCAAGCCTTATAAAGAGGCCTCTGAGCAAAATGATCGGTCTTTCACCCCAATATAAAATGGGACGCTAAGGACCACAACAGTTAAAAGCGTCCATAAATAAAACTCTATTTAATTTAATTTACACGTCTAAATTACCACTGCGCTTGAAGCATCAACATCAGACACCACCTCAACGCAACAGTTTATCTTTCGAACCAGGCATAGAAATTGATAAGTCGACCTTTGGTTTTGTTTACGCCGAGACACCATTCGGTGATGATGGCTGAACATGGAATACTATCTATAGCGCCGTCATCCTGAACCACATGTTCTTGAACGACGAAAGCTAAGAATTTCGAACTTTTAAGGCAAAAGTACTTGTACACATCGTCAGTATTTCCTTGAAGTGTGACTCCAAATTACTACGCGCTCCGACACGTAGTTTACTTCCGTGTGTACTTTCTTCTTTCTCCATAGCTAAACATAATACCGTCACAATTCCTGTACCGAAATTCATCAATCGTCCCCTTCCATCACGTCCTGGTCTATTGAGTGAAAGTGACACTAAATGATATGATCAAAAAGCTTTGGTTGTGAAAGGCTTATAGGAGAGGTACAATGCTCCAGCGACGATATAACGGTGATGGATGGCGCGCTCCGCCCATGAAACTGGTTAATGACGGAGAAAGGGCACCAACGTCAAAATGACATGATATTACACAAAATATTTGAAATCACGCCATAAATTCTAGTTCCCAAAGACCCGAAGGCGTGTTGTAGCGCTTTAAACACATTATAGCTCTCACGGTTGATGAATTTCAGTCTCTATAACTGGTTTTAGTAAATGACTGTGCAAATGTTGAAGTTTATGACCCTGATGGTATATTTAATGCACTTCAAGTTAACCGCCAAGAGCCGAGAAAAGCAAAAGAATACAAAACGTTTCTTTGTGATAGGAAATCTGTGTATTCCTTTGGCTGTGATGTCTGGCTTATTTTTAGCAGAAAATATTGTTTAATCGTTTCTCCAGAGTCAATATCTCTCATGTGGGCTGCTCCAGCCAGTAAAATGATCATGAAGACTGTCCTTTCAAAACTTTGTAATAGAAAAATCTCTGAAAGATTTGCTCGTTTTGAGATCAAGCTGTTTAAAAACTCTACAATTTTATTAGTTTGTAACTCCTCGAATATTTTCGGAGTGAAGTGCACTAGGTTACGAGGTGAAAAGTTTACCAGATTGCTCCAGGCGAATATGATTGACCTGTAGCTCAGATACGCATGGAGGCATATTTGTGTTTATTAAGCTGTTACTGTCTAGGACTTACTGATGTGACATCTAATTTTATAGTGTTATTATGATAATCTATATCTCTCTACGATTTCAGTGAATAAGTATTAGCCCTCTTTGAAATATAGCCATGTAGGTCGACTAATATGATCGTCCCCGTGGCCAACGCAGGCAGGAGCGTATAAATGTGTTTTCTCTGTTGTATCTATGCATGAGTTCGCGTAGGTAAATTAAAGATTTGAAATCTATAGTACTATTAGAATGCACAGAGTAGAATTTCTCAATCGGAAAGGAAATTCCTTTTTTGTGCAAGATGTCCCTTCTATACATAAATAGGAATAAATACAATAATTGGAATAAATAGCAACGCACGCAGTTTCACCATCCCAAGGTGAATGGTTATCGGGTTACGGCCTGTTGTTGAATTGATGCGTGAATGTCTACGTTTGCGTCAATGCGTCTACGCCATAAGATCCACACTGCACCCAGACAAGACGTACGCAGCATAGGTGTTTTAAATGACTAACAAGTTTACGTGTTAATTACACTAGAAGTTCATAACTTCTCTGAATAACAAAGAGTAGAGCTAAAGCTAGCCAATCAATTTTCGTAATCCAGTTAATGCCTACCAGGTGATAAACCAGTCCAAAGATCTGCTTTGAAAATGGGTGGTAACCGCCTTATCAGTTGAACCAAAATAGAGCGATTTTGAAGATGTACACCATTCTGACAGCGATTCCGAGACAGTTAGTATGAACCCGAAAACCGTGCTGGTTCCATCCACCTACAAATAATGATGAGGAAAGTGTGTGTTATTCAGACTATGGAAACACAAACTTGGTGAAGAGTGATTTTGTATCTCAAAGCATCCTAATTTTTACAAATTAGTTATAAATGGTGACTTTTAGAATATTGTGGGGCCTACTTAGCATTAAAAACAGAAAGTTTGGCTAAAATAAATTAATCACCACCAATAATCCTACTAATATGACCTAGGGATATTCCTGCTACAAACAACTTACAACGTGGGTTAATTCATGGACTGCTATTGGACACTAAAGAAGAGTCTTTTTATATATTTATGGACGCTGTTTAACTGCTATGGTCCTTAGTGTCCCATTCTATATTGGGTATGAAAGACTGCAAATTTTTCTCAGAGGTCTGTTTATCAGACTTGAGGTTCTTTTATGTGCCGTAAATCTACGACACGGGACCAGCGGCTATACTTCGCTTTCGAAGGAAGTCGTGCTAAGGATTTTTACACCCGATAGAAGAAGTCATACCTCTTCTTCTGTCGTCCTCCGTGGTGTAGTGGTTAGAAGAATTGTCATACCATCATATGCAGCGCTTAGGATTAGAAATGCTTTTCCAGAACCCAGTGAAGTATATGTAGGCTTCAAACTTCACTAATAAACACACAAATTAAAATAGAGTTTTAAATTCAATTATTATTTTTTTTAAATTGTATAACGTGTCTGTGACCAACCTTATTATGTTGAAAACGTGAGAAACGCTTCAATCGTAGTAACTCTAATTGAGGTCGTAGCGTGGAAGCTATATTCCTCAGTAGTGACAGATCAATTGCTGCGTCTGATAATGGATCCACACAACGTGCGTACAGAGATGTTTTTATTTTACTCATTATCAGCAGTTTCCATCCTCCGTTAGATTCCTCATATTTGTTTTTCATGATCCAAGACCCAGATGCTTTGAAGTACTGAATTTTGACACCAGTCTTTTTTATTTACATTGAAATTGTGATCTAGCGTTTTATCATGGATCTAAGTTGAAGACTATCGTGTGAAAAAATGTATTCTGTTCGGAGCATAACTGAGACGAAGACTGTGATAATTTTCTAAACTGCCAGTATGTATATAGTGTCGAATATGAGTCAAATCTTTTAAGGTGCTATCCAAAGTAATTTTCTTCAGAGCATGAGAGACGTTTGATTCGTAATTAGTCCATAATTTATTTCTTTGGTCTTCTTCCTACAATTCATCATGTTCACAAGATATCCGTTCACCTTTTTCTAACCATTTATGTTCATTTTTATACGATGAAGAATTTACACGAATTTTTCAATTAATATGATACCGCTATCATTGCAGTTTCGCGCCGCCCACCATAAATAGTTGTTTTTACTGACTTTCTATACCATCAGATTTGAGTAATTGTTTTATACAGTTAATTTTTTTTCATTAGATAAGTATCTTACTTTTGTGTCTATCGGAGAGAAAAACTTCAACTCTACACATTTCCTGATTTGCAAGCTTAGTCATTATGTTGTCACAAGCAGCCTTTTCCAAATCGCCTTTCACCATACCTCTTTAAAAAAGCTTGAAATCAATTATTTTGCGGGAATTTAAATCCATGACAGAACAGACTAAATATTTGGCTGAAGATCCTGGAGAGTCACTGCCCTTCCCCTGCCAACGATATGGGTATATCACAACCTTTTAATGAATTCAAGTTTTTTTTTTCTTTCTTGAACTCAAAACGCTCGCAATTGGTACTGCCATGTTTCGAATGGTTTTACTGAATGTACGCCTTGAAAACATTGCCAAATCCAGTAATTTGCAGAATGACTTAAAATTGATAAAACAATATACCAGATAATAATAAAGAGCTTACTATTAAAGCATTTTCTTCCGATTTATTTCCTGATAAACTTTGTGAGCTCCAAATGAATGTATTTCAGCAATAACACACGGTTTTAACATATGGCAGTGTCCCTTTAATGTCATATGAAATTGTTTCGAGTTCAGGTCTACATAAAACACATACCTTGAAAAATAAAAGTAGATATTCCACGCAACAATGAAATATTCTGCTGTAGCTTCATTTCCATGTATGGTGAAAGTATCTTATTCTTCTTCCTCCTCGTTATCACTTGTATCAGAATCTGAAGTATCCGGTTTGTAGAAACTTTCATTCAAAGTATCCTTATCTTCCTCATCATTGCTTGTTTCATTGATATTTTCAGGTTCCGACAATATATATTTCCTTATGATTTCATTATCTAGTTCACATTTGTACTTCTGAAATAATGGGTTTTTTCATTGTCCTGTATTCTGAATTCTCTTTCACTACTTTTATCATCATCGCCTTCTTTGTCAATCTTATTGTAAGTAACACTATCACACAGCTCAAAAACTGTACTTTTAGGGCTTTTAATCTCATATCGTTCTGTTATTTTACGTATGCTCTTGGATGAAGACGGTGAAGGATCAATTGTCTTATAAAACTTGATATTTGGAAATTGGCTTCATTTTTTCTTGTGGTAGGAATAATTCCAGTCTTTAATAAAGGCACTCTGAAATTTTCATCCCGCATAATTTGCTTTCTTATTAACTGTGCTTCTTTATAATCCATGTCTTTAAAATGGACGGAACATAAACGTGCACAGGGATCAGGCAAAAAGTCTTTTCTTTTGCAAACTTCTACCCATCTCTTATATGTTTTGAGAGATTTGTCTCTGTTTGGAAACGTGTGAAAACGAGTTCTCTTGTGTGTATTCCTTCTCACATTACAGACATATCCATAACACTGAGGCATTTTATTTTTACTTTCTCTACTACGTAAAGTAAGTAGGGGAAGTATTACATTCCACTCAAAAGTTCGATACCGAGATTTCGCCGGAAATTGTTTTGAGGTCTCCTGAATCCAAAAAAGTATTTTTGGAAACATGTTCGTGTGTGTCTGTCTGTGAACAGCATAACTCAGAAACGAACACTCGGACAAACACCAAACTTGGTATTTAGGTTTAGAATCTTCCAGAGATGCGACATGAAAGTTTTCAATAAAATCCCCCCACCCCAGAATACCCTTTACATGGAACATTTTTCGAAAGTTTTAATTTTCTCAAAAATGGCTCTAACGATTTTGATTAAAATACCATAAGTTTCTTATGGCAAACGAATTTATATCTCGAATTTTCTGGGAATGTCTCCAAAAGCATTCTTCATTGTGAACGACTTTTGCATAACTGGTAAACCATAAGAGATAGACAAAATTTTACTAAACAAAAAGTGTGAATCGCGTTAATATACACAATTTATCTCATATACATTTTTTGTTGTTCAGTGAACCATTTTCGACATATTGCTCGTTATTCCCTTAAATTTTCCAATACTTATACTTTTTCTCAAATGGGAATTCGTTATTCATTTTTTTGTCCTAGATATGCAAAGAGTATTAATCTGTGGCAAAGAGAATGGTGCTGCACCTAGCAACCAGCTATTAAGAGATTTGTCTATGCTTATAGGCTACTGTATTTCTATATTGCCCTTGCAAAACAAGGGGAACATAGTAGGCCTTAAGCGATAGTCAAATATTTTTAGAACTGGTCGCTATGTGTAAAACGTAATTCTCTTTGCATGTCAACAACATAAAGAAGAACAACGAATTCTCAGCTGAGAAAAAGTGTAAATATTGGAAACTTCAAAGAAATAACAAGTAATATCTCGAAAATGGTTCACTACAAAAAATGTTTATGGCATATATTGGGTGTTTTAACGAGATGTACATTTTATGTAGTAAATTCTTTCTTTCTCTTGCGATTTACCAGTTATGCAAAAGTCGTTCACAATGAAGAGGTCTTTTGAGGACATCTCCAGAAAATTCAGTATATACATTTTATTTGCCATAAAAATGTCTTAAACATATGATGCTTTAATCAAAATTGTTATAGCCGCTTTTGAGAAAATAAAAAATTTCGAGATATGTTCCATGTAAGGGGTGGTTTGTGGTTGGGGAATTTTTTTGAAAGCTTTCATGTTGCATTCCTGGAACATATTGAACCTAAATACCAAGTTTGGTGTTTATCCGACTTTTAGTTTTTGAGTTATGTGGTTAACAGACAAACAGACACATACACAGACACACAAGACATACACACAGACATGTTTTCAAAAATGTTTATTACGTCTTTCTCTACTACGTATAGTAAGTAGGGGAAGTATTGTATTCCACCCAAAAATTGGATACTGCGATTTCACCGGAAATACATGTTTTGATACCCCCTGAATCCAAAAAAAGCATTTTTGCAAACATGTCCGTGTGTGTATGTGTATGTGTCTGTGTGTGCGTCGGTGAACAGCAAAACTCAGAAACGAACTGTCGGATAAACACCAAACTTGGTATTTAGGTTCAGTATCTTCCAGAGATGTGACACGAAGGTTTTCAAGAAAATCCCCCCACCCCAGATTACCCTTTACATGGAACATTTTTCGAAAATTTCAATTTTCTCCAAAATGGCTCTAACGAGTTTGATTAAAATATCATATGTTTAAGATATTTTCATGACAAATAAAATCTATATCTTGAATTTTCTGGGAATGTCTCCAAAAGTATTCATTGTGAACGACTTTTGCATAACTGGTAAACCATAAGCGATAGACAAAATTATGCTACACAAAAAGTGTAGATAGCGTTAATATACACAATTTATCTCATATACATTTTTTTTGTTGAGTGAACCATTTTCGAGATATTGCTTATTATTCCCTTAAATTTTTCAAGACTTATTTTCTCAAATAGGAATTCGTTATTCATTTTTTGTCTTGGATATGCAACGAGTATTAATCTGTGGCAAAGAGAATGGTGCTGCACATAGCAAGCAGCTATTAAGAGATATGTATGTGCTTAAAGGCTACTGTATTTCTATATTGCCCTTGTAAATATATATTACCTTACATTTACAAGAAAATTAGCAATAAGATAGAGTCTGCTAATGTTAATGTCGATTAACATGACGTAGACGTTTATAAAAATAGTTTGTACAAGAGTAGAGAAAGTCATGTGAGTGTAACACATCAGGATTTTTATGTCCTGGACATGCAAAAGAAATGCAATGCTCCACATAGCAACCAGCTCTTAAAAGATTTGACTATCGCTTAAAGCCTATCATATTCCCCTTACACCTACAAGAAAATTAGCAATAAGATAGAGTCTGCAAATGTTTATCTTGATTAACATGAATTAGATGGAGAATAAGTGTTTGTAAAAATAGTTTGTACAAGAGTAGAGAAAGTCATGTGAGTGTAACATCAGATTTTTTGTCCTAATAATGCAAGAGAATGGAATATTCCACATAGCAACCAGCTCTTAACATATCTGACTATCGTTTAAAGCCTACCAATTCCCCCTTGCATCTACAAGAAAATTAGCAATAAGGTTAACATCTCGATATCTCGATTAACATGAAGCGTATACAGAATAAGCGTTTGTAAAAATAGCTTGTACAAGAGTAGAGAAAGTCATGTGAGTGTTACACATAAGATTTTTCACAATCTTATGTTGTTAGTACAACATTAAACTGATTCAGTAACACCATCGCCAAAACACCACTACAAAGTACACTACTCTTAAACTTAAATACCGGCAAGAACAATTTTTGAAAACGTATTACTGCACGTGCAGCAATGACTGACTTGTGATCTTACAACTGCTTCCAGCGCACGGCTGCCTCTGATGACATGTAATGCGGTTATTATTTTGCTTGCTCAGTGGTAAACGGTGTGGCGGAGTAAGAAAACAATCTTACTATACTCGCTGCCAAAGAAGAAAGAAATTGGCATTTCGCGGAAAAAAGAGGCGACGTTGCCGCTTACCGTGACCACGCGGTGAGCGCGTTAGAATTGTGCACGAAGGCGACTGGGTTACATCTGCATTGTAGGGCGGGCATTATTTAATTCGTATATGAAGACAATTATAAAATAATACTTCGGCATCCAAAGGTTAGAACCTGCAAGAATATATGAATGTAAAGATCTGCGTTAACAAGAGAGACATACCTGTTAAATATTGATACTTAATCTAATGGGAAAATGCCGCTGATTCTTTCAGAGAGCATATTTTTTCCGTGCTTGTCCTTTAATTGGGATACCTTTACTAAATGCATTTTATTCGGTTACCGAGTACGCTCAGTTTTTCGTTTGGCTCGCTGTCGTTTTTCATTTTTTATTTTGGATATTGTTAAATATCCATTAAAAGTTTCAACACAATTGTAAAAACACACGCACAGATACACGGACTCAAACACAGTAAAACAAAGCAAATAGGATGATGCAAAATAACTTCTCAGTACACATGCAATTTCTAAACTGGTTAAATACATTAAGCTGTGGCTAAAGAAGCATTGTTTATAACTGTAGCGACAGTAGAAGATAAGACGTGCAGTTCATGTTACTGCAACGGTCGCTCGCCAGGTACGTCATGTTAATCACGTGCTACAGTATTGGCAACAAGGCTTTTGCGTCTATCGCTGCTATGGAAACGTCTTATTCAAATTGGTTCTTCTAATCGTTGCTATGACGACCGTTATTACTTATCTAGGCTGGGAAGATTTTCCTGAAAATCTTTGTCGTAGAACATGCTGGGCTTAGTTATAAAATTTGGTGTTTATCCAATTATTCGTTTTGAGCTAAGCTGCATGCAGACAAACAGACTCATGATGCACTATATTAGCTACAAGTTTTGCGCTAGTGCGCTCCCTGCCCTCCGTAAAGGTCTGTGGCATTATAAAAACAGATAGAGAGAAGCCAGGATAATGTTTTACCTATCTCTGCTAACTGTAGTGTATTCCAGGGTTACAATAGCTTAGTAAGCGTTGAAATAACAGTATTACTTTCTCTATTACTTTCTCTATTGTTCCGTTCAAAAATTCGAGGTCCAGATTTCACTAGAAGTATATGTTTTGAGGCACCCTGAACACCCCCCACCAAAAGGCATTTTTAGAAAAACGCCCGTAGGTACACATGTCTGTACTCTGTGTGTGTCTGTGTCTGTGAATAACATAATGCAAAAAGGAAAATCAGACAACTACCAAACATGCGACACGAAGATTTTAAAGTAAATCCTCTTACCCCAAGTGCACTTTACATGGAACATTTTTTGAAATTTTTGATTTTATAAAAACTGGCTCTAACGAGTTTGCTTAAAATACATATAATAAAGATATTAATATAATAAATAAAATGATATCCTAAATTTTCTAGGAATTGCCTATGAAGTTCTCTTCATCCGGAAGGAATTTTGTATAATCTTCTATAACTGTTAAACGTTAAGTGATAGACAAAAACGTATTAGAAAAAAATAGATCTGTTTAAAACACAATTTATTTCAAATAACTTTTTTTGTGGCATAAGCCATATTCCAAGATATCCGTTGTTAAGGTTCGAATTATTGACACTTTATCATTCATTTCAAGTCCTGTTTGATTTTCAGTTACCTCTCGCGATTTCATGGAATTTTAAGGCCAGTATAGAGCGCCCAGTTCTTAAACATTGACTATCGCTGTTCTCTTTGTCCCCTTAACAAAACGTGTGATATAGTTATTTCTGCAAAGGTTTATCTTGATTAAAATGAGGTAGATAGAAAAATGTGTTTTAGTAAGAATAGTTTGTATACCCACTAATAAACGAAAGAGGATCATGTGGATATAACACACAAGATTTTTATTCATTATGGTAAAAGTAATGAAAATAAGTACATATATGCATAAATTAAGAGATATTTTGCTGTCTTTTACATTAAGAGTAGGTTTCACCAACCGATCTTAAATTTTAATAATTGTTAAACTGATTTAATATTGAAGTTAAAGCAAATTCTGTTTCACCAACAAAGTTATTTGTAATATTGTGTGCAACTTCGTGTTAAGCTTACTTACTCTGTAATATTACTTACCAGTTCGGTAATCTTTTTGCAACCTACTATTATAGCTTGAATAGCTGTTTTATACCAGGTGAGTCAGCCAACCCTTCCGCTTTTGGAAGATAGGCCACTTTTCAAGTTACAGTTGCACTTTTAATCCATTTTCTTCGCTTGCCAATAACTATTACTTGATGTTTCTAGGTACAAGAAAGCTCAAAATTCAGAGCAAAAGCGATTTAAGGGACACAAAGTATTCCGCGCTAAAATACAACTCAAAAACATACGACTGGTTTAATGATAGCGAATTTCGGGTTTCCAGCCGATTTAACAAACTTTTACATTACAGTATACGTAGCCACGCAATTCAGTAAACGCCCCTGTTAAATTGACCTGTCATATCAGTCCACTATCAAGATCAGCTAAAAAGAAGATGCGAAACTTTGTAATTAGAGACGACAAATTAGAGGTATGTCTATATCCACAATGGACGCTGTACAGTCAAGGCACACAGATTATTAAATAACGGTTTACTTGAATTTTGGCGTAAACTACGTCTTGTATATCTCAAATAACACACATAATAGTTTATGCCATTTAAATAATACTATTAAAACGTCTAACTAAGGATTAAAGCTATCTTAAAAGACTATAATATACACGAAAATTCGCTAGGTGTCACTAACATGGCGCCAGGCAAGCAAGCTCTGAGGTTAAACCAAGAATACGATCTCAACCAAGCGTCCAAGTAGCTGAGTGGAATTCTGACTGTATGCTATGCGCTTATTATCGGTAACAAGGGTTTGCATCTAGGTGTTGTGCATGTTTTTTGTTATCATTCTCATTAAAGACAACACGAGATAACAATATAAGCAAATACATTTATATGTGCTGGATCAAAGCACCAAAATCGTGAAAGTATTAAAACCTGCGTGTTGTGGTATATAATTTACTTATTGTCTTAGATCAAATGTGTATAAATAATCCTGATTTCATCTACATCAAATATACCTATGTCGCGATTTAACAGATACCTGTAGATTACCAAGATAGAAACACTAACAATAATAACATATTAAACGGAAATAAAAATAGCAATCCTAAATTAAAATGATAATAACAATGTTAAGCATAATGCTAGTTTAAGCCAAGATTATTTATGAATATATCTAAAAAAAACTTAGTACACGCAGGTGTTTCGAGTCACCCATATTGCAGATTGATTGTTTACAAACCACACGCTCGTTCCAACTGAGCTATCTGGAAACATGCATGCTTAATTTAATGTAGTCTGTAATGTTTGCTTGTCCCAATATACATTTAAGTTGTGCAAATGTCAGCTGTCTAATATTAGAGTGTATTCAAAGGCGGTGCTATAACATTGACTATATTATTAGTAATGTTTTGAGTATACAATCAAAGACATCCGTGCTACACACTTTGGTTAGATCCTACCTTAGGAGCTGATGTTTTCTTGTTGGAATATAATCTGCGGATTGCATAAAACTGCAAAATTAGGGGCGGCTGAAGAACTATTAGAGAAAGGATCGGACCTTATATTGGTATAGGCAGGGAAATATTCTATATCTTACCATTGATAATTTCTTTTCCTGTGATTTATTATAATATTACAATTATACATATTTGTTAGCAGTCACTTGGACATATGATTTCCGAGAACGAAGCTCACCACAAAGCCTATGTATATTAAGAGTTTCTGTCTACGTGATTTTCAGAATAACAGACGGAAATTGCAACACCGTATTCTTGGAATTCTTGTGTCTCTAACTGTATAATCACAGAATTAGCAAAATGCAACCTAGGCTATATAATTTGGCTCTAATAACAATCCTTAACGTTTTGAAACTTTAACAATTTTTAACATCCTTCGCAACATTATATACTGTGTCGCGGTAACGTTCGTGTTATCTTATTTGCTGAGCGCCTTTTATTGTTTTACTATTTTTAATTTTTAGTTCTTTGTCCTCCGGCTAGCTATTATTACTCAGTCGAGCAAATCTCCTAAACAGGGTGTGTAAACGGAAAGGAATTGTTACTAAAAGATAACACTGATAAGAGAATTTGTTTTTACACTTTTATTGCCGTCACACTTCAATAATTTCACATTTATCTCTTGATACACGCCCGACTGAAACTGTTATATTTTCGAATGTAACTAATAATCACTCATTTGCTGCACATTATTAATTTTAGTATTTCACATTTTTGTAACTAGCTTTACGATGCGAGAGATTCTGTAGAACTGTGCGACGTATAACCCGTGAATGATTTTATTAAACTGTGCAACGTGTAACTCGTGAATGATTCTGTTGAACTGTGATACTTGTCTCTGGCTTCATAATTTATACCCCCTCACCCCGATATGCCTAAACATTATAACAGAGCGCTATTGATTAATAAAGCGCGCCAACATTAGCGTCTATTTTTATATCCAATCAAAATTACGAACACATATGCTCTAGGGAAGATATTCCCTCCATTTCTAAAGTAAAGCGCGCTACTCTGATGTCATTTGTTTGTCTCTTCTAATTGATAAACAACTCACACCCTCACTCATTGTTACCCGCTCCTATTGTCAGTTTCAGTGAGGCCGTGTAAACTTATTTCCTAACAATGCTTATAATTAACAAACATCTCAAATCATTGTCATACAATAATGCTAATTTACACTTCAATCACTCTGGCATTCACAGTGTTGTGATATAAAATACTGTCTCAACTGGCTCATTCAACAACTAACAATTCTGCTTAAAACTCTCTGTTTACTATCCTCCCCACTCACTGCGTTACACAATTACTACGCTGCCGTTAATTTTGATCTTTACTCACCAGAACATGTTCAACTAGTAATTTGGAAAAGGCCGAAAAGTGATGCACATTAGCTTTCGGCTATTCCGAGCGCATGGTACCGCTATACCGGTGTCTCGGCTTCTGCCTTCCTTCCTCGTACGTCCTACTCACGGAAACCTGGAGGAGGTGCGTAGTTGCATTAGTAGATACTCCAGCGCTGCCGCCACATGATTTGAGAAACATCAGCCAATTTCGTGATACAGCGACCACCTTTTCGCTGTCTTGATCACGAAAGTTGGACTTGAAGACGAAGTATGCTTTATACTAAGATTTTGCTAGCTCGTGTGAATAAAGTCTTAGAAACTGGCTCAAATCTTGTGTTAAGACGTTTAATAAATAATAAATTTGGAAAATAGATGCCTCAAAGCAAGCTATTGACACGGAGTTGCTATATTTGGAGCTTTTGAATGGTGCTCCTGACCGAGGAAGAGCCTGCGTCATAATGGATTTGAAAACTTGCAAATAGAACAGTTTTTAAAGCAATACAGATGGTCGTCGAAGGCGTTCGTGAGTAAGAATGAAGATAAAGTACGGGAGGTTAGAATACCACTAACATAAACATGCCTCTTTCTCCTACGCTACAAGTGTTAATTAACCTGAGATTTTATGCTGATGGCACATTTCATTTAATAGTAGATGATGGTGTTAGCATTTATAATTACTGTTTGTGGGTTTATCCGGAGAGCTTCCGAAGCAATTGCTTCAAGAAACGAACAAGTCTGCTTTATCCACAATCACTAATAGGACACTTCGTCCACTTTAGTATCAAAGTAGTTTTAAACCGATCCCAACGCTCTTTGTAGCTAGTGTTTTTGGTGTTGCATTTTATGTTACCATAAAGTTGGCGCATTTTCTTGCTGGATTGAAAAAATCTCTTGCATCGCAATTAAATTACTCGAGAACTTTTTCCCAGGCTACATCCTTCTCCTTTAATTTAAGTTCGTCTGCTTTTTGCACTCAATAATGCCTCTCTACTTAGTAATCACTTCTTCTTTTGAAACGGTGAAACACTAGGATTTTTCAATTGACATCACGATTCTAACCTCAAATAATCAGGAAAATCACATGTCAAAAATTGTATATGAACATTACTAGTTGTCCCCTTCTGAAATAGAGAGTGCTGCGATGCATAGACAAAAGTGCATTGAAGTGCGTTCAGAAGTCCTGCAATTGGTCACCACCTTCTCGAAAGCTGTTATTAGCAGTTGACGTTGGCGAGATGTTCACTAACATTTCGCTCTAAAAGCTTGAAAAAAGCAAGAGTTTTACCATTATGTTAATCCTCTTCCATTCTTGTATGGTGATGAGGGTCATGAGGGCCTGAGCTAATTCTCTATCGCGTTCTCTGATGCTTGAAATTAACAGCATTGAACACAATTTGCAACACACCTTCACTACTGGGAGCATAGCCGACCATTCTGGGATCCTCTCAAACCAGGGTTACGCCACTCGCTGAACGGACAAAAGGAACACCAATTACTGTCAGAAAGCCTTCCGCTCGCACAATAGCTTCTCTCCGATTTGCCTTTACTGAAGGATGTGTTGGCAACTCTATAATGAAGGCTATGTGCATCGTCTAGCAACTCTATATGACCTCAATGCAGAGTTATGAATAATTTGAAGAAAACCTAATACCTATATACCCAGGATGATGAAAATACCAAAGTAAAGAAGTAACTAAGAAACAGAAATAACTATTGTAATAATGAAAAAAGAAAGAAAAAAAACAGACACACGTAAAAGAAAGTGGTATGAAAAATCTGATGTGTTACACTCACATGACTTTCTTTACTCTTGTACAAACTATTTTTACGAACGCTTATTCTCCATCTACTTCATGTTAATCGAGATAAACATTTGCAGACTCTATCTTATTGCTAATGTTCTTGTAGATGTAAGGGCAATATAGAAATACAGTAGCCTTTAAGCACATACATATCTCTTAATAGCTGGTTGCTAGGTGCAGCACCATACCCTTTGCCACAGATTAATACTTTTTGCATGTCCAAGACAAAAAATGAATAACGAATTCCCATTTGAGAAAAGAAGTATTGAAAAATTTAAGGGAATAACAAGCAATATCTCGGAAATGGTTCACTCAACAAAAAAAATGTATATGACATAAATTGTGTATTTTAACGTGATCTACATTTTTGTGTAGTACAATTTTGTCTATCTCTTATGGCTTACCAGTTATGCAAAAGTCGTTCGCAATGAAGAATACTTTTGGAGACATTCCCAGAAAATTCAAGATATACATTTTATTTGTCAAAAATATCTTAAACATATGATATTTTAATCAAAATCGTTAGAGCC
This sequence comes from Deroplatys truncata, assembly GCA_030765065.1. Taxonomy (NCBI): domain Eukaryota; kingdom Metazoa; phylum Arthropoda; class Insecta; order Mantodea; family Mantidae; genus Deroplatys; species Deroplatys truncata. The sequence continues at coordinate 77,271,035 of CM060987.1, read as the reverse complement.
ATTTTTGAGAAAATTAAAATTTTCGAAAAATCTCCCATGTAAAGGGTAATCTGGGGTAGGGGGATTTTCTTGAAAACCTTCGTGTCACATCCTTGGAAGATACTGAACCAAATACCAAGTTTGGTGTTTATCCGACTGTTCGTTTCTGAGTTATGCTGTTCACAGACGGACACACAGACACAGACACACACACGGACATGTTTCCAAAAATGCTTTTTTTTTGGATTCAGGGAGTCTCAAAACATGTATTTCCGGTGAAATCTCGGTATCGAATTTTTGGGTGAAATGCAATACTTCCCCTACTTACTATAAGTAGTAGAGAAAGTGAAAATACTACTCACCACTCGTGTTGTTAAGAATGAACTTACTGAGCCAATGAAGATTTTAGAACAGCATCCTCTAGCTCTCAATGAGTGAAACGGACAAATAAACACGGAAACTAAAGCTTGACCATATTCTGGGATGCTCAGTGTGTCTGTCACTGCAGACGAGGCTTAACTTTCATTTCAAATGAATAAAAATGTGGGCCCGTGACAAATCATGTAGATTATGGTAGCAATGCAAACCGATGCTCCTTAATGCAACGATATGCATTTTACAATTAGGCATTTTTATATTATTCTCAGATGTTTCAATAGCTTCCATGTATCTAACCACATCATCAGCTGAAAAAATAAGTGATAATGATGAGCTGTGGACCGAATTATTGACGAGAAGATATAAATAATTAAATAAAAATGATAGTAATATAAAGAAATAATTGCAATAAATAATTTCCGTGTAATGAACCAAAGCTTGAGTTGCAAGATTTGTCCGAAGAAAAAGGTTATTAGCGCGTCATTAGTGACAGCCGAAGTAGCAACGCGCTAGTAAGCCCAAATATTCCCAGAATGCAGTTAGATAGTGCGTTTGAACCGTCCGTAGGCCTGAATTCTGAAAAATAGAAAGGAAATCAAGTTCTCAGGAGGTACCACATAGTAACAAGGTAACAAACGTACAGTAGTATTTTTAAGCATTGGCCAGCGCGAGAAAGGACGTTAGTGTGGGTAGTTCTAAAGTAAGTGAAGCTTGAGTTAATATAAAGGCGTGCAATCTAAATCAGAGAGGTACTAATCGACATTCGTTCGTGCACACCTTCGCGACCCTCTGTTGAGAATTAGACATTAATCTGGTGATTACTCGTGTGTTATTTTAAGCGCTCATTGTTACGTTTGTGTAAGATTTAGCGGCTATTGCAAGGGATCTTGTCGGTAAGCATTTTAGTGACTCACGGCTATTTACGCTAGCAATTTCTTTTATTGCGGAAACAGTTATTTCAAACCGTAAAATTGATACTGCTGAAGTTAGCAGGCAGAATAATTTGATTGTTATAGTTTCGAGTGCTACGATTCCTAATCAGTTTCATTCTATTTCTTCAAAGGTCGGCAACTCGCTTCAATAATAAAACAATTAGGTCTCATTAGATTTCTCAGTTAGTTTATATTGATATTATCCTTTACACTACGCCCACAGATAACCTGAGAGAAAAATTTCACATCTATACCACTACAGCAGCTGGCGCACGAGACAATAGAACGAGTTACGAGATAACGACATCAGAAGCAAGTAAAGTATACTGCTTCAAAATTTTCGCACCATTGCCCGGCTTCAGTTGCATACAAAGTACAATCTGAAATGTCAATTCATACGCCTTATAAAAATACATTCTCTAAATTTTAAATATAATATATTCATAGGATGTATTCTGATACACACCTATCATGCTTTTAATACTTCAGATGACAATAAATTTGAAAAAAATTCTTAATTAAACATAATTGTAGTGCCTATGTTCTGGTACATAGAAACCAATACCCTCAAATAGTAGTTTATAAGAAAAACACTTTTCAACCAACTTTGTTGTTTCAAACTTTAGGAAATAGAAATCATTACCTTCATAACTTTTTAATAAAACTGGTTTCTTGTTCTATAGGATAATATTTCTATAACATCAACAAATTGTTTATAAAAGCTATTATAAGTATACATTATGAGTTAATTTGGATAATTTAAAAGAAATATTAGATCGATTCAAGCATCACACTCCAGTTCATGATATTCATCGCCTGTTCCAGTCTATTTTTGTTAAGGATACGGTGCAGTTCTGGCCCGGATCCCATCGCATGTTGGTATCGCCGGTAGCATGAATTAGCAGATGCCATGGCTAAAAGAGCTATTTTTCAAAATTCCGTTGATTATTCCTTCAAAATTCGTCATCTAGATTTATCATCACACCTCAAGGTAGCTCTAAGAAACAATTGCAAACGCCAATCGCTTTCTTCTTCCGACAACAAATTTCACACAATTATGAATAACAAAATTAAGCCTTTTCCTTACAATACCACAAAACGCCAGGATAAAGTCACAGCAACAAGGATTCGCATAGGCCGCTCAAGACTTACTCACATTCATCTCGTAACTAAAGATGAAACACCGAAATGTCCTTCTGCTCTGCTACATTGACAATAGAACACATGCCAACAAACAACTTCAAGAGGAAAAGATATGGAATCTCCGTTGTACTCCATAACGCAATCGGAAGCCCGTCAGCTTATTTCAGGTTAAAGATCTTCCTCCGTGATACTGTAATGCTAAATAAACTGTAAATCACGCTTATCATATGCCACACTAACCATTAAATATCACTTGTTCTTTGGTTCTGTCTCACTGATAAATAGTATTGTCACTCATCACAGTATTACCATGTAATTCACTCAATGTTATTCTCAATGTATCCAAAACATAATTATGTAATGATAATTGTATAATATGCTACTTACTGTAATATGTACTACCTTGTAAAAGTCACTATAAGACCTAAGATCTTTTAGTGACCATAAATAAATAAATTAAAAAAAGAGATTGAAACCAGTTGTTATTCCCAACTGTGGAGAAAGCCCACGAGCTTCAGCGAGCTGAATACCTTTGCTGTCTGGGTCTCTGTTGCTGTTTGCAGTACTATTTAATGACTCACTAGCGAACGTGTTTTGTTCGTATTGTATTTATATATTTAAAAGGAATCGTTTGTAAGGAAAAGAATAAACAATATACAGCAAACACATTCATACTTTTGCAAAATGTAAAAGGAATGGGTTATGTTATGTGGGATCAGTTTTAATTGTGAGGGATGAAAAAGAAGGAATATGGGATACATGCAAAACAAAAAAGGTGATGCCTTCTTTAACATCGCGGCACTTCAACCACTTCACATTCTCAAAAGAATAACTCTCGTACAGTAGCGGTTCGTGAGTATACATTTTGAATGTTGACAAAATTTTAGTCAGACAGCCCTGAAAATGTGAAATACTGTCTACTGCATAATAGTTAGGACTATGTATAAACTGATACAACTGCAGTTGCGCCTAACAAGAAGGAAATAATAATAATAATAATAATAATAATAATAATAATAATAATAATAATAATAATAATAATAATAATAACAATAATAATAATAATAACAGTAATAATAATGTGGCGTATTAAACATGTTGACTGGGATGACGTCACTCCTGGCTGGGAATTTTTGCTAGCCATAAGTGGGGGATAGAGTGTCTTGCTGAGTATTCCGAGAGAAGCGAATTTCGCGTGCAAGCCGGTCTTTGCATCGGTGGACATCTCCCCTCACCTTTCATATTTAATAATGTAGGAAGTCCAAACCGTTGAGAAATAAATCTAGGAATGTGCGAGTAGATTTGTGTTATGGATTTTGTATAGTGAAAACCCACGCCTTCCTCTTAACCTCCACACCACGTTTCGGTCCTTCTCAGCCAAGCGAGTATATGTCCCCTCAATGTACGGTGTGGGTACCAGAAATTAATTTATTTTTTCATGTGAACTTTTAGGCCTCTACCCAGCATGTAACATTTTTGGTGAAGCTCACCGTGAGTGGTGTATGTCAAGTAATATTTGCTGATTATGTGTCTACGTATCGTGTAAAATAAAGTGTTGTATTTTGAGGTAAGTTTGTGGGATGTGAATAAAAGTGGTGTGTGTTGTGAGTTTCTTTTAAGATTTTTGTGATTTAAAATTTTGAGAGATTTTATGCTACAGTTCTGCAGAGTATTTGGCTTCGTAATGTAACGTTTACGCAGAAATTCAAAATTGTTCCCTCACAGGTCGGCGTGTTGGCTTTCTCTCTTTGGCATAGCAAATTTTTTTTTATTCACCATTTCGGCCCTGTAAATTAACATTTTTAGTAAGTTTTCCATCTTTTATGTGATGGCCACGTAAACCTTTGGCATTTCTGCATTATTTCCCTCCCCTCTCCTCTCTCTGTTTGTTTCTCCATCTTCCTTCCTCCTCTCCCACCCTCTCTTTCTCTTTTCTTTTCTCTTTCACATTCCCTTCTGCCACCTTGTTTTCTGTGTTTTTTCATGTGCTAACACGTGGATATTCTTGCTAATAATTCAATTACTGCTTTCATTTAGGTCTGAGGACAGTGCTCGCAGCCCGGTGAGTTTAATATTTAGTGCTATGTGTCTCATTACAGCCATAGTTTCTTTTAGTCTTGCCTGCTATATTTCTCATTTTTTCCATTTGGTAATACGGCATTAAGCTTTTGCGACAGCGAGTTAGCGACATCTACTATGATAAGGTTATAATGACGATATGTCTGTGCAGTGTCTCAGTATTTTCTGTGAGATTTCTAGATTCCGTATGCCTGATACGACTACAGTAATCTTTCAAGTTTGTTCTCTGCGTTATAATAATGATATTATTATGCTTTATATGTAATTAAGTTTGATGATATAATTATTCTGCTCTTATTCAATTGTGACATGATAATATAATTATTTGTCACTGCAATGTATGTTTCTGTTAATATTACTGACACACACTTTTGCCTATACTCCTTCATATTGGGTGTTTAATTATTATTTGTGTGAACTGTTGAATTATATACATGCTTTACTGCTGACTTTTGCATAGGTTGTGGATATTCATTTTTAACTGCGCTATTCTTATGAATGTAAACTATGCTTCTTTTACAGCATTAATGCTTATGTATTTTACTTAACACCATATAATACTCAGGCTCATCTTTGTTTCTGATGCGAGAATACTTTTAAATTGTGTACGTGTGTCTATTAACTGATCTTATTGCAGAATTTTTAGGTTCTCTCTTGCACTATCAATATCCTGGTATTACAGACTTCATATGCATTAGTTAGCCTCGTGAGTGTGCTTCATCTTAACCAGTAGTGAATTATTTTTCAGTATCTCAATCCTGTCACCTATGCCGTCACCCTAATGCTCCCAGAACCAAAATCCAGCATGTGTCTCGCATCTTTCCCTACTACGATCCCGTAGGGCCATATAGAATTTAAACTTTTGCTTCCTATCTCTTGCAAATAACCTTTTGTACACTATTTCCTCCATGTACTTTGTTGTACATTTCATTTTGTTTTGGGTAATAAGTGTGACATGTACTTACCAATGGTTTAATGTGGTTTGTTTTCAAGTTTGTGAGGGTATTTTACTGTTGTGATATAAAAGAGAGGTATTTTTTTTTGCTGAATTGCTAAATTGCTGTTGTGTGATTATTAAGTTAATTCTTGAAGTTTTGGTGTACTCGATGTACTTGTTATATGCCCACAACGATGCAGGATTGATGTTTATAGAATATATGAAGTTGCTTATAGTGACGACGCGGTTCGTGTCCACTGTGCTGGTTGTATTGTACCCCCTTTTCACAGCAAGTTTGTTAGCTTCCAGAAAGACGGAAATGGTTGAAGTGTCATCCTTCTGTCCGGCAGCGTCAGGAATATCAAAATTCTACAGTTTATTACTCAGCTGGGTACGTGTCTCTTTCAATTTGTTGTGTGTCACAAATATTATTTCTGATAATTTCTTTCTTTTGGTCAGTTCCAAATGTTTTCGTTATACTTTTTGTTTTTATGAAGATATCTTACAGAATCATTATGCATGGAGTTTGGTCGACATTTACAGCACGAAAGAAAAAGGATATGAAAAGAGTTCGAGCTAGTCGCTTACTAACTGCGCGTAGGGCATTGTTTGGGAGTAGGTCCTTAGTATAGTTACTTGGTGATGGCTCCTCCACCTATAGTAGGCCCTGTAGTTATCTTGTATTCCAGTAGCCATGTTGCAGTTTGCTGATAGATTGACCTGACAATTTTTATGGTGATACTTCTGATACAAATTTATAAATGTGCTTTAGTTCTTACTTGTGTTGATCGTTACAGGATAATATAATTACTACCTCTTTCTTTATGTACAGTTTCAATTGCAAAGTTTCAAGAAGCTTAATTTCATTCTTCCAAATAAAAATATTCAAAATTCTTAGCATTTAGCATTTTGGTTACTTCCAGTTTTCCTTTAAATATACTGATCAGTATTTATTTAATTGAATCAAATAACAGCGCGCTCAATGCATTTTTTATTTTTATTTATTTATTTATTTACCTTTTGTTTTGCAAGGCCTTGCTCTAGGTTTAAGTTTAATTTGTTTTTGTGCGTCCGCTGCCTTTTTCTGTTACTTATGTATTTGTCTTTCTCTATATATTTTGTAAGTCCTGATGCTTCCCTGAATATTGTTCCAGACATAATCCTGTTAGACACCAGTGTACCCCTCCGCAAAAGAGGAGTCCCACAAAAATGGAAGTAGCAGATCAACCATCCCCGCATAGCGGTTCGTAGCACACCATCAGTGCCTGATAGTTATTTGGCACCCCACCGACTCCAGGAGACACTTCTTTCTTCTTCGTCTGTATCGACAGAGCCCGTCGACACAGAACCGGTACCATGGGACTGCGCAGCTGGTTCCTCTGTGCTTCGTCGTGTCGGTGGCTTATTAATCTCAGTGCTACAAACAGCGGTATGTCACATTACATATTCAGTTCTGCATCACTTCTTCGGCAGGTGTGATATACATATTTCGATCTCCTAAAAACAATGACAAATCTTCTTCGCCGTTCTTTGATATATATTACATTCTTTGTGCACCGCACTTCCAGTGTTTAGAAGAGATTTTGTACGCCGGGGAGTGGTTTCTGGTGTTCTATAAAATATAATTCATTGTACAGTTTAATTCTTTCAATGTATAAATTTAATTAGGGAATTAATCAGGGTTCATATGTCAATTTCATTTGTATTTTTGTATTTTGTTTTCTTCGGAGGGGACGCCTCATTTTTGTAAGTGGGGGAGATGTGCCGTATTAATAATTTGGGGCTTCATTGTCATTACCAGACATACTGTTGTTCTATATTGTCATTACCAGATATATTGTTGTTGACTGAGATGACGTCACTCATGGCTGGGAGCTTATGCTAGCCACGAGTGGTGGGGATATAACGTCTGTCTTGCTGAGTATTCCGAGAGAAGGGGATCGCGCGTGCAAGCCGACCTTTGGATCGGTGGACATATCCCCTCACCTTTCATATTTAATAATGTAGAAACCCCAAACGGTTGGGAAATAAATCTAGGAATGTGTGAGTGGATTTGTGTTATGGATTTTGTACAGTGAAAACCCACACCTTCCTCTTGACCTCGACACCATGATTCGGTCCTTCGCAGCCAAGTGAGCTTACGTCCCCTCAATGTGCGTGTTGGGTACTAGAAATTAATTTATTTTTTCATGTAAACTTCGTATAGATGGTGTCTCATAACTAATATTGTTTTTAAGCAAAACCTTATTTCGAAAGTTTCTGACAAGAAATTAAACTACTCTTCAAAGTAGCGAACATTAAATTCTGTGGTCTTTAGCCATTCTTTAGCCATTATTCAGCGACGGTACCAGTTTCTGGTTTTTGATGCGAAGAATTCAGTAAGATCCGCTCCCACAACTTCAAAGTTTTCGAAATTTCTTCCACGCAAGAAATGAGCCATGAATCGAATAGATGGTAATCTGAAGGCGCAAGATCAGGGCTGTATACTGGATGTGGTAGCAGTTCAACTCCTTTAAATTCCTGAATGTTTCTCATGGTTGTTCGTGCAGGGAGGTGTTGCATTGTCCTGCTGCAAGAGAACTCTACTTCGACTGACTAATGCTGGGTATCTCCGTCTCAAAATTTCATAAACTCGTTCCAGTTGTTGAGAATAACAATCCGCATTGATTGCACGCCCGTTTGGAAAAACTCTCAGTGAATCACTCCTTCAAAATTGCACCAGACACACAACATTACTTTGGGGCGGAACTGATTCTTTTAACGATGATACTTTGACAGATTGACGGGAACTGAACCACTGTTTCGAGGCACAGGGTTGCGGTAATAGTCCCATTTTTATCACATGTGACAATTCTCTAGATAAATCAACCATCCATGGGATTACCGGTAAAATTATCACACTCTACGTTGAGCCTGTTGATGTCACATCTTGTGGTACAGTTCTACAGCTTCTGTTTGATTTTCCAAGTTACTTAGTCTGGCGATGTATGGTATTTCTTGATGGACCAAGTTCTTCTGACAGTCTACGAGTACCTGTTTGAAGATTTTCTTCCAAATCACTGCGTGTATTCTCAATATCTCATAATTTATGTCTTCCAGAACGTGGTAAATCTTTAGTGTTTTCTTCTCCATTGTTGTAACGTTGGATCCATCGTGCCACACGCTCACTGACGACACCTTCTCCTTCCACTTTACATATTTTTCGAGCCGCTGCAGCAGCTTTATAATCTTAGTGTTTGAGACGGACTCTGATCTAAAACTCTATAACTTCCATTTTGTGATTGTGTTAACAACTGACGACCGACACATCCTCGCAATATACGCAATACTAGCCATGGTATCCTGTAAATAGCGTTGGCGAACCAAAGAAAACTAATTCTATCTTATAAAACACCAAACTTAAAAACCGTCATCACAAGAGGCAACCTAATACGTTACGTTTAATTGCATTCAAAGAAAAAATAACCAATAAATCTAGGTCTCAAAAGTTAGGGTGTTCAAGTGCCCTTGAGCTCTTATGCACAAGCCACTGATCTTGGAATATGTTAGTAAAGTATGGCGGTTTAGGATCAAGTATCTAACCGAGTGTTCCCAAGGTATGTAAGTTTTATCGAAGGTTATTAATACATATGCGAGCTTTGGATCTTACACCAAATAAATTGTTACAATATATTGTGATCAGCGTGTACGGTTTTCTAAATGTGGTTCAAAGTGTAATTGATTACGGAGTACAAAATGGACGTGTTCCATAGAACAATCATATCTAACAAAGTGCATTGGCGAAATTATAGACCAATTTAAGACATTCTGAGACTTACACAACTTCGATAATGCACAACGTCGACTAACCACTACGCCAAAATGCACTTCACTGCTGTTACGTCGCATAACAAAAGTGAGAGAAGTTCAAGGCCGCACCCATATAAATTGAACGATTTGGCTTTTAATATACAGCAATTGTTCTTTGGCAAAGGCATCAATGTGGTTATTTAATTCGCATCTGAATCTTTCAAGTACTAATCTTAGTATTAAATGCAATACTGGTTTATAAATGCTTAGTTATTACCAGTATTTATTTAGATTTTAGAAGAAAACTGTACTTTACTACCGTAGTGTAATTTATTTCATATTTTTAAACATAAGAAGTGTCACTTATTTAGAAAATTCTAAGTAATGATCACTCTACAGAAAGTTTTTAACCATATTATTCATAAAAACACACATTTGTTTTGTATAATTTCTGTTAAAAAAAGGTAGCATTTTTCAACAGAGGAAGAATTGTTATTGGACATGGAATGTAATAAATATATATTTGTAGTACAGGATTTTAAAACATTACCTTACAAATATTAAACAAATGCTACGAATTTCAAGAGTGAAACGTTCAATGTGTTACGTCTGTGAAAGTTAAAATGTTTGTAGTTACACATTTTCGGATGCAAAGGAAGAACTAATGAATTTTAAGTTCATAGTATCTGATAAATATTATCCATATAACTGGATTTCATGTAACACATTACTATAAACTTTCTTTAATGATATTAGTGTTGGTTATTTTAGGAAATAGTCGCTAATATTGGTTTACTTTATTCGTAACTCGTATCTTAAGTACCTATTCTTTTGCTCCTGGGGAGCTCACGGCTAATAATCATTTGACGTGTTTTTTAAAATGTTGCCTATCATCTCAATCTTTTGCTTATAACAAAATAAGTGATCCGGTAGTATAAACCAATTTCAACATTTTTGGGGAAATACGAGGGCTGATGAACCAAGAATGAGAATGATTTTTCCTGTAGCTTCCGTGATAGTTTCGTATCTGTAACATAAATATTTGAAAAGAGCGGGGTTTTATGTATAATGTTGGTAGGCGGCAGCACTCTCGTATTGGTAGGTTGGTAGTAATGCTCTATTTTGTAGACCCTACGTGCATTTCGCATACCAGACAATGGAGGTGATGCATTTTTTAAATCGATTATCACCGGTGATGAGTCATGGTTGCATCATTATGATCCTGAAGGAAAACAAGCCAGCACAGTGTGGAAATCGCCAGGTTCTCCAACACCAAAAAAGGCAAAGTTGTTCCATCTGCAGAAGAAGTGATGGTGATCACATTTTTTGACTGTAATGGAATGATTTACCAGCATGCAGTTCCCCCTCACACTACTGTTACAGCAGCATACTACACGTCAATATTGGCTACACTGAGGAACCACATTGCAAAGAAACGACCAGAGCTTTCTCGGACTGGGTGGCGACTTCATCATGACAATGCACGGCCTCACGTCGCAAATCAAGTCATGCAGTTTCTGGCTCGATTCAACATTACCTGTGTACCACATCCACCTTATAGCCCCGATCTTACACCTTGTGACTTTTTTATTCCCATCACTAAAGGCAAAGCTTAGGGGTATTCGATTTGAGAACTCTGAAGCAGTGCTCAAGAAAAGTGAGGCGATTCTCAAGGACCTGACAAAGAATGGTCTGCAGCACGTGTTCAAGGACTGGCAGAGACGCTATAAAAGGTGCATTGAAGTAGGAGGGGAGTACTTTGAAAAAGATTATGTAAACATTGAATTGGAGTAATAAACATCTGTGAAAAAAAAATCAGTCTGTCTTTGTTGATCAGCCCTCGTATATATAAGAAAAAGAACTGATTTGTTAGATGAACTGATGATTTCTCAAGCTACTTTCATGTGTGTTATATTTTTTTTCTAAAAACGTTTCTGACAAAGGTTTGTTTATTTCATATTAATCCAGATAAACGTGTACAGAAATAGCTAGTTTTATTGCGCACTTCGTTGCTGATCTTGAAGTTCCATACTCTTTCCATTATATCGCGACAATCAACTGAATGGTGACAAACTTCGAAACATGACAGACTATATTGAACATTGAAACCAATAACAACCAATATCTTACAAATGGTTAATGCGACAAATAAATTATCTGAAATAAATAACTACATTTTAAAGATATAAACATTTTTCCCTTTGAAATTCTTGCCTATCTCCTACGTTTTAGCGCAACGCAAAATTAACAAAAAAATTACTTATGAAGAGAAGTTTATGGGCTATATCCCGAAAATTCCGGATGTATTAATTTTATTAGTCGTGTAAATATCTTAAACACGGGGCATTTTAATCAAAATCTCGGGGCAGTTTTTGAGAAAATAAAATATAACAAATATAACATTTTTCATGTAAAGGGTAAAAGTTTTATTGAAATTCACACACGAACCGTTTTCTAAAATACTTTTTTGGTTCTAAAGCCTAAAAACATGAATTTCCGGTGATATCTGCCTTTCGGATTTTTAGGTGGAGTACCTAAAAATAACTGTAGTATATCTATGACTGATATTGAGTAGAGAATACCCTACGATTTTTATACAGCATATTATTTATATGTTTCACTAGTAAGGTTTAATGTTTTGAGAGTCTCACTCAGGAACTACCCCGTGCCGCAAAACATTCCGCTGTACTTACGAAGCGTATTTTTAAAGTGTGTACCGCTTTTACGTTTTGTCGCTGCAATCGCGATTTTGAGCATGCACGAATACTTTCTCCATCATTAGGAAGCCATACATAGCTGTGAGCGAACGATATTTTATGTTTTCCTGTTGTCAGAACGTTTCCAAATGTTCAAAACAATGCAACGACCCACCTACTATGAAGTCAGATCAGTGATTCGTGTTTTAAATGCGAGAAATGTTACACCAGCAACATTTCATTGACAATTGTATGAGGTTTATGGGGAAACAATAATGAGTGACAATGACCGGGGACACACAGCCAAACAAACTCAAGATTTGATCGCATCATTTGGTTGGGAAGAATTCGACCACCTTCTCTGCAGTATGGATTTGGCACAAGCGATTTTCATTTTTTCTTCATTTGAAGAATTTACTTGGTGGAAAACATGAATTCAACGACGACGATGTTGTGAAACAAGCAGTGCAGACCTGGCTTTCATCACAGGCGGCATCATTCTTTGATGAAGCCATACAAAACTGCTTTCCCAATACAAGTGCCTGAATAACGGCATAGACTATGTGGAGAAGTAGTGCAAGGTGCAAGTTAATAAAGTATTTGGAAAATAATGTTGTGTTATTTTTTTAAAAAATATTATGGGTATGTACTTACTTTAAAAACGCGCCTCTTACATAGGGATGGAAGCGAGTTGCCGAAGAGAATCCGTTTTAACTCGATCCTTCCTTATATTGAAATATGAGCTAGGACCCGAACTGAAAGCCTAGTTTTATCATCTCCTACTTGGAGTAAGAACTAGGAAAGTGTAAGCTAAGAATGGCTTCTATTGAATACCTTAATTTTAATGAACGAAGGTTACAGGTGATGATGGTATGTCTGCAATAACAGCCATCAGCAGATTGGTATGAGAATGCTTAAGTTTCTATAGTTGTATTTCTAAAACATTACAATGATGAAACAGACGCTAAGGGTCATCGAAGAAATCATAATAAACAGTAATATTCCAAAGAAGCAAATGAAACATGACTGCGATTGTAACCGCCATACATAAGCGCGCACGCATACACACACACACACACACACACACACACACACACACAAACCGAAATTTTAATACATGAGTGGACTTTTTTTCAAAAGCTCCTTTTCCTGGAATCTATGTATCTCAAAACTGTATTTTCGGTGAAATCTAGATAGCGGTTTTAGAAAGACTGCATACTTCGCCTATCTTAGATAACTACAAAAGATAAAATTAAGCCAAGTGACCTCAAATATTGGTGTAATAATAGCTACTTGCTAGCAAATATATACTGGTTAGTGCACAAATAATGTATATCCAGGAAAGAACACATTTAGTGACATCCTCAGGATTAGTGGAGATTCACATACACTAGAAACTTTATCAAAAACACTGGGCATATGAAAGGGCTGGATCTAAGAATTTTAAATGTATTCCTAATGAGAAGTCGCTTGTGAATGAATTGGAAGTTAACAAAAGTGTTTCTTTTTACTCTACCTATCACTACCTGGTAGGCAGAGAAGGTATTATTGCATTCCACACAAAACTTCGATATGACTCTTTCATCGAGAATATATAAATGTAATAAAAGCATTTTTATAAAAAGGCTCACGAGTGTGTGTGTCGGTGAATAGCGTTAACTACAAAACGAAAAGTTGGATAAGTACCAAACCTATTATTTAAGTTCAAAATTTTCCAAAGACGCTATACGAAATTTTTTAAAGATAATCCACCCACCCCAACATATTTTTTTCGAAATTTTTATTTTCTAAAAATGCCGTAAAATGATTAAATGTTATACATTTAAGATTTTAAGATGAGAAAATGAAATATACATCTTTAGTTTTCTGGAAATAGGCTGTAAAATCCACTTCATTCGGAAGGAATTTTGTATAATTTTGAATAGCTTGAACACGTTAATACACACAATTTATTTCAAATAATTTTTTTTTGGAATAACAATTTCTGAGATATTATCCGTTAATATCGGTTTCAATTGTTCAATACTTTGCAATCTTTTTAAAGTTGCTGTTGCTTTTCACTTGTTTCTGGCGATTTTATGAAAAGAATATGGAATTTTAAAGCCATAGCGAGCCGCTTCTAAGCGCCTGAATATCGATTTAGTTTCCTCTATCCCCCTTATACTTACAACGAAATATGTAATTAAACTTTATATATATGAAAACGTTTATCACGATAAAGATAAAGCAGATAGACTAAATAAGCTTGCGTAACAACGTTTACTTCCGCTTAATTAAAATTTGTTTAACTTCCTAGAGTATCTGCTATAGTAACGTGTTGATAGATGGCCTAAGCTGTAGAGTAACATTCCTGTGCACATGCCTTTTATTTGTATTTTAATGTGTAACTGGAGTATTGTATCGTGGTACTGAAAATTTCCGCCTAGTATTTTCCCACCAATTGAAACATGATAATATGCCCAGTCAAATTGGGAAGGACTTGATAGACAACGTTGTAGGAAGTTTTACCAACACAAGTAGGAACTTGTAAAATTACATGAAAAGGATGGGACATTAACATACCAATGAAGCCGGAGGAATGATAACAATCAAAGCTTTTCACACAGCTCTGGCACAAATTTATAAAATCACACAGACACGAATATGTATTTTGGACAGCGGAAATCTTTTCTAACATCCACATTCCAATAACCAATAGATTTTTACGAAAATCTTTAAAATTCTTCATTTAACGGTTAAGCAGTTTTGATTCGGACTTTAATTTATGCACTAGAAAATTCTATCCAGGTACTGGGCTGATCATCCCTCCTGGATATGCCATGATTCAGTGTTTGCTTGCTCCTCGACAGGTTACTGCCCCAAGACATTGGCTTTTAAGTTCTTGGGGATGTAAGTCTTATAAAGAGGAGGGCAATCCGTTAAAGAAGAAGAAGAAAATCCTATACCTCGCATTATTACTAATAATAGAAGCTAGACGTTAGGAACCTGCGTATCTGCCAGGTTCGTCACTATTTCTGGAACATTAATATTAGAGGATTACAAACCATTAGATTTTATCATAATGTCAGTGGGCCATTCAGAATATAGTGAATTAATGATAAAATACGTAAGCCACTTTTCCTATTGTTATGAAGATAAAACTAAGTCTCTACTAGTCTCTGCTTTGAAAAGTCCTTTATACTAATGCATGTCATCTTATCATGTGAACACTGACTGAAAATCAACGATTATTTGGTTTATTGAAATCATTACAGCACCACAAGGGCTGTAGAGCAACATAGTATGGAATGGAATGAGAAGCGGAGGGGAGGCGAAACTGACCCAGAGAGTCCTGACCTTGTGTTGTACACCCCAACGCCCCCACGAGGGAGGTCGCTCCCGGGAAGAAGGGTTGAGGTAAAGGGAGAACTAGAAGACGGCTCCGCAATGACAGGCTCTCTAAGGCTTCCGGATATAAACGCCCCAGCAGACGGATAGGCAGAATATGACCCCGCTACACAGGGGTCAAACGCCCCCGCCAGGGGCGGTCCTTATACTCCGGCAACCAGCCAAAGGCCGAGGGACGGAGTAGGTTCACATAGAGCATCCTTTTTTTCCCTGCCACGCTGCACCGAAAACTTCATCGCCGACATTTGCAACCCTGAAAGAGACCAAATGCGGTGAAGGATGAATGAAATGAGTAATGGAATGAAATGGAGGGACAGGAAATTTGGTGGATGTAATGCCAGCATTCGCCTGACGACCCGAGGAAACCCTCGAAAAACCCTTGGGTCAGGAACATCTTGCACGGGAATCGAACCCACGACCTCCCGAATGCAGGCCACAAACGCAACCGCCTGAGCCATCCTGATCGGGCAACGTAGTATACTTCATAATTCGTTTTATAAAGGATTGTTGAAGAACTAGAAAATATATAGCACTGACCGTGATGAAGCGTTAGTTGAGACTATGTAATCATGTTATCAGTCATGTTCTCATTAACGCTACTAAGCACACTTTCACATTCTCTTTCCGTTGTGATTCAGAGAACCAGTCCAGTCGGCCCCTTGTGCTTCCACTAGTGATCCCCGTTAAGAGAGAGGGAGGGTGGAGAGACTCGAAAGGCGACCACATCCGGATGACGACAGGCGCAAGAACAGACAGGATTCCTAATGTTTCCAAATGAACGCACCCGACGCCGCCCGGTCCTGCTCACAGGCCACCGAATCTCCGGCAGTCTCCCCAGGGAGGAGCCCACTAAGAGGAGAAACCTAATTGAGCAGTCTCCGCAGCGACGCCAGCAAAGAAACCTTTACAGAGCACTCCACCGCAACTCGCCGAACGCCGTCGCCTGGTCCTACAACTCTGAAAGAGACGAGGAAGATGTGGGTACAGGAAATGAGACGGAGGAGAGTCGTGGTAAAAGATGAACTACCCCAGCATTCGCCTGTCGACCTGGGGACACCACGAGAAACCCATGGGTCGGAGTGAGCGGTCGCCGGGGATCGAACCCGGGACCTCCCGAATGTGGACCACAGACGTTGACGCCTGGGCCATCCCGCTCGGTATCATTTATTTTTATGTATCCTCTAAAAGCTAGTATAGCGAAATGTTACTATTCTTCTGCCTACTTCAAGTTAATTGAGGTAAACGTTTGCACAAATATCTTCAGTACACATTGGGTAATTTTAAGATCAGCTCGCACATACCAACAATGTGGCTCCATATGTCCTCTGACTTTGAAGTCATTTCTCTTTATCTCTTGGATAAACACAATAAATGCGACAATTGCTTGTTCTTTAGATCCAGATGCTAGATTCAGTTGCAAAACTCGTGCCTTTGTATAAACGAAGGAAGGTTTGACTTTTGATTCTGAGACGGGAATTATCCCCCATCTCCAATTAACCTTTATATGGCAAAGTTTTTGATTATTTTTCATTTCCTCAAGAATCCTCCTTCGCTTTTGTTTTAGATATCATATACAGGTGTAAATAAACTACACCGACATAACTTAAGAAAGTATAGTATCTTAGACAAGTAATATGAGATAGGAAACATATAATGGTCGTCTATTCAAATTGCCTATATATAATATACTATAAGCCAGTAGGTATGCCGCTGGCTTATGAAGATATCATTTGAAGTCATAACAAACGGCAAAGAACCGAATTTCTGGGTATATCTCTCTGGCGGAAACATTATGACACTAGCTGTTGATTTCGGAGTCGTTCATCAGTATTTTTAGAAGAGCATAATTATACAGTGTTTAGCCTACGTAAGATTCAATTCATGCAATTAAATTTTAATCTACCAGTTTCTTAATTACAACCATTGCTTACAAAACACTTAATGCTTAATACAATTTATTTACATGTTGTACTTATATACGTGAAGTGGTTTGAATCGTGAAAGAAAAACACGGAAAAGAAAAATACAACAAAGCCTTTGCAGCGGTTTCTAAAAAATCTCCCCGAAGTAACGACCTGGATTTTTACAGCAAGGTTTGCATCGGTGCAGGAACGATTGTCGAACTCGAACTAAGATTTCTAGTACATGTCGAGTAACTTCACAGGGTGCAACTATTCGAACAATTAACGCCTCGAGTTTACAGTGTATATCACAGACTTGAGCTGGCCAAAGAAAAGGATATCAATAGGATTGAGTTCCAGGGACAAGCTACAGTTGGACTCCCCATTCCAATCTATCGGACAGGGAAAGAGATATTCTAGCACGCCCAGGGAGAAATTGGGAGGAACTCCATCATGTTGCAACATTTGACATCGAATATGCAGAGACACATCTTCTAGAAACACGGTAAACTGTTTTGTAACATATAAAGGAAAATATGCCTGATTTAACCGAGAGAGAAGCAATAGTGAGGTGTGAAAAAATTCCGACCCCTATGTTCAAAGAAAACATCTGCTGGTGGCTCTTCTTCATAACATTTAGATTTGTGTAGTCCCTTACATGGCTGTTTCTCAGTTTAAAACTAGTCCATTCCTGGTGAACACGGCCTCACCAGTGAAAAAAACCAACGAAAATACTTCTGGGTGTTACAGCAAAGCCCAGTTACAAAACTATACACGGGGGTCAAAACCTGCCGCTGGCACCTTTCGACGATAGGCATATGCTTGCCACACGCTAATGCGACAGATGGGTATGACAAGAATAGTGCCTGCGAAACATCAGCTTTTGTTATGTATTCGGCCACAATAGCAGTTGAAGATCTGCCTCTAGAGTAGGCTACATAATCCAAAAAGGCATAAAAAACAAAGTGTGCATATTAAATTTTTTATTAATAGCATCTAAAGTTCTCCTGATTCACACTGATAATTATACATCAAAAAATCATAATACATATACCAAATCATATTAAAGGAAAGATGTAGAACTCAGAAATATCAACTTATGTAAAATAACTTCTTCGTAGTATTAGTTGCTTCTCAGGTACACCGAATTGAGATAGTTGCAACGTCTCGTATGTTAGCCAAACTTGCAGATGTTGTAGCCCCACGTACGATACAAACTTTCCGGTGGCATTCGCCCCACGTTTAAAAAATCAACTTTGTATTTTAATGTTTATTTAAATATTATATATATATATACGCCTCGGCTGCGTCAGTATTCTTTTAGAACACTTATCTCTTAGCAGGGTTGGTGTGGCTAAATAACAACACCTACACAAATTTTAATTGTATTGTACTTTTTTTATTAATCCTTCACACGATTAAATAACACTACACTGATGTATTCTACTGTAAAGCTGTGAGATTATTATTTAATTGCACTTTTTAAAACGTAAACTTTATATTATTCTCACTGCAACGAAGTTTTATGTCTCACATTGAACACGTACCACACCAATCGGGTACGCAATCTAATGGCGTCAGCTTGGGTACTCTATCTTGTAGCGTCTCAGAATTCAACGGGATTTGGTTTGAAACCTGGATTGTGGCCATCTATTGACATTTTGAAACTAAGAGCTCGCGAAAGAAAGAAAGAAAGTAAGAAAGAAAGAAAGAAAGAGAAATTGCGTTATAAGCTGCCAACTTTTGTCACTGCCAACTCGAATGTAACCAAAGAGGAACAACTATTACTTATAATGTACTTTGAATTCATTCCTAGGCAAAAATAATTATCTTGATTAAAGGTATATTGGACAGGAATATAACGTTTCATAAAAATTATACGAAACATAATGGATGTATGTCAGTTGATAAAGGGCAGATAACGTCGTTAATATTAAAAACCAAACTTTTTATAGCACCTGCGTTATTGTACTGATGATGCCCCTACTCCCGAAAGTTTAATTTGCATCCCCCGCTACGTCGCTGTACTTCCTGTCTGACGAAAAAGTGCAGTTTTCAGGCGAAGTCGCTAGTGTGAGGAGAGATAACGCCCGAACGAGACTACAGTACGTGATACGCACCGGGAATGGTGATGTATACGGCCTGTCTGTTATGTTTCTGCGTGAGCTTACTCTGCCTCCCATCTGAATTTATATTACGTTCTTCCCGGATTTCTAATGTTATTCTTGTAGTTTTCTTTTCGCTGTCATTATTTTATTAAAGCAAAGCTATGGGAAATGTATCCAATTTTGTTAAAATGAACAACTTATGTCAACAAGTTCATTTATTCAGATTCACATTTTGGAACATTGATTTTCTTTTTTCTGGGAGTTGACGCAATATGTTTTGAGGCGTCATAAGTAGAGACAGGCAAAGTATGAAGAATAATTTGCCAAAATACGAAAATATTATGAAAAATCCCAAAATATTATTAATTGCATATTTTAAAACCAAATCAGCTTATACTTTAAGGGTTTGGAGCATCTTCTCAACATTAGTTTAAAAATATTAGAATTTGTAGATTTCGTCCGTATTTAAAAATAAAATGTCAAACAAAATACAACAAATTACGTGGAGAACAAACAAGAGGTTTGTGGTTGCTTTGTTCGTGCTTAATACAAATTGCAATATGCCACCAAAATCATCGGTTAACGAAAATAAAAACTCTTAAGAATAGAGGGTGTTTAATTTCACACGTGACGTCACATAAAGAAAATGCTACATTTACTCAACTGTGTCTGATTTGTTGGAAAGGCTGGTGCAGGTGTTCCCAGATGCGTTTCCTGGAAAGATTGGCTTGGGTTTTCTGTATTTCACAGAGAACTACACAAATGTAATATCTGAAAAGCCCGATTCACTGCCAAAAATTATTTTGAAACTAAAAAAAGCATAAATATTGCAAAATATGAATAAATATGAACATTTGCATAACATATTAAGACTTTACCAAAATAATATGATATGAGATTTTACGTTAAATTCTACACTTTGCAAAACATAAAAATACGTATTCACATAATAACAGCAAGCATGTTTAAGAATATGAAACCTCATATTTCGCCTATCTCCAGTCATAGGTGTACATTTATCCGTTTCCACTGAGCTGGAATACACTGGCTCTTCTTAATAATTGGCTGCATCTCAGATAAATGCCTTGCATATTCTGTTCCTTTCGTCCTCCATTCACAGAAAGTAAATTGTGGTTATGTAAATATTCCACAGAACTAGGCGGGTGTTCGAAGCATGCAGCAATGAAAGAGTCAACAACCTATGATATAACAAAAACATTTGCTTTTGGAATAAAGGTAATCTGAAATTCTTCGAGAAACAATATAAATCACAATAATGTAGAACGATTCCCCAACTCTCCTTTAGAAGTGTTTCATAAAATTTGCCGTAATTAAAATCGCTACTGCATCACGTTATCCAACTTGTGCGTCTCTTGGCAAAGTACAAAAGGATACAGTCGGTTGGAACAGCCCAGGGAAGCCTATTTGAAGAGGATTTGGCATTTCCTAATTGGCCACCCGAAGTTCCGACCTACTTGTGTAGCAAACTGGTTTTGATGGCACTCAAGCAGAGGGAGCAAACAACCGTTTAGAGACAAGAGAAACTAAACAAGCTGTTCAGACTGCGTTTGCCTAGATCACACCTCTCTGTACCGCTCTCGGTTTGCACAGCTGTCAATATTTGCAACTGATTGCACGCGTCATCTTTTGTCACGATATAGTTACACATTCACTTTTTAAACAAATTTTACCAAGAAAAAGAAGGTAACTTGATTTTGGCTCTCTCTATATCTACTGTAATACTATAATAAATATTAAAGATGAAGTATAGTAAACTGCATACGACTCATTTCTCTGATCTCAAGGTATACCGCCCTATTTCGGTGTGCTGCTATGTCTCTCATCCGGTTTTGGCTAAATTAACGTTTGAATTGTTTAATTTAAGTCCTTATAAATTCAAAAAGCATAATGTTTACTGAGATGATTTACAACCGCTGCTGGGTTCTATATTACAAAAGCCAAAACAAAATAATGCCACGAATCATTTATGCTGTAAGCGATGTATTCCAGCCCGATCCTGGCTGTAATATGAAGTGAACAAAAACCACAAGCGGAACGTGTGGGAGGTTATCTTCACTTGATTAATGATGGTGCACAGTGCTTTTCCGCAAATACGCTCCATATGCAATAGCGACCTAGATAACATTGTCCTCCTCATTTTGATGTGGAAGTTATAATGGGTCAGTCTTTCCTCGGTCTCTATCGTGTTTTTTGGAGCATACGTCATGAGCGCTCACTTCATTTTTCCCCAAACATGTTAAAATTCAGTCTTTGGTCTACATCCCTGAAATTATATTTCCTACAAATAGATTTTGTTACGCTTTCAGGAATCGTATTAGATATCCCATTATAGCAATTCACTGGTTGTATGACAATAGTTGTGACACATTCACCTGTGACCTTATTCTGAAAGTGAAACTGACAACTTCAACCGAAAATGTGCCGTTCCTCAAGCTTAGTCAAAATTTGTTCTAAGAGCTTTAGGAACATTGCGTATTCTAGACGGATATTTTATTCTGACAGACTTGATAATGCGCTTGTAGTAACATTTTATGTTATAATACATAATTAGTTAATAGGAACAGTACTATGAAGGATATTTCAAAAGAATGAGGCAGTATTTTGAACACTTAAATTACTTCAGTCTAATTATATAATATAAAATATAATAACAGCCCGCCTTAAAGGAATATGTGTATAAATAACATATAAAATGTATGTTACAGTCATTGTATATGTTTACATTATTATGTACATGTTTAATAATGTTATGTGAATGTATTACGTAATTTAATAATGTAGGAGCTGTGAGAATAATAGGTTAAACGTTGCTAACAATGAGGTAACCTTGAGGCAATAATGAATTAGAAAGTTTAATAATGCTACTGATAATTCTTGGAGCAGCAATAATGTAATTTTTACACAGTTTATAAATAGCCAATCAACAACCAGAAAGAAGCTTAAGTTAAATAAAAGTATTCTATTGGAGTAGGATTAGCCAATCAGAAACTGAAATAGAGCAAATTGTACAAATTCAGAAGTCAGTTACTAGCAAACAGTGTTCCTAACCAGACGCGAGACGCATCCTCCAGAAGTTTAATATGTATTCAGTGTGAGACAAAAATAGTTTACGTATTAAAAAGCGCAAGTAATTAATAAATAATCTCACAGCTCTCTATATCAGTGAAGTGTTATTTAAATCGTGTCAAGGATTAATAAAAGGAGTGAAGGAAAAATTATAATCTGTGTAAGCCTACAGTCTTCAGCCGCACTACGCCCGGTTAAGAAATTCATGTCTCTACAAATTAATACTGACGCAGCCGAGGCAAACAAAAATATATAATATTTAAAGAAACAGTCAAATTACAAAGTTAATATTTTTAAACTTGGGGCGAAGTCTGCCGGAAATATTGTACCATACGTGGTCTAACAATACAACTCCTTCCTCAACCATGCTATGATACATTACTGTTCTTTTGATAAATGTGGGTGTTATATAATAACCAGCATAAATAAATGTGATAAATCTTAAATTTTCCCAAGAATGAATCACATTAACGTGTTATTATGAATAATGTTCTGGAACCTTTGGTTTTGTGACAAATCTTACATTTGTAGTCGTTTGAATCTGTGTCTATGCAAGTTTGGACTTCTCTCAATCGCAAAAAGCATCTGAATGCATCGACGCAACAGTCGATTGACGCCAGTCGTGTTCATTGAGTGCGGATACGTTGCGTTTTCTTGATGTGATTCAAGTCAATTCACAAGATGAAGTTGCATATTATCTACTTGATATTTTCACTAATTATTTGTTCGTAGAATGTTAAAAGCGATAATGGCGTTGAATTCTTTAATGACAGTATTCAATAAGTTTGTGCGATGCGGCGTGAACTGAAGATAGTTCATGGGAAGCCGAGACATAGCCAGCGTGGAGCGCAAAAATCAGGCATTGAGGACTTGTATATAAACAAATCAAACTATGCGTTGGTTTGTGAGCTTTAGATTTGTTCAATTAATCAAAAAATGAGCTTATCATGAAGGTATAAATTGCCATAAATCCATATAAAACCATGTTTGGCTTTCCAACAGATGTTGGCCATAGCTCACAATCAACATCATCAGCATCATTACCTTCGGAACGCTGAAATGTGAAAATCTGGAAGCTCTAACCGACTCCTACTCAAGTGCTTTGGTAGGAGGTGGAAATGGGCAAATAGAGAAGGGGACGAGGATGAGGAAATAATAGAGGACGGCGAAATAGTAGATGGACAAGCTGGGGATGGAGACAGTGCTGTAGACGGCATTTCCTGAGAGAATGCAATTTTCTGGCCAAATCGAAACATTAAGAAAACGAGAGAAAAATCCAGAAGTGCATTGCAGCATCGGGCAAAGATAATGAGACTAACGAGAGTAATGTCTGAATCTAACGATTCCAAAAGGTAAGGTTGAAGACATCGTAAAAGTACGAGTTGCTGATATCGACAAGAACAGAGGCAATCCCAAGAACATTCTTAGAGTAATTCTGCAGGCGGATGCTGATGGCGAGATGTACGAGATTGGCATAACGAAGTATTCGAGGAACCAGTTTGACATTCGTGAAGAAATTTTCTTTTCACAAGAGGATGTTCCAGATGTTATTGTGTCTTATTAAGTGTGCCAGAAGTTGTCAGTCAAAGCTGGTGAAGGGTTCAAGAGATAACTGAAAGGGAAAATGCCACACGGATCCACATGGGTACATGCATTTTGTGCTTTTGGAGCAAGATACAGTCGTCTCCGCTGATGATGAGGCCTTGATAGCCTCGAAACGATCGTCCTTCTTTTACCATCATGATGTAAGTGAAGGCTTTTAATATCATTTAGATTCATTTATTTTATCATCTAGTATGTAATACAGACCTCGTTCGTGATTGGTAGCCCATAGCTTATCGGCTAGTGCAGGACACGCCTTTGAAAGGGTTAAAAGCTAAGGGAAAATCTTGATGAGCGCCCAGCTTAGCGAAATGTAGAATGTGTACTGTGAGAAGATTCTCAGGGGGTGCAAATTAAAGCTTGAATGGTATGCATTAAATGCATAGCCGGGAAGCACTTTATAAAAACAATTAAACAGAACTGTATTCTACAGTGATATGAATGCTTGTTGCTGCATAGAAGCAAACATAACTAAATAATAAATAAATAAAGCAGCATATATTCCCTCTAATTCAAACTATAATTGGTTAATATACCTTTACTAGCATATTGCTGATCATAGGAACAACAGGATTATAGGCATAAATGTAACCCAATTTTATTGCCATAATATGTATGTCATATTCGGCAAACCACATACATGTACATATTTATCTCTAGTTTCTAAACATGATTAGTCAATTATAACAAAGGAGTAATTTGTATTTAGTAAACGAATATCGTCATCTGCGGATATTTTACGGAGAGTGTCCACTTTCTGCCGAGTATGTGTTCCCCACCTTTCCAGAATATTTTTATCCAGTAATTTACTATAAAAACACTTTTATGCACTTCCGTTGAAATTGTTGTAACAGTGCGACCAGCCTCCCACATCCCACGATACGTGCACGAGTAATTTCGCTAGCATACGGCAAGTATAGTTCTGGGAAAATAAACATGTTTTGGTTTCAATAACACCAGAAATAGCAAAGGCCTCAACCTCCTCTCTTTTCCGCCTTGCTGTATTATCAAGCCACCACGCTCTGTGATAGGTAAGTTGAAGGACACGCCACAAAAGACCCCAGAAAACGATACCAAATCTGCCGAAGATTTTCTTTGGCGCTCTGTGTACAAACCCAAGTCTTTCGATTTGAACCTTTGTTCCATTACTTTATAAAGAGATAGCAGCACTCCACGCCGTAGAAGTAACTCAGTGCCAACCTTCTGTGTCTGAAGTTCAGAGAAGCATTAGAAAGGACTTTTCGAACCTAGCAATCCGGCGTGAACGTCTTATTCATGCATTGCTCATGTAGTCACGGTTGTATGTTTATCTATAATATGGTTCAGGTACATATTCATGCTGTGATTCTGAGTTATTTATCTGCTCGAAAAAAATTAGAAACCTTAATTTTACTTAGTCATCTGAGATTCGATCGTTTTTAAATCTAATTAAACTAATGCAATCAGAAAAAAGAACAAAATTATAATATTTTGTTATTTCTATCGAAACCCTCGATCTTCGGGGCTTATAGCCCACCAGATTCCTAAAATAACTGGTATTTCCAAGTGTCTTCTATGG
Source organism: Deroplatys truncata (assembly GCA_030765065.1). Classification (NCBI taxonomy): domain Eukaryota; kingdom Metazoa; phylum Arthropoda; class Insecta; order Mantodea; family Mantidae; genus Deroplatys; species Deroplatys truncata. The sequence continues at coordinate 77,245,459 of CM060987.1, read as the reverse complement.
CATATGTTGTCTATTTTTGCCCAAATATGTTCTATTAGATTAAAATCTGGTGACCTCGGATGCCATGGCATCTGCTCAAAAATGTCCGAAAATCAGGTTTTTGCTCCGGCTGACCTATGGACCGAATGGTTATCCCGCTGGATAATTATGATTATATTATGATTCCTCCAGATTAACGCTCTCGGGAAGGTGGGAGGAGAATATGTTAAGAGTATTTCAGTAAATGTTTCGCCGTTCAGGTTTCCATGAACGCATGGCAAACCCACTGGCCTTATCATTAGTAGTTGAAAGCGTTGGCTGTGATATAGAACTCAACTGAAAGGTATAAACATGTATAAGTAATACGCATTTTGTGACATAATTTTATGCAAATTATATGTAAGTTTAATATAATAATGCGATACATGTTGTCCAGGAGAAAAGAAGGAAAATATAAAAGGGGGGGATTGGCAATCACCGATATTTTAACGTGTGTTGCCAGTGCACGAAGCACATGCTTTGCCTCTGAGTTATATGTTCATACTTCTTAAAGGTTCTGTTCTCACATCCAATTAACAAGCAAGGCAATAAAAAGAGCAATGGAATTCTTGGTTAGGTCATTCCTCGTTTTACGGGTATTCGATGGCTTACATTGGTTCAGTTCATTGGCGTGTACGTCAATCTAGTGTGATTTGCGTTCCAGTGACCATTGGCTTCGAAGAAAGAGAGAAAGTGAATTAACTTGCTCCATCACTCCTTTTTCATTGCCACGGAACAAATAGAAGGGCAAATCTGTTTTAAGACACCTCCTAATTATGCGCTGAACGGACATATAAGGATTACCATGTATATTGTTTTTACCACGATTGGAACGCTTGGAAACGGACTCGCGTGAACCCCGCTTGAAATCGAAGTGCAGATGGAATAAGTCCAGCTCTCAGACTGCGTAAATAGTTTTTTCCATGACTGTACCTGTTCAGAACGTAATAATATAATCTTCCTTAATATGCAGATTGCCAAATCGACTAAGTATATTACCCAAAAAAAGAAAGAATATATGCATAATATAAAAACAATACATTAAGGAAGTATCGAGTGTAATCAATGCTTACACAAATCAACCATTTTTATTTAGTCATTATCTGTTTACCCTCCTCTTATGTAGGACTTACAACCCCCAGGACTTACAGGCGGGTGCCTGGGGTCAGAGGCCCGTCGAGGAGCAGACACTCATGGATCAGACAGAATATCCAGGATGGGGGGATCAGCCCGATGCCTGGTATGGATGAAAGAAGTAGATGAAACGAAATGTTGGTGAAAGGGATGAAAGGAAAGGTGATGATGGAGCAGTTGGTGGAATGAATGGCAGGGGAAACCGGAGAACCCGGAGAAAACCCGCCCAGACGCCGCTTCGTCCACCACAAATCCCACATGCAGGTCCCTGGGATTGAACCCGGGCCGCCTCGGTGGGAGGCGAACGGTCTAAGCACTCGGCCACGGCGCCGCCTCAACCATTTTTAGCAAACCAATAAAATATGATGAATAGTGTGTGCAAAGGCGGATAATATTGTCTTACATGCAAAGATAGAATGAATTATTGGGGCAGAGATGCAGAAGAAGTCTGCAGCCATTCAGTACTCCTTTCACTGCTACGTATGCCAGTGTATTAGATTTGTTTACTAGGTTCTCTAAAAACATAAATTAAAATAACGGGAATATCACCTACAGATAGCGATATGCACTTTGTATGATATGCGATGTGTTTCAAAATTTCACTTCGTCTGTTATTCTCGCAATGTTCTAATTACTTCGAAGTTAAAATATAATTGCTTTTCACATACCAGGTGGTCTACACAAGTCGTTCTTCGTTGTAGTTAGTTTACCCGAATAGCTCCAAAAGATTTGCCTAAGCAGGGCTGTAAAGAGGACTCAGTACAGCCAGAGTGCAGACCTTATCAAACGAAAACCAATGCTTGAAAATAAACACTAAATTCCTATATCTGGGTACCAGAACGCTATTTTTATATATTCATGTTCCTTTAAAACTACGGAATGAAAATGAAAGTCTATTCGTGGATCATTCATAATAAACATGTTCAAATACATGTCTGCCTTGGTGGATGCATTGACGTAGGGGTCCCTCAGTATCATTACTTCTGATATTGAAGCACGGACATGACGTGTTTTCTTTTAATATTCCTGGATTTTCTGTTCCGTTTCGTTAAACCTGACTATATATTCTCATAAGAAAAAATCCAGGAGACTATCTCGCTGGCCACTGAATAGTCATCATGACCTATCCACCGTCTGAGGTAAACATTGTTGAGATTTTCTTTAACTCCTCTAGAATAATGGGATGGTGTATCATTGTACCGATACCAGTGACTTAGAGCTAACTTAAGTGGGACGAATATTCAGCACATTGTAGAGGAATTTCAAATAAAGCTGCCGAATATGCCTAGGAACAAAATAAACTGGCGCAATGATGTCTCCCCGAATGCTGTATTACACGTTAACACCCCACTGAGCCTCGTGTGATGTGGTCGTAACCAGTGAGGGTTCTCAGGAGCCCAGTAATAGAGATTATGTTGGTTTGATCGTATTCACTGACGAAATAACATTCATCGCAACGTAAAACCTGCCTAGTGAAATCCGGATTTGAGTTTATTTTATTTAAGAGCCGTCTGCAAACAGGTAGGCGATTCTGAAAGTCATTCCCATGCAACTGTTGGTGTAAGTGCAGCTTATAGGTATCCTATTTGCGTTGAAGTCCTTGAATTCCCAGGCCAGTTGCAGCTCTTCTTTGCTCTAATTAGGTGAAAAAATTAATGGTTATAATAATAATACTTGGAATGATCCATCAGCTTTTAATTGTATCTTTATACGCCGAATAACGTACGCAGAAGGCAGACATGATATCAGTAAACCTTCAGAATACAGCCTTCGATCTTCAGTCAGACATCGGTGCGTCTTCCCATAGATCATAACTATATTGTTGTATTCATTCTTAGGAACATGTTACTTACCTAATACATGTTTGCCTGAATTACATGCCTCGAGCTGCTTGTAGGCCACCACGCGACTCTTATCAGTGCGAAGCCACGAAGTAAACACATGCAGAGAGCAAGCACCACCTCAGTGACCTTTCGCTTCGTATTTGCACTATCCCTTTGAAAATCACTGACGCGGCAATTTCTTTTGCACTTACGTAAGCGGGAAACATAAAACTGCAAGGAAAGGCTTGTTTGGGCCACCTGGTACTTCGCAGCATATATGCATACAAAAACTTTTGAAAATTTGGAATTATTTTTGCACTCCTCTCTTTTAAAAGCATGTGGGGCTCTTTGCCTTAAATCATTTCCGATTTATAAGGAAATGGTAGCATTCTTTTAGAAAGAAACTTCAAAACTAATAGCATTACCTATAGGACCAGAGTTTGCTCTGAAGATTTTAAGTAGACGGATATGAAACTCCACTAATATGAAGTAAAATTACCTACTTTCTGTATTGACATAGACTGATACTAGTAGCTTGTATTTTTATCTCACTCCACTAGATGCTGTTTTTTTATTTATTGTGCATTTTGGTTTTACACATGACAGCGTAAATATGTTTTCATCCACAACAAAACATTTCACAGTTAAAACAAGTTTCTCTTCAAACATTTTAAAGTAATTATACATTCTTAACCTCAGCAGTTCAAATTATGGTTTTCTCTCCACAAAGTAGTCCTTAAAGTCTGAGAGATTTATATGATTTTTAAATCAATACTTAAGTACCTCTGAAGCATCCATTATAAACAATAAATGCTGGGGTATCTTCCGTTTTATCTTAAATTTGGTGATGCACCTTTATTCCCATTTGCTGTGTTTTAACCAAATAATGATGATGATGATGATAATAATAATAATAACAATAATAATAATAACGCAATAATGTACCTTACGGTGTATTAAAACGTTTCGATATTCAATGGGGACTCATTAATTAATGAAATGATAATAGAAAATTGTGTAACCTTTTTGTTAGTAAGCATCAAATATAAATATGAATACAGGAGAGCAGAGCGGTTAGGATGGCATGTTGAGTTGCTTTCCAAGAGTCGAAACTATGCTAGCATTCTTCTCCCGAAAAGAAAAATCTCCCATTGTTCTATTTAAAAAAACACCAATAATAATAATAATAATAATAATAATAATAATAATAATAATAATATGTTAGTGAGTATGGTAAAACACCTTTTACAAGACCAGTAGTTGCATACACTGTAAAATGAGAAATTTATAGATTTTGACTTGTTGGATTGTTACACCGAAAGCTGCATTTATTGTCAGAGAAGTGTTCCATGGAACTTATGGGCACGCAAGAATCACTACTTACGACCTAAGTGCACATGGAAAGTACAATAATGGAACAGCTATGTGAAAAAAGGGAACGTCGTAATAATATTGGTCTTTTTACTTTCTCCAACACCTACTAATAATAAAGATATTGCATTCCACCCAAAATATCGATATCAAGATTTCACAGGAAATGTGTATTTTGAGATTCCATGAATAAAAAGTCATTTTTAGATGAAGTTTATATGTGAACAGCATATCTTGTAAAAAGTGAGATAAATACCTGGTATTTAAGTTCAGCTTCTTTCAAGAATGTGACGAAGATTTTCAAGAACATTTTCCCACCATAAACTTCCCCTTGCATGGAAGAAGCTTCGTAATTATTATTTTCTCAAAATGGCGTTAACGATTTTGAGTGAAACAATATGTATATCTTGAATTTTCGTATAACTCGTAAATACCTCTTCATCCTAAATGAATTTTGTTTAATTTCGTGCTAATAGTAAACTGTAAGATATAAGGAAAAGTTTACAAAAGGTGTAGCTCTTTTTAACAAATATAATTTATTTTTAATATCCTTTCCTTTGTTATCTCTTTCTTTTTTGTCCCATAAACCATTTCTAAGATATTGGTTGTCATTGGTTTGAATTTTTCAATACTTTTTTTGTGTGCATGTTTTGATGTCCTGCCATCCATCAGGTGCCTCTAACACCGTCATAGAAACAGTTCGGAAACTCAGGGCCAGCATAGAGCGACCAGTTTCAGTCTCTTGTATCCCATTTTACCTACAAAGAAATGTGTAATGAAACTATTTCTATAAACCTGTATCTCATTTAACATGAAGCAGATAGAAAAATAAAAACGTGAATTTTCCACATACGGCTTTTTATAATACTGTGGATTATACCCCACGTCGCGTGGAATAGTGATGTAACTAAAACAATACAAGGAGAGCGAAAAAACAAATCAGGTGAAAGCTCTCCATTCATTAATGGATTATTGATTAATAAACATCTTTAAATCTTAAAGTCATTAGTTCTGTTAGTGACGTTCAAGTTTATTAAAGAACTAGCTGACCCAACAGACGTTGTCCTGTCCAAATTTCAATAAATTTGTTTGTAATCGTTTTGTGAATCAGTGAAAAACCATTTAAAATATGTAAGCAAAGTAAAAATTAGAAAATAAACGTATTTCTGAGTGGTCATTTTATCTAATAACGATTGTGGCCATGGATATTCAATTTGAGGAGGAGTACATTCAAAGGTACGCCGATTGTACAAGCGAGATGAATTCTATCATCAGTTCACTGCTGAAGTGCTGAAAATATGAGATGTACCTGGAATGTGATCGACTTGGAACCATGTGGTTTTGTTCCAAAGTTTAAGTCTCAGTTGAATTAAGCCATAATTTCATGTCAACCAAATGATTTATTTTATTCCATTAATTTTTAAACGACAATGAATCTCAAGTTATTTTATTTACATTTGTTTTGTTCCGCCACATCACCATTTCGTTCATTGTAACACTTCGTGATACACCACTTTTTTGTATGGCGCCGATGGTTTTTCCACAGGCCAACAGGCGACATACAATTGACCATGTGAGAAGCATGGATTTTCAAGGTTAATACCGCAAAAACTCAATGACTCCCTTGTGATTTGTTTACTGTCATTGCGAATGCAAGTCGCACCGGAAACTTCGATGACGTGCATCAGTTCCTTCACTGGAACCCAGGTGCCATTACAAAGACGTGGTTGCTTAATATTTCGCAAAATTGTGATTATCGATCCAACTTTCAATTTAAGATTGTGAGGCGACAATCCAGGCAATTCCAGCGGGTTTAAAAATTCGGTTGGATAGTTTACATCATCTTGGATAGCAATAGAATCCACCGATTTGTATGTCATCATTTCGCCAGCAATTTCACTATGAATCTTCAAATTCAATTCGTCGACAGCAATGTTTTTCGCAGCCAATAGAGCACGTTCGCTCAACCAAACATGATTTTTGTAATTTTGAGCAATGTTTGGGAACACCTTTCGAATGAGCTCGGTCTTTGATTCGGTGAACTGCAAAAATCGACAGGGATTGTAATGCAGCCAGTTTAAATGTCTGCGGGATTTGCCATTAGCAATGTCCAGCAATTGTTTTGAAAGTAAATATCCAGATTGGTCGTTCTGCAACTCGACATGCAAGTTCACACTGAATTTGAGTATCTTGACGTGTTTCCACAAAACGGACGACTTCAAACATGCATTAAGTTCATCGACTGGCGTTGACCGTGGAATCACTGGTAATGCTTGGCGAAAATCACCTGCCAACAGAATCATCATACCACCGAACCTGTTTTGATTGTTACGTTGCATCGTTGGGTGTAAATACCTCTAAAGACTTTTTATGTACCATCGTACATTCATCCCAAACGATCAATTTGCATTGCTGCAAAAATTTGGTCATTGTTCAGTTCTTTCAAAAGTTGCATGTTGGAGTGTAATTGAATTTCACATTGAACGACAACTTGAGCACTGAATGAGCTGTTTACCCGCCTTCCAATAACGTAGCTGTAATTCCTGATGAAGCAAGTGCAAGTGCAATTTAATTCTGTGAGCGACTTGATGCCAAAATCAATGCGGTCAAAAAAGTTTTTCCAGTTCCATCGGGAGCGTCCAAGATGAAAATCCCTCCTGTTCCATCGTTCACAACTTTTATGAGAGTGTCATACGCATATTTCTGTGGCCGATTCAACACGGAACATTCATTAGAACTGATTCTTTCAATGCATCGCGATCATATTGTTTTTCGATTTCAACTCTTGATTAAATGCGCCGTGCCATCGAAAAATTTGGCGCTGTCAAGCCTAATTAAGGTAATACCTTGTTCGCTATCATCAAGTGCATGTCCTCAGTTAATATCAATGCCCCTTTGTGAATTTCCTTGCTCGGTTACAAATCTGATGTTCTAGTACGCATCTGATGCAAAATATCATCAGACCTGTCATCTTTGTATTTGGACCACAAATCAATTGTCTTCCGAAGTGTAGTGGTTACCATGCTGGTTCCCAAGATGGCCGGTTCAAACCCGCGGAGGACGATGGATGTTTTTCGGGCGTAAAAAAGTCTTAGGAAGGAAAGTAAAGCCGGTGGTCCCGTGTCGCAGATTTACAGCACATAAAAGAGCCTCAAGCCTGATAAAGAGACCTCCGAGCAAAATTATCCGTCTTTCACGTCCAATATAGAATGGGACGCTAAGGACCACAAACGTTAAAGAGCGCCCATAAATAAAAAAATATTCAAAACAAATTGCTTCGTCTAATTGGCGGCATTGCAGTGCGATTAAATTGTGTCAATTAAATTCAGTTGTGTAGGTTGCGACACAATGTGCGATGCGAAGAATCACATTTCAACTGAAAATGGACAATTGATTCACTTCGCTGTTACCATATAACCGTTTGTCACTTCAAACTCACCGTATTTTGAAGGTAAATCTGTACATTCTTTGAGATAAAACGACAAACTTAATTCATTTAATGAAACGATGAGCTTACAACAGAATCACAGCTCAACTGAAAATAAACAACTGAATCAATTTTTCGTCACCATGAAATCGATTGGTTTGATTCACAATTTGACAATCAACTGTCAAACTACATTTACACACGTGTTAGCGAAATAAAAAATTGGAATAGTAATAAAACAGTTGAATAGATCGCGAAACAACACAAAATTAAAAACAAAGGTAATTAATTTTACTTATAGGCTGGAATGCGCTTTTCCAGATTTTTCTCCAGATCTTGAGTTATTTCCATCCCGGGAGCATAACGAAAAAAAAAAGAATCAACCAAAGATGTCGTTCCTATTGTCATTTATGATCGAGAGCGCAAATAAAAATTATTATTTTTGCAGTTTGTCCGAATTTTCCAAATTAGCTGTGTAATTGCATCAAATTTTCTTCCTTAAAATGTTTCCAGGCCCATAACGAACAAAGCGAAAAAAGAACTAGCATATACATCTTTCGAATTTTGAGTTATGATATTGAGTTCATGGAAAAATCCCATAGCAAAAAGCAAATTCAGTTTTTTCTAAATTTTCCAATTTTTTGGGAATATTTTTCAATTTTCCTTTCCCTAAAAGCCTTATTCGGATTATTACGAACATTAAAAAACAATTAGCCAAATCGGTTCAGCCGTTCTCAAGTGATGCGCTAACCAACGAACAGCATTTAATCTTTATTTATATAGATAATGGATATAACATAAACACAATAACCAGTATCCAATATAATAAATAGTTTTTAATTGTGTCATTTTTCTCCCATAACTCCTTTAGAGCTTAAGGCTATTGGAATTCATTAAAACATTAACAAATGCTGGTTATAATTTAATTTACATTTGTTTTCTTTGCTGCAAATCCTAATAATGCAACAAATGTTCATGAATCCTGAGAAAACAAAATCTTAATGCAACAAGCGACTATAAAATGTGAAAATTACAGAAATTTTTATATTGATGATAAAAAAATACTAGAAGATAGAATGTGTAAATTTACGTCACTATGAATTACGTAGGCTGGGCGAAACAAGGCGGTTGACTGCAGACACCACTCCTTTGATCCCGGGCAAAAGGAAAATTAGTCGCGTTTATAATTGAACATTAAGCATCGGGGCTGAGATATAAGAGCATTTGCAAACTGCAGAAATGTAATAATCATTTGAGATTCAAAATGTCACTTCCCTTAGGATCTTTTAGCTTTCTAGGATAAGCTTTCCCTAATGTCAGTAATATTCTGACGCTTCGTATTGCTTATTACCTTTTATTCGTAAGCGGTGACAAAAAATGAACCAGGAATATCTTTTAGCACTTTAATTAACTTGATGTTTCCAAACTTCACTACTTACTCATCAACTGTCTTGAATAAATAATTCCATATTGGTGACAAACACCCTCGATATCTATAAAATCTTCACGAGTAATTTCAGTAAATAATGCTGTGTGTTTCTTTCCTTTGTTTCTTTCCTTTGCAGGGTCTTATAATTGAAAAATTTGTTATGACACATAAATGCCGCCAGATAATAATTAGCTACTCACAACTTGTTCAGTAAAAGAATGAACGTTAACGCTCTTATGCTGAGTGTGTCCAGAAATAAAAAACTTATGTGCCATAGATTTGATGTTCCAAGTGAGACTACAACATGTGCATAGCTATCACAACAATTATCAGTAAGGTAAACAACGTTAACAACGTTGCTTATTCTACTTGTTGACACTTTTTACAAATACTTGTAAACAAAATAGTCAATTTCAGTTGCACCTTTACATCTTATTACCTTCGCCTTCATGCTAAAAGTAACAGTGGGCATTGCTCACAGATATATCGCCTCGAGGGGCAGGTAATACCCTTTGGAAATATAAAAATGTAGTTTACTCGTGCTTTTTCTTTATCATTTCACAAGATAATTGCCTTTCATTTTTTAATATATGTCATATCCCTTTTTTCCCATTTTCAGCATTTTGAAAAGTGACATTGATCTACTCACAAGATAATTACATTTCCTTTTTTATGTCTCTCATCTATGTTTTCTCATTTTCAGCATTTTGAAAAGTGACATAGACCTTTTCTCTATATATAAAACAAAACTTGAACTCAGTATGTGAGTATATATTAACAAAGACAATGGGAACGCTTCTTTCTGAAAAAGTTCTTATTCCCTGTATAATGAGCAACAGTTCTTCCCCATTAGTGGATTGTTTAGTTTTTGCTTGGCGGAGATAGTGGCTTCCCTTCAAGTATGGAACAGGTATGATACGTAACAATTTCATTCGTCCCGACTGTCAGCTCTTTGTGGTTTTTGTGTCTACCTCAAAAATTGTCCATGGCAAATCCTCTCTCAGTTTTATGTACAAATTTTCTTATTGTTCTACCACTTACATCGAGTAAACACCAGAAGTGCTATTGGCAGATAATCGGAATTTTCAGGAAGTTTCTTTCCTCCACCTCCAGAACGTGTGTCGAGATAGTTCTAGAATGTGCTGTAGAAAATTCCACTGGCTATATAAGCGTGGGTTTGCGCGAGAAGAATCAGTCAGTGAGTGGAGTTGGTGAGCGAGTTGGCGGGTGCGACAAGTGCGGTCCTACAAGTGAGTTGGTGGCGACAATTGTGACATGTAGTGAGTGCTGCTGCTGCAGCAACAGAGAGATTGAAGAACTCTTGTGATTGGCTCCCCAGACAGTAAACCGTCCGGAAGAATTGGCTACGTCGTGCGTATTGCATTACGCCGCTACGTCAAGAAAGAAAGTGAAGTGACGAGGATTATGAACTAATTCACGTTAGTGAAGTGAGAATTAATGAAGTCCCAGTGGAGCTCAACTAGATAAAAGCTATGATGCAACAGTGACAGCATTAGAGAAGTGACAGATAAAATCTGGACAAAGTCACAATATTTTGTGACGTGCTGTGAGTGCTGCTACTGCAGGAGAGATTGAAGAAGTCTTGTGTTCGACTCCCCAGCCAGTGAACTGTCCGGAAGAATTGACTACGTTGTGCGTATTACATTACGCCGTTACGCTAAGAAGGAAAGGGAAGTGACGGGGATAATGGACTGGTTCACATTAGTGAAGTGACAGTGTGAACTAAGTGAGGTCCCAGTGAAGTTGAACTAGATATAAACTCTGAAGTAACACTGACAACATCACAGAAGTAATAGTTCACATCTGGACAAAGTCACAATACTTTTTGTTGTACTCATTCTACCAATTGTCAAATTTCGAACGGCGCTGCAATGTAAAACTATAAAGCGAAATCCAAATATTTATTTATTTGTTTGTTTGTTTACTTTGAGTTCAATTGTTATGCATTTAGATTTTATTAAAATAATGATACAAAACTCTATTACTTGCAAAACGTTATTGAAAGTGGTGGATTTACCTCACATTTCTGAAAAATGTGTTCCACGTATCAAAATTAAAATATTTAATTTCTATTGAAGTAATTATTCATTGTTGATGCCATGAAACAGCCTCTAGCTGCCTGCTCGGCGGTAAGAAGGTTGACGAGACGCACGGTTTTGTGAACCCTAACACAGACGTTCACTTCTTAAATCGTCATGTGTGCGTCATTAAGTCTGATGCAAGTGTTCACTTTTAAAATCATTTGATGCACAGACATCATTGCTACAGTTAATGGATAGAGTGAACTTTCACTATATTACTAATTGAAAATTCAAAAGTCATTTCCCGAACAGGAGTTTCCTGTTAGCTGGTGATGAATTCATATAAACAGACAATACAGACGGCGTCCGGTTGGTTTTTATAAATATTAAGTATGGTATGTTTCATCTAACAACCTGGATGCTTTCACAGTTTGGAGGAATATTTAGTTTTATATATAAAAATCTGATGTGTTACACTCACATGACTTTTTCTACTCTTGTACAAACTATTTTTATAAACGCTTATTCTCCATCTACTTCAAGTTAATCGACATAAACATTTGCAGAAACCATCGTATTGCTAATTTTCTTGTAGCTCCAAGGGGAATATGGTAGCCTTTAAGCGATAGTAAATCTTTTAAGAGCTGGTTGCTATGTAGAGCATTCCATTCTCTATGCATGTCCAGGACATAAGAAAGCTAATAACGAATTCTCATTTGAGAAAAAGTATAAGGATTGGAAAATTAAATTAATAACAAATAATATCTTGGAAATGGTTCACTAACAAAAAAAGTATATGATATAAATTGTGTGTTTTAACGAGATCTACATTCTTTGTGTACAAGAATTGTGTCCATCTCTTACGGTTTACCAGTTGTGCAAAGGCCATTCACAATGAAGAAGACTTTTGGAGACATTCCCAGAACATTCAAGATATACATTTCATTTGGCATGAAAATATCTTAAACATATGATATTTTAATCAAAACCTTTAGTCATTTTTGGGAAAATCAAAATTTTCGAAAAATGTTCCATGTAAAGGATAGTCTAAAGGGTAGTCTGTGGTACAAGGATTTTCTTTAAAATCTTTGTGTCGCATCTTTGAAACATACTGAACCTAAATACCAAGTTTGGTGTTTATCCCACTTTTCGTTTTTGAGTTATGCTGTTCACAGACACACACAGACACCGTTTTCTAAAAATGCTTTTTTTATTCAGGAGGCCTCAAAACATGCATCGAATTTTCGTGTGCATACAATACTTCTACTTAATATAGTAGTAGAGAAAGTAAAAATGTCTAATAATATCATTTAAGAATTATTCAGCCTAGATATTGCCAAAATATAGCCTCTATGAATATAAAAGGGAATTTAAAGGCTTCCGCATTCTTTTGAAGTTTGAAAATATAATTCAACGTTTAGTTACATTAGTATATTTAAGCAACATTAACTCTTAATTCTACGAGGTACCTGTGTAATGCATAACTGTAGAACTGTATAAAAGAAGTATACAGTAAACCTATTACAAATTGATTACACATTTAGCATAAGACTAATAAAATACTGCCTGAGTTATAAGGGCTTTTAGTAAAATAGCTCTATGCAGTATGTCGCACCAACAAAAACGTCAGAGTATTATCGGACAGAGAACGCCGAACATGCGATTGAGTACCTGCCTCATCAATCACGCTAACGTCGGTACAAGGGTAATTCATAGGGTTTATAACACGAGCTAATGTGGGAGGGAGGAGAATCCTTTTTATCACATACAACCACATTAGAAGCTACACGAAATGGATAATAACAGGATAAGGGACTCATAACTGGAAACTCTGGACCACCACGCTAATTACAATTAAATACTCTCCCCATCAGCAAAATCAATCATGTTTTTAATAGGTGAGGCGGAATGCTAGTTTGGGAAGACCATAGGGTTTTTAGAATACTATCTGCCATTCCGGAGAGACCAACTGTGGGAGTTTTATGTAGAAGGTAGTTGGTGTGGGAAGATTTTCTTGAAAAACATGTGTCGTATTTTTGGACTGCTTTATAATTTATTTATTGACTACTTTGAATTTACATGGAATCTAGACAATGTTTACAATACAATGGAGTTGTTTATTATTTCTCTTCTTCTTATATTTAACATTCTGTTGTATATATAATGCGTCTACTATTTGCTTTTTTGTCTTGTTACCCTTTTTCCGTAACTTCTCCAGTTGGCTTCACGTCTCTTTTAACCACTTTAACCTAATTTTTCCCAAATATTTTCCTGCTTTCTCCATATACTAATTTGATCTTGTATTAAAAATCTTAACTTTTACCCCTATTGGTAATTTTTCCCCATTTCTATAATATTAAATTCTCTCTTCTTTTAGCCGTGTCCTCGCATTCCAGAATATAATTATCATGTAATCCATTACATTTAGTACATCCCTCCCCCTTTCTTCTGCCTGTTAGAGCACTTAAATTCATTACACCTGTTCTCGCCCAAGCATACCCCATTCTGGCCTCTTTCTTCTTGTACCTTTCGTTTCCCCATTCTGTTTTAAAATATTTATAATCTATCAATGAGCTTTTTTCCTTGAAACTACTTATAATTCCTTGCTTTTCAATATCCTCTAATCTTGTTCTTATTTCTTTCCAGAAACGCTTACTTTTTCGCATCTTTGGAAGATAAACATAAATACCAAGTTTGGTATTTATCCCACTTTTCGTTTTTGAGTTACGCTGTCCACAAACACAGAAGAAGTTTTGTAAAAATGATATCCTGGAATCATGCGTCCTCAAATGCGTTCCGGTGAAATCTCGGTACCGAATTATTGGGTGGAGTGCAATGCCTTCTCTACCTTGTTTGTCTACTGTCGAGCATATTTGAGTATCGCCTCTCACCAAAATCTCTGATATGGTTGATTCGGTACCAGCGAGATCTCTGCGATTATTGAAACCCTTATACCTACATCAGAACTACCTTATGCATGAACATGGTATAAAATAATAGAAACAATAGTCAGTCATATTGAATTAAATTGAATTTTATTTATGGACGCTCTTTAACTACTATTATTCTTAAGAGTCCTATTCTATATTGGGCGTGAAAGACCGGAAATTTTTCTCAGGGCCCTCTTTATCAGGCTTGAGGTTCTTTTACGTGTCATAAATCTACGGCGCGGGACCACCGACTTTACTTCCCTTCCGAAGGAAGCTGTGCTAAGGATTTTTACGCCCGAAAAAATCTATTGCTCTCCGTCGGGATTTTACCCGCGACCTTGGGACTAGAGAACTATGGTACCCTAGACCACGAGGACGACTTAGGTCGTGGTGCCGTCCCGAGTAGAAAACTAAAGATATACAATTGAATAATCAGCCGTAAATCGATACTTCTTGTTTTCCCTACTACGTATAGTAAGAAGGGAAAGTATTGTATCCCATCCAAAAACTTGAGTCGAGATTTAACGGAAATACTTGTTTTGAGAGCCTCTGAACACAAGCAGACAAAAGGGGTGTCTTGTGCGTCTGTGTATGAAGAGCATAGCTCAAAACGAAAAGTTGGATAAATACCAAATTTGGTATTTAAGTTTAGTATCTTCCAAAGACGCGACACAAAGATCTTTAGCAAACTACCCCTCATATGTAACGTTTTTCGAAAAATTTTATTTTCTCAAAAATAGCTCTAACGATTTTGGTTAAAGTGTTATATGTTTTAAGTTTTTTTCGTGACAAATATAATGTATATATTTTAATGGGAGTACTCTTTGAAGTCCTCTTCATTTTGTATGGTTGTATAATTCGTAAACCGTAAGAGATAGACAAAATCTCACTACACAAAAAAGTAGATGTCGTTAAAGGACACAATCTATGCAAAACAATCTTTTTGTGGCGTTAACCATTTCTGAGTCATTCTTTGTTATTGGTTTGAATTTTCAAATATTTAGAAAAATCACCATTGTTTTCAAAACCATCACATAGCGATAAGGTCCTAAAGGATTTGACTGTCGCTTAACTTACCGTATTCCCCTAATCCCATTTTACTTATTAGGAAATATGCTATAAAAGCCATTTCTGCAAACGTTTATCTGGATTAACATGAAGTAATAGAAGAATAAGCTTTTATATTAATAGCTTATTGAGCAATTAGTAGAGAATTACATTCAAGGGAATGTAACAGACTTTTTTTTAAAGTGATTCTGTTTTCCAAAACCTAGCTTAGTATTTTTACGTAAATATGCTACGGAAAGTTCTGCTCTAACCAGTAGAGCATTCATTAGACATTTCATGATCTATTCTGCAACGGAACTCAGGATGAACAAGGGCAACTTGTTAACTCCACTGAGCAGCTTGTAATGCAACCGTATTGGTTCGTATTATCTTTTAATAATGCAAAGACTAATAAAGTCCTATTAGGTGTTAATTCTCTGACTTAATTTAGTCTTATGAATTGTCATGCAGTCAAAATATAAAACCCACTGTTGTGAACAATTACTGGTAAAAGTTAGCATTGCCCGAGTAGGCTGCCAAATTATGGAAATCTGTTGCCTATGTTAATATACCTACATATTTTTCGTAGATAGTGCCGCCAGGCTTATTTGCTATCCGATATTTAATTATGGTAAGTACTGTGCGGGCGTTTTAAGATAAGGCCGCAGGCCGGCTATATGCGTAGCACGCTATACCTTTCCGAGGCGGAACTGGCGCCACATGACGCGTTCAAGGTTATCTTTACCAGCTGCATTTCAGTCGCTGCTGTGTTCGAGCTGTAAGGAGATTTGACATTGTGCATCTCAAATGTGAAAGCTTATTCAAGACATCTGTGTTGTGTGTGATTTGCTACAGATTGTCAATGCCTTATTAGTCCACTGCAATGCTTGCCGACAAATTCACGCATTGAACAACGAATTTTTATGTACGATACATACGTAGAAACCGAATCATATAGGCAGCTATGTACACAACTTCAGTAGAAATTTCCTGGTATTCCAATTCCAGAGAAGTTGTTAGACGTCTGGTTAATACGTTTAGGACAACGGGATATCTAAACGCAAAAAATATACGAAATTAGTGTGTCTATTTGTGGGAAACCCCCCAAAAAGTTTAGAGGAACAATCCTACACCAAAGACAAACTTAAGGACAATATTCAAACAGAAATTATGAACATTACGCAAGAAGAACTTATGTATGTGAATGGAAATTTCATTCGAAGCTGCCACGCAGATGGGCACCACTTCCAATATCATTTTAATGAGGTTAATACTGATTACAGTGGAAGTTATTGTCACTCGTGAGTAAGTAACGTGGGAGTTGCGGAACGAAAAACTCCCAGTGTAACAGACACGTATATGCACACACGCGTACGCGCGATCCGTGGCCTCACCATAAAACAAGCGCATTTTAGGAGAAGTATTACATTCCACCGAGCGATTAGATATCGAAATTCTTTAGAAATACACATTTTGAGGTCTTCTGAATCTAATTCTTAGCTTCTCTCTTCTTTGTGTGTGTATGTGGAACAGCATAAATGAAAGACCATATTTGGTACTTAGGTCAGACACGATTTATAAGCACCCCAGAGGGAGATTTCCGTACACACCTCTCATTTCAAATTACCAGTCATGTGAAAATTGTTTCGTTATTTTGTTTTATCAAAATGCTCCTAAGATTTTGTTTTAAATATCATAGGTATATTGACATAAAAAATAAAGTGTGTATTCTTGAATTCTCTATGAAGAGCATTTGAAGTTCTCGTCATTCTCAGTGAGTTTTATATAACTGGAAACGCATAAGATATAGCGTAAAACTTATTGAGGACAAAATGTAGAGCTTGTGAAAATATTCACGAACTCTAGATTTATCGTAGCATTTCGGAAATATTTATTCATTTACGCTTAGTTTTGCGGCAACTTATATTTTCAACATCTATAATTGTTTCGAAACTAGGAGGAGCAATACTTTTTTTTACATAAACTCACGAAAAATAAGAAAGAAAGAAAAAAGTATGGTATTGGTATAAGCGGGGGTCTGTCGTTACTGCTTCTTGTTTGTAACCAAATAGGAATAAATGCAACTTGAACTGTAACTTGAAATCATTTTTAGCAAAAATTGTTATTATTAAGGTAAAGTGGGCAGAAAAGTTATGCTATACGTTAGTTGATAATGGGCAGAGGAAGTCATGGGTATAGGAAACCAGACGTTTATGTTTTAATACACGCTTTGTTACTCAGTTATGATGATGCTCCTAATCTCAGAAATTTAGTTTACATTCCAGCTTATGTCACTGTGGCTTCTTTCCAGATTTATAACGCAATTGTTTTCTTTTCAGTGGTATTACTTTCTAACAGACAACTAAGGGAAATCTTTTGGAATAATAATATTTTCTTTAGAAGTAGAACCATATTACATCCCTTAACCTTGAATATCAGGGTAACGTAAGAAACGAAGACCTTTCAGATTGCATCTGGCAAAAATTATCGATAACATGCCGTGCCTTTCCTTCTCACGGCAACCCACGTGGACCGAAACACATCTCTACCTGCGGGGCCACGACAGCTGTTCCCACACAAGCTGTTACCTACGCACAAAGTTCCCTGTTCACCTCTCTCCGCCGTGCTCTGCGAGAGGAAAGGGTTAGAACGCTGGGTCAGGATTCTCGCTCAGTTTGCCTCCGTCGAAAATTGACTTGTGTTTAAAAAATAACCGACAACTGGTATACAGACTATTCGGAAGAAAAATGAGAAGGAAAAATGACACACGATCTTTCAACTTTGTAAGTGTGAAATTTAATATTGCCAAGAACTGTATTATACAGGGTTATTCAAAAAGAAGGAATAGATTTTAAATATTTATTTCTAATGAACGACAATAGATGGCAACACATGCGACACCTCAATGAATAGAGAAAAGTTCAAAATTTTATGTGTTCAAAATGAGCACCATTTGTTATGCGAGGACGACCAAGTGTTTTCCGCTTGCATAGTCAACCATCTTCTACGAATTTATTGTATCAATTGCAATTTTTTTATGGCAAGGTGGTTCTTTGTTGAACTTACAACGAAGCACGCTGAAAAAAACAATGGATTCACTCTTTGCATACTGCAGCACACAAAACGACTTTTCCTGTGGCATTGCCAATTTCTTGTAAATAAACCCAGCACCGCTGTAGGCTGAATGGAACTAATAGGTGGGGACTTAAAACTTTGCACTTTCCTCTGTTTAATGATGTGTCGTATGTGTTACTATCCATTGTCGTTCATTAAAAATTAATATTTCAAATGCGTTCATTCTTTTTGAATATACCTATAGATCACACATGAACTTCAAGAGAGGTTAACATTTATGGTACGCATATGCATCTAGTGCTGCTTAGAGATTAACACAAGCGCAACAATAATTAGCGCATCGGAAGAGCGAAATAGGCTGGTTTCGTAGTTAATATTGCTATCCTCCCAATCACGACGCCCCGGGTTCAGTTCCAGCCTGAAGGGTGGGAATTTTTCTTTAGTTAGGATTATTCCCCATTATACCTAGAGTCTGGAAGTATGAGCGAGGGTGTAAAGTGTGAATTTAATGTTTTGAAAGAAAACCCAAAGCTTAATACAATAGTTAAGGAGTGAAGATCATTACCAATGTCAATTGTTTCAGAGGCTTGACGTTAGATATTAAAGATGACATAATAAATGTAACTACCCCAAAAAAGCACTCAAGAAGGAGTGAGAGCTTACTGATTAAGGAACCAGACGCTGCATGTCTTGACAGATAAAATGAGCAACAGCCAGAAAGGAGTTCGATCCGGAAAACATCAGAAGCTTTCACAATACATGATTTAATACCACCCTGCGTTTACAAGTAAGGTATGCGGTAAACAGGAAGACGTCTATCAGAATGGTCGAGTGCGCTGATGGCTGAGCGGTGAAACTCATTTAATCCTTTTGGTTTTCAAAATAAATGCTAGATAAGTAAATATTCTAAAGCGAAAAACTAATGAAATATTTGATTGACTTAATATTGGATGTGTAAATTTTCTGTCTCTTCTTGATCTTGCACGCGCATTTTTTTAGCCCTTAGCTCTGCGTGATTTGTCTGAACGCACTCATAAAGACTAAGCCACAAGGAGGTCTCTCCTTACGTTAGTAGACGTTGCTGCTTATTCTGCGACTTAGACTGCAAGATCACTTGTCTTGAAGTTCCCATATCTACGGCTACGAGTTGAGTGGGGTTAAGCAGAGAAGGAAATGTTTGCCGCGTACCTGGTTTGAATCGAAAACGTTTGCTCACTCCTCAGCAGGATGCTAAGGACAGGCAGACAATAATCCCTTTTAGTATATATCTACAATTACAATTAATTCTAATTTCCCTGCGTCGTTTGACTAAGGCTCGATCGATTGCATCTTACAGACGATCTCAGGTTATTTCGTCTCGTATTTGCAGATGAAAATGTCATCCTCAACCTGGATTGGGGTTATATGCACAGAAGAGGTGACTTTTTTAACTCAAACTGGGAGAAATTAGTTGTCTACATTTCCAGAGAAAAACGTTACGATGCAAAATACGTGATTACAAAAAAAGGATCGCCAAGGTCATGTATCGGTGTCACGTTGAGGTTGGATGTCACGGGATGGTCTAAGTGTGTTGTGGCGGTTGATGTCACACTAAATAGACAGCAGAATAAGTATGTTTTCTTCTGCATCATGGTTCATTCTGTCAGGAATAAATGTCCTGAAGGAATCATTAAATTCAGGCAGGATAACAATGTTGCCTACACAAGTGCGCAGGTTTCAAACTAGTTCTCACAAAGCCAAGATATTACACTGATTGATTGGCCTCCTTGCGCACCAGATTTAAAATCCAATGAAAATGTGTGGGCAGAGATGAAAAAAAGTGTTGGAGTTAAATAGGCCTGCAAGACAGTGAAAGACAAAGGGGAATTTGTGGGATCAAATCGAGGATACTTGGGAGGAAGTAGATATCCTCTTATCAAAATTTGACTAGCCATTTGATTTCATGCATTTTCCGGAGAATGAGGGCAGTAATAGAGGAGAATTTACGTACCCGATATTTGGTTTGCTTTTTATCTAGGACATTTATTTAATTCATATTTAGTTTGGAAGCGAAAAGGAGAGTATTTCAGTTTGTGTGTAAGAGGATGTCTGCCTTAAATTCAAATAAGCCTTTCCAATTGAAAGTTATATATGTGTAATCAACGAGTGTGATGGCTCAGGCAGTAACGTCTGTGGCCCGCAATCGGGAGGTCTTGAGTTCGATCCCGGCGACCGCACACTCTGACCCATGGGTTTTTTCGGGGCTTTCCCGGGTCGTCAGGCGTATGTTGGAGTGGTTTATTTCATCCCCCGAATTTCCTATCCCTCAATTTCTTTCCATTAATCACTTCATTTATCCTTCAACCCGTTTGGTCTATTCCAGGATTGAAAGATCGGTATTTCGGTGCTGTGTGGCAGGGAAAGGGATGCTCTCTGTGCACTTTCTCCGCCCCTTAGGGAGGGCGGCGTTGGAATCTGTAGGGGTAGAGTCCCCGGTCTGCTTGACCGACTGCCGGGGCGTCTATTCTGGAAACTCCAGGCACCGTGTCATTGCTGTGCCATCACTTCTGGTTCCGGCCGCCCGGTGTCTCCCTTTACTTCATCCCTCTCTCTCAGGGGCGCTCCCTCTCGGGGCGTCGGTACAATATCCGGATTCACTGTATCGGTGCTGAATCCCCTCCGCTTCACAATCCAATCCAATCCAATCCAATCCAATCCAATCCAATCCAATGGGGAATCAACATTGCCTTCATTTGCATAAAGGATAAATACTTATGCAGATACGAATCCCGGTAGTCGATGCTACTAAGTGTGTACTTAGGTATACCCGCACAACAGAGTGGACTCGCGTTGAATGTTTATAATAGAATGAAGCTAAAGGCTCGCCTCCCGAGACACACTAGTGGGAGCCCACCGTGGAACCGAGTTGAACGTACGCTTCGAGAGTCTTCTCATAATTTTTGTTTCTTTTGGGTAGGGGTCTTAGGTCACACACAATCGTTAAGTGAACTGCAAAATAGCAGCTAAAGCAGTGTTTAACACGCCACAAAGACAGAACATTTGGTTTTTATGTAGATGTTCTCTAAAGCAGTTGCTTGTCGATCTGTTTACGAGCCGAAAAAATAGTACTTTAAGCGTCGTATGCCCTTAAAGTACTTTACAGTCTTTTAAAACAAAATTAGTGAAGCAAGTCTGAATCCTCATTCGTAAATAGCCTATATAACACCTCGGATCAGACGGCACTGAAAATTATCGTAGCAATTTAGCTGTTTCAAACAAAAAACTTTGATCATATAACAACAAATACATGCCTTATTTTTATTATGTTAATCAGAAACGTTTGCGGGGTTATAAAGGCAACCCTATACCATCACCATGTTACCAAAATATAAGCTGACATAGTTTTACTGTGTTTATCTGAAATACACGACAAAAATGAAACATTTATTTTGCAACATAGAAGCGAAAAAGACAGTTTTTGGCAAATTTGAAGCTATCTCCCGAAAATAAAAATCCACTACTTTTTCCTCCGACATTATTTTGCAGTAAGTTAAGGATCACGAGTCGCCGACACTGATGTAACATCAGTGGATTTTGAGGTGAAGAGTGCTGCTCCCGAAATTAGTATTGTACTTTCTTTTTTCTTTCCATTGAGTTTACAATGCGTTCTTCAGTAACTGAAGATAGCCGCCAGCTGCCAAGATGTTCTATGTAACCGTTCAGGATTGGGAAGTATCAGATACTCTGCTGCTATTCTACCGTTCATTCCAAACCAGAGTTCCCTCTCATGTAAACAGAAGCACGTGCTTCGGCTTGTCACGAACCCAAGAATATACTCTAACGCCAACGTAAATAGTTCCTTAATACATGTATTGTATTATGAAATATTAGAGCAGGAAAGGTATAGAACTGCACATTTTATTGCAGTCATCATAAGAACTCATCGTTAAAGGTAGTGGATATATACTAGCTGTTAAGATATTACAAAATATGATTTTCGCCTGCTTTGCGCTAACGCCGAGAGCATCTTGCTTGTTAACACCAACCAAATGCACGAATGCCACTATCTTACATATACAAGAAATGCAGCAATGAATTCCCAGAGATGAAGTCTGAGTACCAAATAAACACTTTGCGTAACACAGGAAATATGATAAGCGAACAGTCATTCATAATACACTAAGACACAGCTCAGCTCAGGTCAAATCTTGTGATTTAGTCAGTTGGTATTTGAGCTCACGTGGTAGAGGAAGGTGCGTGTAGTGCGAATAAACTGTTCAAACACAGAAACAGGAAACAGTTCAAAAGTGGCTAATAACAAACAATACTTCATATGTTCAACTCACTATTACAAAAATACCCGACACTTGCATTATTGCATATTACGAAACTAATGTCGGATTTTACAGGCGTTTCAGTGAGAAGTGTAACGAAAGCGAGTAGGGAAATAAACAGACATAATACAACATAGAAGAGGATAAAATGAGGGAACTTGTTTTAAGTGCGACAGTGCTGTGGAATTGTGGATAAGCTTGTCATTATTTTGGAGAGTAGTTCTGATTTTGATACGGCAGCTGAGTCATCTTCGGAGGATTCGGATTTGGGTGTTGCACTTTTGCCCAAGGATTGTGATTAACGTAAGTAAAATGTTCATTGCCACATATTTATAAAATCGATTGTTACCTCAGGTTGCATTTTGAACTATGATTCTCACACAGGGCGCCTTTTTATATATTAAATAGTGTTCAACAAGCACGTGGGAGGGGAACAAGCAGCCATTATGGGCGGGGATTGCGAACTACTTTCGCGCGGATAATACAAAGAGTTTGTTTTCAGTGAAAGACACTCTGGTTTGGAATGGACAGTAGGCATTCTACCAACCGAATGTACCTCAACACACTGCAAATCGTGTGTGCTTAATGCACCCAAAGCAACATCCTTGTGGGGAAAATCAAGAGAATTATCAGCATCTCCTTCCGTAAGACACAAAATATTCGTTTGCATATCAGAAAAAGTGTCAGAAAGGCATATAGTGACCATTATTTTGAATATGAGGAACTCACGAGGAATGTAATTATCCTCTTATGTAATCTCCAGAAATGCCAAAAATTAAAGCTACTCTTATTATAAGATACACAACATTGTAAGCACCACATTATAAACCTATTCATTTCTTTACTAGAAAGAACCATAAATTTTTTCGCATCCCTAAGAATTAGCTTAGAAAAACAATTACTTTACAGAAATGTATGAAGTAAATAGTTTCTTTCGGTTACAAATTAGTTTTAAGCCAAGAGTATTTGGACCATGATGACGACACTGCCAGCCTCTTTGATTTTTCATGTGAATACGTCACTTCAGATTTTTCCTTCACAAGAGAAACACCGTTTACCCCGCACCATTCTTTAAGTGCAGTGTATTCATTCTGTTACTGATGCCGAGATTTTGCTAGCAGTGGCTTCAATTCAATGCTTCTGGCTTGGATTGAAATTTCCAGTTGGTTGTCACTAAAATTTTCGCAAAACTACACAAAACCTTTGATAAATAAAGTGCCTACAAACAAATACATTTTGGAACGTAGTCTATAAGCATGAAAATAATCACAATTTTGTTTTTAAGTTGTAATTTACTCCTTTTATTTACTGTTTTTGTTTTGTTAGCAACTCGTAGTTGGTTATCTATGCTTTTTAACAACCCCTTCTAACTGAACTGAGCTATTTTACCACGCAATAAGTTACTCTCTCTGCCGCATCACAACATAGTTGAAAGCGCTAGTGTACCTGGAGGATTTTTCCAATAATCCGCACACTCTGTCACTGTTTCAGGTGCTACACCATATTTGAAATTCCGTTTTATATGCGAGTTTATCCTTCTGATTATTTTTCTTTTTGTCATTTATTGGTATTGTCTTGATACTCTTAAAATTGCTAGAATTATATAAGCACAATAAATAACTTAGTGCTTAATACGCATAAATTCCATGGTAACGATCGCAAAAATGACTATATACCCGGAAACTAGTTGTATTATCAAAGAAATGTACAGAAGTACAAGAATAGTGCAGAGATAGGTGATTAGCTATATCAGTTAACATAAGTTGTAAATTATTTAATCGTAAAAGTAGTAGAGCAAGTACATACTGTATTGTAAATTACGCACTATGCACCTGTAATGTACACGCTAACACTAATATAGACAACACTAAAGCTAACGTCAGACCTTATTGCTATTATAAATACTTATAAACTGCAACTCAGGATAGCTAGCTTATAGAGTGAGCCTCAGTCGCGGGAATTCGAGAGCTCCAAACCACAGCGAACAACAACATCAAGGAACTTCACCACCATTTCAACGAACTTCAAGAAGGCTACATCCTCATCTGCAACTTCCTGGAAACCCACGTGATGTCACACTCCTCTTTAATCCTCTAACTCCAATCGCAAATCCAAGCGCCACTAAACACTCATACTACCACCTGAAATCCTAACACTTTCTCCTTCACTTCGCTGCGGGGGTAGACTGGGCCTTGGTCAAGTCTTGTCTCCCGGCAAAAACTCCTTACTCCCCTGGTAACCGCACTGCGGCCCAGTTTCAACCATCACCTCGGACTGCGCGGGTGCTTTAGGCGGTACCGTAGCAAACCATCCTTTCAATCCGGTGGAGGAGTTTTTAGTGGGTATGCCGACGACTCGGTGAGTCCCACACTCTCAGTCCCGACTCCCATCGGGGCTGCGGTTTTCTCCTCCACTCGAAAAAAAAAGAGTGCACGTTTATATGTCGTGACGTGCACTTTGCTCCATTAAACAACACGATTCCTTAAATACTTTGATGAAATTGTTAAAGAAAGTATGCTGTTTTTGTGCAATGCGGAAATACAGCAGCAAATAAATGCAAATTAATCATAACAAGTGCGTTGTTAATAATTATACCTGCTCCTCTCCATTATGTATCACAAACTTTGCTGTTTGTGTAAAAAAATATAAATTATTCCTGAAGAATCCAATTTTAGAAGTGCTCCATTAATCTCTTGAATTACGCTTCTATAAACAATGCCTCATTACATCATTCATAATGAATATTTTAAGGTTTGCACACGTTAATGGCAAAAAGTGTAGATAGTGATAGTGAATAAACACAGGCTACATTTCCATCCTATAAAAATCTATAGTTTTCCTTTGTTCTCTTACTTTAATGAATAACATATGGACTTAACCTGAGAATTACGGGCCAATTCTCCACACAAAAACGTAAGACCAAAACCACATTTCGAAGCAAAAGTATTTGCTAGTATTATCCTTTTGCATGGCACTGCAATGAATTAAGTACCTGCAAATGGAAGATCTATCAAATTAAATATTTTCACGCACACACATGGAGCGTTTTTAAAACTGTATTTTATTCAAACGAACCTCAAAACTATATTTCCATTACGTCTCCATATCGAATACGAAAAATTAAAAATAGCGACTTTGAAAAACTATGAAATGTTCGACAATTCAAACCAATAATAAAGAATATCTCTGAAATGGTTTATATCACAAAAATGTCTAATTGACATAAATTGTGTGTTTCAACCAAATGTACATTTTTATGTTAAAGTTTTGTCTATTAAGGTTTAGAAACTATACAAAACCAATTCGGAATGAAGAGGATCTCAAAGGCTCTTCCCAGAAATTCCGAAATATATATTTTATTTGTCATGCAGATGTCTTAAATATATTCAATATTCATTTCAATCAAAGCCGTTAGCGTCATTTTTGCGTAAGTCAAACTATCTACACTTTTTCCATGTAAATAATAGTTTGGGGTGGGATATTCTCTTGAAAATCTTAGTGCCTTATCTTTTAAAAATTATCGAGCTTAAATATCAGGTTTAGTATTTATTGAACATTTTATTCTAGAGATATGTTGTTCACACAAACACGCAAATCTTTGTCTAAAGATGTTTTTCTGTGTTCAATGGACCGCAAAACATGTATTTTTACTTAAATATCGGTATCGTAATTTTGAATGGAATACAATATTTCTTTATACCTACTATAGGTTGGTGGCAGGGAAAGTAATAACGGCTAAACATGCAACAACAATAATTGTAAAATATGCCCAGAGTACTTAGATAGAGCCATTTCATTTCATGCTTAAAATTTGGCGGCCCTCGTAACCGTGGTCGTTTGAGTATATAGCTTCGGCGCTTCCCAAGCTGAGGGTTGCGGGTTCGAGTCCCGCCATGGGCATGGGTGTTGTGTGTGTCTGTGTGTTGTATAATTGTGGTAATAAGCGGTAAAGAATACCATAAAACACAGTAATAAGAAACTGGGGAAACAAGGGAACTTAAAACATGTATTTGCATCTAATGTGCATATCAATGCGACAAAAGTATTAATGCACATTTTAATTACAGTGATACAACTTCAAAATATCTAGGAAAAAGTAACAGTATGATTGTGCTTTATAAGTTTCAAGTGATCCACGTGTTTCTTAATTTATAACTAGTAACAAATGCTAATGATGGATCTAAATTTCACTTTACCATCTTGTGGAAAACGTTATGTGCTAATTGCAATAATCCTAAAAACTAGCAAGCATTCTACATAAAGACGTACTTTTCCAAAGCAAATTTAAAGGCATTTTAAACCCCCACATGTTAGATATTATAGATAAACGAGTACACAAAAAGAATAATAATACAACAATAATTAAAAATAATACAAATGTATTGAATTTTACCTGACCAATATAAAAGTATCGGTAGGCATAAAGCACAAATGGTAATGTTAGTTGGATTTTTATTTTAAACCTTACATATCATTTTGTTTCTGCTGTAAGCAATGTGGTCATGTCCTGCTATTATACATTATCCTTACTCTTTTACATTACAAATTATTTTGGTAATTCCTAGAATTGTATAAATTTCTTTGTGACCTTGCATTCTTGGATTTTATTTTGATCCATATCTTTAAAATTACTTTGTAGCAGTACTTAAACTTTTAAATACATCATTTTAGTATGATTATAGTGTAATTTAATCTGCTATATTCCTTTCCCATACCCTCTCTTTTTGACAGAGAGGTAGAGAGAAACAAAAAGGAAAGAAGTGTGAGAAAAAACTGTTGTATGTAAATGTGTTTACTTGCTGCACAGGCCATGGTTTTGACAGAAACTGCTTAAGCATTTAATGGACTCATTTTCGTGTTAGATGGCAGAAAATTAAACAACGAACCTGAAGATGGTTTTAGTATTTTATCCATGGCCTGTAAGACCAAATTTGACTAGCACCTAAGCCAAAGATTAAGTAAATCATTAAAATATTACGGTAAATAAAGTTGTTCTTAAAACTTCAACCAGATCAAAACTTGGGAGCGGTGCATAGATTTCGCAAGAAAAAGCATAGAACCACATCAAAACTCCATAAAAACTGGTCAAAATCGCAGATAGGGGCAATGTCTAGAAAGTGGGTGGGGGCGGGACGCCACTTGGCTGACTGAACAACAGTGGTTGGCATAAGTTCACACACCTGTCGCATAGGAATACTGGGAAGTGCGTCGATATCCCCAAACTGAGTACGGGACGTAATATCCATCGTAGAATTAATCATATATCCATTGTTGGTTATGTACATTTGTTACTATACAATAGATTAACAAAATGAACATAATATACGTATAAACTGATATACATTAATTTCTTTAATTTATATATATATATATATATATATATATATTGTGGCACTGAATTTAGAATGTATAAAATACAAGTTTAAATTACGCATATAATTTAAGAGACCTTTTACTAAAACTATCGTATGCATCACATACGGAAAAGCTTTAGCGGGCTCATCCCGTACTCCGAACTCGGCTTATGCATCATCCGGAAACATTGAAATGCTCCGATAAAGCCTTATTTTGCTTATCTTGATGCATAAATAGCTATTAAGAGTTTGTATCGGACAAAGGTGAAAAGCGATTTAAACCAAACAGGAAGCGCTGGTAACCCCAAAATTAACGTTGGCAGCTAATACTTATGATTGTACTCAGGCTAATACTGAGGAGTTCTCGGGAAGACAGCATTGTTAACTTTGCATCGAAGTCCAAGTTCTTGGCAAACAAACTCTGCAGCCATCATCAGGGAGAAAGGAGCGGATGCTTCTGTTCGAATAACGAAAACCCAACATCTCTTTCTGGGATGTCGCCATTTATAGTCATAGATGTTTCATACCTACTAGGCAACGACACAGGTAGCCAAGATTGTTAAGGAATGGACTTGTCAAAGAGAGATACACAGTTCAAATCCCACCAAGACCGTCCTCCCTGTGGCGTTTTCCAACCGAGCCGAATGGCTCAGGCGGTAACGTCTGTGACCCGCATTCGGGAGGTCGTGGGTTCCATTCCCGTTGTCGACCTTCCTGGCCCATGGGTTTTTTCGGAGGCTCCCGAGGTCACCAGGCGAATGCTGGGAAGGATCATTACATTCCCCGACTTTTCCGTCCTTCCATTTCATCTCCATTCTGATTTCACTTCCCCTTTCATCTGCTCGGTTTCTTTCAGGGTTGGAAGCATCGGCGGGAGATCTCGGCGTGTGCATGGTAGGGGAAAAGGATGCTCTGAGGAAACCTCCGTTACCCGGACTGCGAGCGGTCTCCGGATTCCAGGCCCTCTAGGGGATGTGTAAGCCCACAGGGAGGAAGGGGAAACACGGGATCGGGACTGACTACTCAGTCCGCACCCTCGGACCCCAGGAGTCATACTCGCGGGGTTTTCCATTAGGGTAGCACCTATTTTATAATCTGCCCTCATCCGTGCGTGGCCGAGATTAGGTAGGATAACAGCCTCCCGTCGTCTCCTGCCACACAGGAATGGAACTGGGTACGCCACTTACGCGACAGCGCAATAGGGAAAACCCTATTAGGGAAGGCTACCGAAGAACCTCGGTGGGACCGACAGTATACCTAGTTACCGTCTACCTGCTCTCACTCATGGTTGGTGCCGGAGATCATCTGAGCGTCTCACAATCCCGCCTGGGCGGAAAACGGCCATGTGTACTCAACCTCCCATGGGTATCGAGAACCAATGTCCCGCCGAGTCCAACACAATACGAACAACTCCCTTACTGGAGGGGCTAAAATGTTCGGCCCGACATACTTCTACTAGTGCCAAAAGTACCACGACTGCTAGAGCGCCCGCACCATGGCAGCTGAAGGGGTCGGAACCCCCTACGTGGGGAAGGGAGCTGGCTGCACCAGCTGCCAATCGGAGAGTTTAAATCTGTAAACGGTAGGGACCCTGTCCTCTGCTGTCATGTCTCCTAGTCCGGCCTCTGTCTATCTCCTCTCTCCTCATCCCTCCCGACCGGGGGACCCCATCAGGGTCCTAGGTACAAAAGATCTGCGCAAGTAGAGTATTAAGTACCCCTCCACTTCTAGTCCTATCCTGTTCGTATCCTAAGGTCTTTTCCAGGTTTTATCAATAACTGGAAAATACCGGGGAGGTACTCTAAGCTTAAGCATGGAAGTTTCCCTCCTAAACCTCCTTTCCCAAATATCATTCCATTAAATGTGGAGGGGTTCATCCATCCAAGTGCTTACCGCTGATGTTGATTAACTTCGTTGATCAGAAAAAATAAATCAAAATTGATTTTATACATCCACATCTGAACCACGTTCCTCGCTGCATAACTTCTGCGATCGGACTCAAAGAAAATAATATGTTAGGTGATTTTTCCTCCTAACCCTAATCAGCTGAATGCGCAGTAGTAGAACGAGCCCATTATCTCCCAGGAGAGGTTTTGGGGTAGTTGTAGTAGAACGGCCGATACGTACCTTAGACATTCCTGTTGCACCGCGCCCTTTTCTCACTTCCCTCACCAAACGTTTACTAGTTTGCGTCTCTGCAGGATCAGGTCGAAAAAATCGTACTGTAAGTGACCTGGACCACCTAATTTTGGATTTATCTTCATGAAATGTAAGTTTTCAGAGAATACCTATATTATGTCTTAGTAAACATCTTTTACTTTTCGATTGTCGCCGACAGATGACACGCAGTTTATGAAAGACTGCAGAACAATCTGTGTACGATAGGAGAATCTGTCCATGCAGTGGACCAAAAGCCCCTGTGAGGTCCACTTGTAGCTTTTATGCCGTGCATTAAATTTTTAATGAAGAGAACATTACATTTCTGCAACAGCCGGCTGGTAATGCGATGTAGTTGCCCAATAGGTAAATACACCCCTAGGGCGCGTTAAATTTGTTGCGAGTATTGGAAGTTACAGATAGCATCTGGCAGTATGCCATATCCGAAAGAGCAAACACATTTTTTTCTGTTAAACTTTCTAAAACAGATTGGGGCTTCGACTCATATGTTGCACCATGGAAATAAATTTCGCTTGTTGACGTAAATGTTCTAAAAAAAAGTATTTCTCCATATTTTATATGGGAGAGACGGAAATGTTACCATATATACACTAGAGTGCAGCGGAATAATAGAAGACTTTAGTCAACTAATTACCATATATGGATGCTCTCACATAAACCAAAATCAAACTTCGAGACGACTAAATTCTACTCATTTGGAAATAGCGGCACACAGTCATAATCCTACCGCCTGACTATAAATATGATGTACAGCCACCGTATAACCAACCACCTCCTCCAAATATTCAGCTTTATTGACTGCACCAACGGCAGGACAGCTGTTGTGCTCCTCATTTGCGGATAGAAAGACACCCTTCAGCATCTACCAAACACGTGTTTTGCCGCTGAGCGAAACTGGGAGTTTGGTTGCAATGACGGGGGGGAGGTATCCGCGTTATTGATTGCGTTTTCATGTGTGTTTACCTCCACAGACATATTTGACTCATTAACCGCAGAGTGCGCATTCTCCACCGCAGCGGACACCGTCAGAGTGTATAGCACTTTGTTTTGCGGATGAACCGGCAGAAGTGTTGGTCGGTGTGCGGATTCTCCTTTTTATTGTATTAGATGGAGCAGTACAGGAATACTACATGAATGGTACATGTTAACAGGGTAGAAGTCGAATGAAACTGAAACAAATGTTTTAATAATTTTACTCAGTGCATTTATAAAATTATATTTGCTGTTAATTTACATTATAAGCTCCATTCCTAACTTTCGTCTTTTGAACTGCACCACTTTGTTTTAAGGCTCTCGTAAGGCATAGCAGAGACAACGGGTAACCCTTAAACAACAATGCTGTAAACAAACAGGCTAGAGCTTGAGAAAGGATCCCCAAAGCGTAGGACGTGTAGCAGAGAAGTTGAAACTGCCTTGCATCTTATGTATTCCAATGCGATGCATTGGAAAATAGATGATGCAATCTTTTAGGGAGTTCGGACACCAAACTAATGGTATCCAATAAGCATCTAGTTGGGATCTCCTGAAAATATTTACGAGAACAAGTTGGCAGAACTAGTACAACTACGGGAGATACCGTACAGTATGCACTGGCTTCGGTGCGGGCAAGATGCATAAGACAATGTTGTTTTGTCTCCCAGATTTCATCAATGAATCAATCAATCAAGCAAAAGGCTTCTGAAGATAAGGTGCAACCGTAAAAATTTCTCCAGAGATATATACATAATCCTTCATTATTCAGGAATATTGATGTCAAATCTTAAGCTGCCAATAGAACTCACCGAAGGGAACAAAAGGTACTGTAATACCTTTGGTCTATCTCCAACCATTTATGTAACAAATTTACTACCCAATATTTGACAACGCTGCGTCACTGAGGTCAAATGTGCGCGCGCCATTTTTTGGAGTAGGTTGTGAAAACTAACGCTAATATTGAAAGATATGCGCAATAATGGTGATATTTACTTCCGCAGCATTTTCAAGAAGAGCGAGAAAGTCAGTTTGTTGAGCAGTACACTCGCACACACGGTAGCTTTGTCTCGTTTGTTTGTGCGAAGTATTTGTATTTTACGATTACATTGATAAATAAATTAAGGAGAATTACTGTGCAAACCTTACCGTTGAAGATAAAGAAAAAAATGAATTTGGGTAAATCGTTCCTGAAAATGCACTTGCCTGTGAACATACGTAATCGCTTGTTTTGTTGCGAAGGCTTTGCGAAATTAACATTTTTAAAAGGATGTTTTAACTGCACCAGTATTAGTGCTGCAGCATCGCAGACAAATGTTATAAGCGGTTTAAGATCCAATGAATCATTGAAGGATTCCGTTTACTTCCTCTCCATTTTTCATTTCATTCCTTTCCAGGTTTTGTTCGATCGGCTACAGAATCCATTCTCCTGCTTCGAATGCTTTGGATGGAGCATGCTATCCCTCTCGTGGCGTAAAGCACCACATTTGCAACGTCTTGACTTTATGGAGAGCTTTCGTTAGGAATTTATATTCATAAGTTCTAATTGCATCCTAGTTTCTAATAAATTCAAATCGTTTTTAACTGGTTCCAATTTATAAATAATTTCTTAGTTAATTTTCTTACTAATATAGTATGGTATCAGCATCATGAATTGTTAATAGCTACTCTGACTTACCAACAGCCGACCTACAGCACGAAGCTGAGGGTAGCGTGACATCAGGCGCGAGATCACAGCCACTCTGGGTGTTTCCAAAATGTGGTACATGACTATAATTACGACTGTGCAATCATTCCAATGTTGCAAATTGTGAAAAACTATTGATTTTACAGAAAAAGACATATGGAAAATATGTTCAGTTTCTTTTGAACTGTCCATAGCTTTAAGCAAACTTCTATGTTCAAAGACATCACAGTATAAAGAGGTGATGGAATTCCGAAACAAAGCAATTTAAAACTAATCTATTGTCAAGGAACAAAAGTTATAACTCTAATATTTCATTCAGCATACCATGTAGAATTCCACTATAAGCACACAGGCCTCCTTAGTTGAAGTTATACCGGATAGCGCGGATGCCAAAAGGTTTGCCTAAGCAGAACTGCAAAGGGGACTACAAAACGACAGAGAGGAGACCGCTAAATGAAAGACCAATGCTTGAAAACGAACACTTTAACTGTTATTACTGGTCCCAGAACTCCTTAGGTAGAGAAACTGCCTGCTATATAAGATGCTCCGGCTTCTATTCCAAGCTGGGCTCCAGAAAGTTGTCTTTAAACAAAAACATTTCACGGTATGCCTAGGGTGTGATGTTTGAATGTGAGAGTAGCTATGCGAGTGTATTTGTGCGGAATATTAACAGTTATTTAATAACCAATTTGCCCATTAACAAGAATTCAGGATTGTCGCTTGACGCAAACTTGAGCACACGTATTAAATCATTTAATTCTCTGATAGTTACACCCAGCTACACCCAGTACAACTAAATGGTACCAAATGGTGCCACAAAGTTAACACGATTAAACAAAATTATGCTTTTATTGTATTTATGTACTTTAAAAGTTAGAATTAAATTACTTTCTATTAGTACATTATTCATAATAAGCATGTGCAAAAACACGCCCGTCCCTCGGTGGACGAATCGATGCAAGGGCCTCTCAGGCCCACGTTCCACCTGGAATTATCCATAATTTCTTATATCATCCCTGTACGTAAAAAACTAAAAAGTGCGCAGAAGACAGGTGCCGACTCTGAAAATGTTCAGAACACGGTACGTTTCCACACACATCTTAACCATATCTGTCTTCATTATTAATGGACGTTACCTTTTTATCTGAACAACCTGGCTCGAACTGCAAGCAGGCGACGACGCGATGCTTATCAGTACGAAACTACCACGTAAACACCTGCAGACAGCAGCACTACCTCAGCGACCTTTTTCTTTTTACCTGCACTGCCTCTTTGAACATCAGTGATGCGGCAATTTCTGTTGCACATATGTATGCGGTAAACATAAAACTGCAAAGACGGTTTTTTTGGGTTATCTGGTATGTATGTATGTATGTATGTATGTATGTATGTATGTATGTATGTATGTATGTATGTATGTATATGTGTGTGCGTGTGTGTGTGTGTGTGTGTGTGCCGAGTGAGCCTTCTGAGCCTGCGGATTGAGACATTATACAGTCCTGGGTTGTACAGGCTATGCCATATAACTGTCCACCGCATCGCATCGTATCAATTTGGGTCGAAATGAGTGCTTTGCACCGCTGTGCTTACGGTGACTTGCACTCATTACGCAACAGGGTGCGCGTTGGCCTTTAGTGGGGAAGGTCCCAGGTTCAAATACTGCCACTTCAGGGTGCTTTTTATGTTAAATAAATTTAACGAGAACTGATAGTTTGGCATAGAAGTGTCGTTTCACCTAATTAGTTCAATTATGTGAATTTAATTAAAACACAAAGTGTCACTTGTTAGAATTGCTTTAACGACCATCATAAATAAATGCAAGAAATTAATAACAAAAAACTCATTTATTCGCAGCGTTATTTGAACTATCGACTTTCACCATAACGTTCCAGCATGTTAACCATTGCGCTACTAGAGCACGTTAACAACGAGCACCACCGTAGTCCTAATCAGTGGGCTGTGAATGCGGTGTCAGCATCCGCATTTCCCGTCGTCTAAAATACAGGTTTGTCTAGTTACCAATCCGCAGGATGAGAATACGCACACGGTATATATACGTACTTCCACTTCTATAGTTAATTCGAAGAAGTTATTAAGATCATTGGGAGATATCCATTTCCTAATATTTCATGATTTGCATAGTGCTATTGGAGCGATAATTAATTTCAATGGTCTGACGGTTTATTGCTGACTTATTTCCAGATAAGGTTTTCTTCTACTATAGATAAAAACTGCACCTTGATGATGTTGATTCATGCTGCAATTGTTCTGAAGTGAGTGCTGAAGATAACAAGAAGCAATGTCAGAATATATGACTACACCACAGAAGAGCGTATAAATGATCACGAATGTACTCGAACTTGTACGTATTACAGAACAACGGACTTAATGACATCTCCTCGCAATCTGTATATACAGTTATAAAATGCCTGAATGGAAAAACCCATTTGAACTCCAAAGAAAAGGCTTAACTATAAGAAAGGAATAACGAAATTAAAGAAAGTGGCACAATGATTGCACAAGCATGCAGGTCAGACCCGGAGTCTCAGGGTTTTCACATGCTTGCACATCGGTTGAAAGTAAGCAGAAAAGGCAATAACATATATATTAGAGAACTACGAGCTGTTTAAAAGCATTAAAACAGTTACAATAAAGCATGAAACCCATCTTTCTGGAAGAAAAGGTTCAGAAACAATCAATAATTAAGAAACCCTGTAAAACTTAAATGCATTCACAAACTCTGATGTATGGCATTTGCAAGACTTTCACTACTCAGTCTTCTGCAAACTGTTGTTACAGTCGTTTATTCCTCTACGTACGTCTTGATATTTGAGACAAACCTTCATTATACATTTACACGTATTTTCCTTTTAGAATACAGTAGACTAAAGCTATAGCCATTTTTAAAAAGCGGCTCCCTATGTGATGACTTTTAAATTCCAAGAGAATGACCACGAGAAAGAAGAATAATGATTTGTGATTGAAAAATCTAATGTGCTGCATTTGCGTGATTTTCTATACTCACTTTTTCACAAACTATTCTCACAAAAACTTACTAGCTCACGAGAAGTATCCAAAAGATCCAACCTGGTTCGGAGTTTACAGTAAAAGCTATAGGTCCCCTTGTTTCATCGAGATCATCTTTAATTTCCTATCAATGAGGTAATGTATGTTTTATGCCGTCAGCTAATCGAACAGGGTTTCCCCGAAGTTCACAGAACATATGGTGTATATAAAGATTTATTTATATTATACTGTCGTTTTAAGCGATAAAATATGCGTTTGTTGCAGCTTCCCAGCATTTTTCGTTTCTCAGATTTAATAGTTGATTTTAGAGAACTTGATTGCGCAACGGTGTTGATAAAGTATACGTCCTTTGAAAATGAAGTCATTGATAATGATCAGAAAAATAAATAAATATTGTGATTAAATAAGCCTTGAATATTACCACAAAATATATTTTTAAATAATAACTACTCAGCCTACAGACATTGGATTCAATTTAATTAGTGGAAATATCCGCGATGATGTATTCAAATGATCGTGTGTATTAAAGGAAAAGTGGATTGCATAATTTTCTAGTTTAAAATATGAACTTATGTGTACCCAGTTTGGAAAAACGTATAAAAATGTTACTGTAGGAATTATGGGTTAAGTAATACTGAGGAGGTTGTCCATTGTTAAGCAGCATTGAATTTCCTGTAACCAACTTTTCAATAGCTGATCGATTAGTAAAAGTTGGTTCCAAATAATCATTATAACTATAAAAGTCACCCAAGAAAATGTACAGTTTAGGCAGTTGGTCCAGTAGATTAGCCGTTAATTCTATTTCAACGCTATTTGGATTCATGTTGCAAATGCGTATTGTTGCTGTGTCTGCTGCAGCTTAGAAAGAAGTGTTTAATTCTATTTCTCTCTGATAAAATTGACAACACCGTCGCTAGCCCCAAGAGCTTCTATAAGATTCTTGTGATGAGAGAGGCACCCTTATAAGCTGCACAATTTTCTTTGAAATTGGTTTCCTGGAGACAAATAATGCCAGAGTTATTTTCATTCAAAAGGATCTGCACATATACATAATGTATCCAATGGTTCCTGTGCATCATTTTAATGTCATGTTGCTGATTGACATATTCCGGATTTAAAGTTAAATGTTTTTACCGTGATACTGGATTGTTGTTGTTAGCGCATTCGTTGTTTCATTATTATGCGAATATGTCTGTATTGTTTTTCTGATCAGTGAGATTAAGATGGATGCTTTAATGGTGGTTGGAAGTATCTCGAAATCCCAGGTGTTACTGGCAGCTAAGGATTCTAGCTCTGAAATTTCACCACAATTTAAGAAAGCTGCTAAAACTTTTTACTTTCTCTACGTATAGTAAGTAGGGGAAGTATTGTATTCCACCCAAAATTTCGATACCGAGATTTCATCGGAAATACATGTTTTGAGACTCACTGAATCCAAAAAAAGCATTTTTGGAAACATGTCCGTGTGTGTGTCTGTCTGTGTGTCTGTCTGTGTGTCTGTGAACAGCATAACTCAAAAACGAAGAGTCGGATAAACACCAAACTTGGTATTTAGGTTCAGTATCTTTCAGAGATGCGACACGAAGGTTTTCAAGAAAATCCCCCCACCCCAGACTACCCTTTACATGGAACATTTTTCGAAAATTTTAATTTTCTCAAAAACGGCTCTAACGATTTTGATTAAAATATCATATGTTTAAGATATTGTCATGACAAATAAAATGTATATCTCGAATTTTCTGGGAATGTCTCCAAAAGTATTCTTCGTTATAAACGACTTTTTCATAACTGGTAAACCATAAGAGATAGACAAAATTTTACTACACGAAAAATGTAGATCGCGTTAAAATACACAATTTATGTCATATACATTTCTTTTGTTGAGTGAACCGTTTGCGAGATATTGCTTGTTATTCCCTTAAATTTTCCAATACTTATACTTTTTCTCAAATTCGTTATTCATTTTTTTTATGTCCTGGACATGCAAAGAGAATGGAATGCGCCACATAGCAACCAGCGTTAAAATATTTGACTATCGCTTAAAACCTACCATATTCCCTTGTATCTACAAGAAAATTATCAATAAGATTGACATCTTGATATCTCGATTAACATGAAGCATATGGAGAATAAGCGTTTGTAAAAATAGTTTGTACAAGTGTAGAGAAAGTCATGTGAGTGTAACACATCAGATTTTTTTTTATGTCCTGGACATGCAAAGAGAATGGAATGGGCCACACAGCAACCAGCGATAAAATATTTGACTATCGCTTAAAACCTACCATATTCCCCTTGCATCTACAAGAAAATTATCAATAAGATTGACATCTCGATATCTCCATTAACATGAAGCATATGGAGAATAAGCGTTTGTAAAAATAGTTTGTACAAGAGTAGAGAAAGTCATGTGAGTGTAACACATCAGATTTTTTTAATTAATTTAGTGCTTTATGTATAAATTTCCGCAGCGATGGCTCCTGTCTTTTTATCAGTTTTGGACAATTTCGACGTGTATTCTGTGGCTGTGGTTTTACTTGATTCATAATTTTCCAGGTATCGGAAGCGTCTTTCTGTGAAGAAACAAGGGAAAAGGGTTCCTGTTCCTCCACTTGTGTTACGCATGTGTACTTGCTGAATATACACGTTTGATGAGTGTTATGTAGGCTCTAGTTTGGTTTCAACAGTCGCATTGGTGATTATTTTCTTTTTGTCTGTGTTTCAGCATTATGAGTTTCATTTCTAGAGATTGTTTAGCATGATTAGACGATCGCATGATTATTTGGTGAATTTAATATCTATCCTTACTGTGATTTCGGAGACAGTAATCTGTGTGATTTCTGTTGGATGCTTTCTCATGTTAATTTTGAGAAAGTTGGCAGTGCTTATATTGAGTTTACTTAGGAAAACGTTGAACCTTTTTCGGATTGACGTATATTTGTCTCCTAAAGCTTAGTATCATTGAAACGTGGTTCATTCACCTGCAGGGACATGAACAACAAATTAAATGGGTTTTAGTTCAAGGATTGCACGATAGCCTTTCATAAACTGACTTAGAATAGTCGGACAAACATTTGAAAGAATAATACTTTGGCCTTCATTACAAGAACTCTGACATTCAGTGATTTATTCTTTATAGTTACTTCAGAGTGTTTAGTTAGTACTATTATACCATGGTGTTACAAGCCAGACACACGCATATTAGTAAGCATAAAATACATGAAACAGTTATTATATTACTCGTGAGAATGAACAATGACCTCAACTTTAGGCGTCACTTATGTAATTGGAATATAACTCTTTAGGTAGTCTTGTGGGGCTCCTGTTTGCAGATTTCTGAGAAAACAGGAGGTATGTAATCTCCATAAACGCAGCAAAGTTTATACATACACAGATACTATATATGCTTCTGTTTTCGTGACCAGAGGCATAGCTGGGGAGGGGTTTTGGACCCTCTTGTAAAAATTAATAGAAATGTAGCTTCGTTAAAATAATAGCATTTTTTGCCGGGGACGAGATACTTTCTAATCATATCACTGGTAGCGCTATATTTACGGCATATCTTAGACAGTATCGACAAATGTGACAGCAACAAACTGTACTTCAGAGGGCGTGGGTACAGTCATATTAAGATATCGAGGCATGTTTTCGTTCGGGTGCTAAATTTGAGTTATTTCCAAACGAGTGCCAATTTAGAACATAACAGAAACTCTATTTTGTAGTGAAATAAAATGGCCTGCAGCCATAATATAAAATACTTCACAGTGCTCATTAATTTTCATGTAAACACACTTGACGCTATCCTAAATTTAATTCCAATTTTTGTCCCTTAATCTGTGAATATAAAATCGACTTATTTAAATATTTCAACTTCATATTTAGCATTTGAATTGATAAAAATGTTCAAAAATGGATCCCTATACATAACCCCCTTAATATGTTTCTGGCTACGCCACCGCTCGTGACAATATATATTTATGTTGAATTATTTACAAAGACATTGTGTATTTTAAAAAGTTCTTTAATTAAAAGTGTGAATCAGAATTTCCTCTGGAGCGGCCTGCTAAGTCCAAACAATTTGATTGTATGCCTCCCAAATAACGATATATCTGTCGTGCGGTACAAGTGTCTCCACTGGAAGAACTATTTGACTTTCGAATTCCTTGAAGATGATAAGCAGATGACGGATACCCTTTCTTGGATAATCTTTGAGACCTAGTTTGTGATAATCAGAGTTGGAGATGCGGCGCAACCTTTCCAGATCTTTATCCGGAAACAACGCTGGGAGATGGACAAACAGAGTATTTACTAGAGTCTCTGTATTTACAGAGACTCTAGGTGCCAGATGTAGAAGGTCATATGATTAAAAAACTACACGAAAATACACGTTTTGAGGTCCGCTGAATCCAAAAGAAGCATTTTTAGAAAAAGGTCCGTGTGAGGTGTCTGTGCGTCTGTGTGGATGTGTGTCTGTGAACAGCATAACTCAAAAACGAAAAGTCGGATAAATACCAATCTTGGTATAGAGGTTTAGTAACTTTCAAAGATGCGAGACGAAGATTTCCAAGAAAATCCCCCATTCCCTTTATACGGAAAATCATTTTCTCAAAAATGGCTTTAAGAATTTTTTAAAATATCACATATTTAAGTTATTTTCATGACAAATAAAATGTATATCTTGAAAGTTCTGCGAAAGTCCCCAAAAGTTCTCATTTTTCTGAATGGCTTTTGTATAACTGTTAAAACGTAAGTAATAGACAAAATTTTTCTACACACAAAAATATGTAGATCTCGTTAAAACACACAATTTATGTTATACACTTTTTTCTGCAGTGAACAATTTTCGAGATATTCCTTGTTATTTGTTTGAATTTTCCAATACTTATATTTTTTCTCAAATGGGAAATCGTTATTCGTTTTTTATGTCCTGGACATGCAAAGAGAATGAAATGCTCCACATAGCAACCAGCTCTTAAAAGATTTGACTATTGCTTAAAGCCTACCATATTCCCCTTGTACCTACAAGAAAATTAGTAATAAGATTAACATCTCGATATTTCGATTAACATGAAGTAGATGATTAGTAAAGGTTTGTAAATATAGATTGTACAAGAATAGAGAAAGTCATGCGAGTTTAACACATCAGATTTTTGTATATAAGATTACAATTATTCTATATATATTATTAAATGTGTAATATAAAAGTAGTTACGATCTCAGTATATAGTTCTAACTTGTCTTCAAATGCTCGAGCTTTCGATGAAATGCATTTCATTATTGACGCTCTGGTATTATGTTCATCTTTACATGCCTGTTTATTTAACCAAGTTATTCGAGTAACGTAGTCTTCGAAACAAGCCGCGCAGGTAGAAACTAAGGTCTCATTAATAGCAACGTCAACGTCGGATAAACAAAAAGAGTACGTAGGTAATAAACATCAGTAGGGCTGGTATAAAAACACATACCAGTGATACAGATAAGCAGCTCTTATACCTCATAGCAACTATGAAATCATTAACCATAATGTTAGCGATTCATTAATGACTTTAAAATAATTAAATGGGTTTCGAATCCTAACGCTGTGACAAACGTAACATTAGTTATGCGGTGTAAGAACAAATATGTCAAACCACTAGAACATTAGAGAAGCAAGAAAAGTACAAAACTGAAGCACTCATTTAAACATTCGAAAACAAATACCTTTAAGATACGAGGGCTGATCAATAAAGACTGAGACTAATTTTTTTTTCACAGATATTTATTACCCCATTTCAATGTTGACATGGTCTTTTTCAAAGTAGTCCTCTCCTACTTGAATGCACTTTTTATAACGTCTCTGCCAGTCCTCGAACACATGGTACAGGCTATTCTTTGTCAGGTCTTTGAGAATCGCCTCACTTTTCTTCAGCACTGCTTCAGTGCTCTCAAATCGAATCCCCCGGAGCTTTGCCATTAGTGATGAGAATAAAAATAAATCACAGGGGACAAGATTGGGACTATAAGGCGGATGCGGTACACAGGTAATGTTGAATTTAGCCAAAAATTCCTGGACTTGATTTGCAACGTGAGGCCGCACATTGTTGTGATAAGTTC
Organism: Deroplatys truncata; assembly: GCA_030765065.1. Lineage (NCBI taxonomy): Eukaryota > Metazoa > Arthropoda > Insecta > Mantodea > Mantidae > Deroplatys > Deroplatys truncata. The sequence goes on along the minus strand of CM060987.1, from coordinate 77,203,545 downwards.
TGGATGTTTCCTTGCAATGTGCTCCCTCGGTGTAGCCAATACTGACGTGTAGTACGCTGCTGTAACAGTGGTGTGAGTGGGAACAACAATCACAGCAGCTGTGTTGATGTTGACTTCAGTCATAGCAGAAGCCGAAGCACCAGGCCCACCTTGCTTAGCACAGAGGACTCGCTCTACTTTGAAGTCTTTGAACCACCTAAACACTGTTGTACGAGGTAGTGCATCTTCACCGTATGCTTGCTTCAGCTTTACCAAAGTTTCAGAGGCTGTATGATTTAAACGAAAACAAAATTTTATTGCTCCTTTTGTGTCACCTTCATTTTGTGGTATGCGAAATTCAACTAGGGTCAACAATATACAGCATTACTACCAACCTACCGATACGAGAGTGCTGCCGCCTATAGACATTATACGCTCTTTTCAAATATTCATGGTAGAGACAGGAAACTCTCAAGAAAGCTACAGCAAAAATCAATCTCAGTCTTTATTGATCAGCCCTCGTACATCATAATATGTTTTATTCTCAGCTGGAAACTCAAGTTAACCCTTAAATGGCAACAAAATCTTATCTAAAGAAAGCTGCTTTACAAACTACTAAACGAAAGTGACACAGGAACAATACGCAGAGAAGTATGAGACAATGAAGCAGTTCATTTCCAACGGTTCCTTGTCTTCGAGTCACTTTAATTTCAATACTGCGAGATCGCATGCTTCGCACTCTTGAAAGCTTGTTTTCCCCTAATTTTAAATTTAAAACCCTTTATTTCATGTGTTTATTGATGTTTAACCTATTGGGAAACCAGCATCTGATCATTAAGTGGCGTTTATATGAGAGCCTACATTGGGAAAATGGCCAGGCCCTCAAAGCAGACGACAGGTAACCAATCAGCACTCCCTTAAAATTAAATTAAATTTCCTTCCCTTTACTTCCCTTCCGAAGGAAGCCATGCTAAGGATTTTTACCCCCGAAAAAATCCATCGCCCTCCGCTGGTTTTGAACTCGCGACCTCGGGAACTGGGGGCTAAGCATGGGAACACACTCCCTGAGATGCAGCACTACAGTAACGTATAAAATTCTACACTTGGTGTAACCTGTAACTGTTACACAAATAATATCGATTTGCTTAACTTCGAGTGTGATTAGAGATATTAGACCGAGCTCTTTTGTTTTAATAACCTGCTCAGTTATAATGAAATGCTAAAACTCTTGAGAAAATCCTAATAGAACACTTGGAGGAATGGTTAGGAGCATTAAAAGAACTTGAGCTTAAATAAGAATTATGAATTTAGGAGCAAATAATTACTCAGAAGAAAAAATGTGATGTGTTACACTCACATGACTTTCTCTACTCTTGTACAAACTATTTTTACAAACGCTTATTCTCCATATGCTTCATGTTAATGGAGATATCGAGATGTCAATCTTATTGATAATTTTCTTGTAGATGCAAGGGGAATATGGTAGCTTTTAAGCGATAGTCAAATATTTTAACGCTGGTTGCTATGTGGCGCATTCCATTCTCTTTGCATGTCCAGGACATAAAAAAAATGAATAACGAATTTGAGAAAAAGTATAAGTATTGGAAAATTTAAGGGAATAATAAGCAATATCTCGCAAACGGTTCACTCAACAAAAGAAATGTATATGACATAAATTGTGTATTTTAACGCGATCTACATTTTTCGTGTAGTAACATTTTGTCTATCTCTTATGGTTTACCAGTTATGAAAACGTCGTTCATAATGAAGAATACTTTTGGAGACATTCCCAGAAAATTCGGGATATATATTTTATTTGTCATGACAATATCTTGAACATACGATATTTTAATCAAAATCGTTAGAGCCGTTTTTGAGAAAATTAAAATTTTCGAAAAATGTTCCATGTAAAGGGTAGTCTGGGGTGGGGGGATTTTCTTGAAAACCTTCGTGTCGCATTTCTGAAAGATACTGAACGTAAATACCAAGTTTGATGTTTATCCGACTGTTTGTTTTTGAGTTATGCTGTTCATAGACACACAGACACACACACACACACACAGACAGACACACAGACACACACACGGACATGTTTCCAAAAATGATTTTTTTTGGATTCAGTGAGTCTCAAAACATGTATTTCCGGTGAAATCTCGGTATCGAAATTTTGGGTGGAATACAATACTTCCCCTACTTACAATACGTAGTAGAGAAAGTAAAAAACGAACAAAAAAAACCTCGAGTGAGAGGAATTAGTTTAAACTCGAATTATGGACTATTTGCTCCACTAATTCATCACTAATGTGATGACTTATCACATGTACAGTTGCTAAACGTGATGTTAAATTTTGATGTTATTTTCATCATTTTCTTCTCATGGTTATTATGTATTAATCATTTTATCGAACATGCCTACAAAGTGTGGCAAAAATTATGCTACACTATCTTCTTGTGTCTTATGCAGTGGAACTGTTCAGTTGGGCAAGCAAATGTCAAAAGAATTGCAAATACACAGAAATGAGAATATTAAATTCTTCTACGAACTCCATAAAGCATAATTGGTTAAAAATATAGAAAATAAAAATAAATAAACATTTTCCATGTAAAGGAAGGCTTTGGCGGAAGAAATTACGTAAAACTTTTTGCGTTAAATATGTGAGGCACACGCCCCATCTTTTCTTTCCAAGAACGCTGTTTTTTGGATTCAGGCAATCTCAGTAAGTAATTTTCTATTACAATTCCCGTGTAAATTTTTAGGATAGAATATAATGCTATTACCCCTCACTTACCTACCATAAGTAGGTCGAAGAACGTTATCTTATAATCAACTTATCGTACAAATTCCAGGATTGTCTGAAAGTTAGGAAAAAATATCTTCTATCGAGTGGAGTTTGTCTTACAAAGAGTCATTTCAGATACCGACAAATTTTTCTTCTTAAGAAACTAATACTGCTGCTCTCCCGATGAGAATAAGTAAGACGAAAACCGTGATTTTAAAAAAATTTTAGTCACATATTAATAAAAAATAACATAGATATCAACTATTATTAAATTCTTATGTTTTCAAATAAATAGAGATAAATTTAACAGTCATATTTCAAGTTTTACTAACATAAGCTACGCAAAATACCAAAGTAACTCTGAATAAGCTCTATATTCATTTTAAATATTTGCGTATAATATACTTTTCGTTGTTTCTGTTCACTTCAGGGTGCTTCGGTCTAGGTGCTGTAGTTTGTTGAGCGTCGGCTGAGCGTTCGATCCCAATCCATTTTAAGAGTGCTTAAACGCGAAACTACATGTCAGCATTTATGCATGTAAATGAACGCCTGCATTAGAAAAATTCTGCAAAATTACGTCGCTGATACGGCAACTCTTAATTTCGATAAATAATTGTAACCATTCTGACCAGTAACACCATCTGCTCAGAATTAGAATATGACTTAAACCAGGCGTTTCCAATCTTTTAGAATCGCAGAGGACTTTTAGAAGCAATTTCTATGGTGCAGCCGCTTGGACTGATCATATGTCTTAAAAATTAATGGTATTTAGGATAATGTTACTTAGAAGAGGCACAAAATCCACCTTGGAGATTTACGTCCAGAATTTAATTTAAGTTTTCTTATTAACTTCTCTACTACGTAGGGGAATTCTTGCATTCCACCTTAAAATTCGATATCGAGATTTCACCGGAAATACATGTTTTGAGGTGCCCTAAATCCAAATAAAGCATTTTTGAAAACATATCAAGTCAGTATGTCTGTCAATATGTGAACAGCATAATACAAAAACGAAAAGTCGGATAAATGCCAAACTTGGTACTTGAGTTTACTATCTTCGAAGGATACGACACGAAGAATTTCAAGAAAATCCTCCACCTCAGGCTACACTTTACATAGAACATTTTTCGAAATTCTTGATTTTCTCAAAATTGGCTCTAACGATTTTGATTAAAATAAATTTTAAGATATATTTATGGCAAATTAAATGTATATCTTGAATTTTCTGGGAATGTCCCCAAAAGCCCTCTTCATTCTGAATGACTTTCGCAGAACTGGTAAACCCTTACGAGTTTACCAGATAGACAAAATTTTACTACACAAACTGTAGATCTCGTAGAAACACAAATTATGTCACGCATATTTGTTTTGTGGAGTGAATCATTTCCGAGATATTCCTTGTTATTGTTTGAATTTTCCAATACTTATACTTTTTCTCAAGTGGGAAGTCGTTATTCGTTTTTATGTCCTGGTCATACAAAGAGAATGGAATGCTCCACATAGCAAACAGCTCTTAAAGATTTGACTACCGCTTAAAGGCTACCATATTTCCCTTGCACCTACAAGGAAATTAGCAATAAGATTAACATCTCGTTATCTCGATTAACATGAAATATATGGAGTATAAGCGTTTCAAAAAATAGTTTGTACAATAGAGAGAGAAAGTCATGCAAGTGCAACACATCAGATTTTTTATTGTACTGTTTTTTGTCATTCTTTAAAGTAATTTGAGTTTCGTCTATTCATTAGTCACTAGGAAGTGCCTACGGAGCGCTTAGACAAAGAAAATAGACCTTTGAGCTCTGCGAATCACAGGTTGGGAACCCGTCCCTTAAACTATTCATCCAATTACGCTCCAGCAAAGGCTTGCTCATTATGAATGTATAGCCGATTTTTTATTTTCTCTGCTGCCTCTGCCTTGTAATCGGCTGATGTTGCTTCCTCTTCATCTTCTGCAGAACTCGAAGTTACTCCCTCCATGTTCTCTCAGGCTTTCCTATTTTTATAACTGTATAATGGAACCCCGTTTTAGTTTGTCTATTTTTCTATTCATTCTAATTAATGAATTCTGTCTTTGAAATATGTCAATATCTGGCCCCGTTTTTATTTCACCGCTTGATTTTTCGATTTATTAGCGTAAAACGGCGTTTGTCTACATACAATATTTTTTGTTCTCCTTTTAGCGTTTCCTTTTTGAAACAGAGTTTCTTCTCAGAGAAAAGGAAGGAATCGGCAGTTTACATTAAATATGGTGACATACCTCATGTTTCGTACTCAGATATTGAGTATTTTTTCATATCAGAGAAATGTTGCACTTAGAACAGCTACCCTTTCATAAAACTAGCACTTTTTCTTTCCTTTCTCTAAATTTAAAGCAGCATTTTATCTTTTCATTGGACACAAAAATATGTATAATAGCTATGTCTATTTTTCCAAAGAAGCGAAACATTGATGTAGGCTTATCTTTATGTCAAACTTAGATAACATGTATTTCATTGTATTAAATGTGGGTACTTCATGTGCCTAAATTAAAAAAATTATGGTAACAAAGTCATGCTATAAGCAGAATGCTCATTTGCTCACCAAAAATTGTTTTTTTGCATTTAACAACGATTGACATTTCTTTGTATATACAGCTGTGTTTGTTTTCTCGGAAGCAATTTCCTTATACTTTTGGTGAAAATTTGCTTTCTGCGTTTCTTTATGTAATCTACTACAGAAGGATTGCACAGTTAACGTTTATGGAACGCTACTTCTCTAGTTTGGCAAAGTTTCCCCTAATGCGATATTTTCCTAACGCACGTTTTCCAAAGGGCTTTTAGTGTTTGCACAGTTTCCTCTTGTTAACAGAAGCTTATTCGCATGCTGGTATCCACAGTATAATATTGAGCGAGTATTATTAATTAATAATTCCTAGCATTTTCCCGATAAATCTATGGCTAAAATTAAACATTCATGCCGGAACAATAAAGTCCTGTTAATTTTTAACCAGAAAGCAGAAGCACAACTAAAATTTTAATTGGAACTGAATTCCGAGCCACAGTGTTTGTTCGCATCAAATGCAGAGTAACTATGTTTCGCCTATGAAGTAAAACTAGAAGAAAATCTCAGACTGCCAGAGATTGGAGCAACTTCTTTGCAGGTGTATAGGTTATACAACGGTAGGGAACACCTCGCATACTGCGACCTATGGGAGGTATTCTATTGCAACTTTCAACTCTCAAGAGGAAGAGATGAAGTAAAGGAACCACAGAAGGCTACAAGTCGCAGGCAGACAGTTCACGGAGATGTGCGGACGTCCCTAACAAATCCTAGCTCCCACTAATGGAGTTCCCTAGAGATGTAGTGAATGACCCGTCGAACCAGCAAGCCTTCTTTTCTTGGCGCAAGCATCCGCGCCATCTGCCTGGCATCGCCACACACCACGAAATCCAGAAGCAACCTGAAAGATGAGAAGGGAACGGAACGAAAGGGAAGATGGAAAGGAAATCGTGGTAGATGAGAAATTACCCCAGCATTCGCCTACCGACCAGGGAAAATCATGACAAACCCAAGGTCAGAGTGGGTGGTCCACAAGAATCGAACCCAGGACCCCGAATGCAAATCACATACGTTACCGCGGAGCCATCCCACTCGGTCTATTTGCACGTGTACTGTTTATTATAAAGTTTAAATCTATTATAGTGATATCTGTATATAGCTATAATAATAAAGCTATCTAAAATTTGCAAATTTTGGAGAAAATAATAATTTATAAACAATTTAATAATAAATATTAGTAACTAAGTTATAATATACAGTAAATAAGGATAATTTTTATATAAGTGTTTAATATATAACGATTATAAAGTTAAAAAAAAGAGAACTTATTTAAGCTAGAAGATTTTGGTAAATAGTACTGGATACCAGTATGTAACCGCTGGATACCAGTAGAGTAGTTTTTAGCTTTGTAATAAGTTTTGTTAGTTAAGCAGCTGGATACCAGTTGCTTTTATGCTGGTTACCAGTATTAGTATAGTTTCTGTAGATTTCATAATTATTACTTATTCACACCTTTACTAGCTATTATTTATTTTTTAATTGTGTTTTCTTTGTTTGTAGTTAGATAGTAGTTCCAGATTTAATCTGTAAAATGATTGTATATAAGAATTGAAAAAAATTGATCCAATAAAAGGACATTTGGATATATGCCCCGGTATAGTAACCTAGATGCCGGGGTCGAATGTTCAGATTTTATTTTATTTTATATTTTATTTTTTATACTGCTTATTACACACCTGGGGGAGAAAACGGCACACTACTAGCCCGTTTACTATTTGTGACTCAATCTGCTGAGTTATGTTATCAACACACACACGCTCGCGTGCGCGCGCGCGCACACACACACACACATACACACACACACACACATACACACACGCGCTGGCGCATCCCAATGACCTTTTTCTAAAGGTGCTTCTATCTTGGATTCAGGAGGCCTAAGAAAAAAGATATTTCCAATGAAATCTCGATATCGAACTTTTGGGTGGAATGCAGTACTTTCTCTCTAAAAAATGAGTAGTGATTTAGCCTTGAGAGAAGCATATAAATTAGGTATTTGAAAATTGACACCAACAACAAAGAATATATCGGAAATGGTTAATGCCGCAAAAATGTAATCGACATATGTAAATTGTATACTTTAACAAGTGCATATTTTGTATACAGTAAGGCTTTGTCTATATCTTACCGCTTACTAATTATACAAAATTCTTTACAAATGAAGAGAACTTCAAAATTATTAGCAGAAAATTAAAAACATACCTTGCACCTTTCGCGCAAATATCTTAAACATGCTCTACTTTAATGAAAACAATTACAGGCATTTTTGATAAATAAAGAAAGAAAAGGAAGAAAGAAAGAAAAAAAGGGGTAAAACAAGGAAATATTTTCCCTATAAAGAGTAATTAGAGGATGAGGATTTTCATGTTTCATACTGATATGCCATGCGGTCGTTAAATATTTCCAGTTTTCTTTTTTGAAATAGCACAACATTTTTTCGACTACTCAATAACAGAACATATTAATGCGACACAAGCTTCTTTGTGCGAAAAATAAAACCAGAAACATTTACGAGTTGGACTTGCATGTAAGGAAACGGTAAACATTATTATTTTGGATCAATTATTAATATATGTAATTGAATTCCTCAGAATTTAAATAATGTCACGGTAAATGTACACACCTACCAGAATACACGATTCATAATTCCTATAAAACATAAGAGATTGATTAAAAATATCTAATTCTGATCGACCGGGATGTCGTTTCCACATCATTCGTACAAATGTGTGTTCTTTATCTACTCAAAATGGGAATATGACTCTTGCACTGTAATTATCCCCCCTCCCAAAGTATCAGTTCACTCTTATCTTAACGCCGCTTATATGCGGATGATGGAATATCCGATTGCTCTTACCTGAGTATAAAATATTGTACATGTTTAAAAGGTATTCCTCGCAATCTGAGTACCTGAGACAGCAAACCTCAGGAAGCAAGGAAGTGACGCAGTAACGCTAATGTTAACAAGGAAGGTTGTCATTCTTGGGGCGTACATCAGCCCCCATTGTTCAGCAGGAAGTGACATGGGAGCTAGTGACACGCTGCTTTTGTTTCCAGACGACGCGACGCTTTTGTTCCCCGGCACATTATAAAATGACAATGTCCGGTATTGCTTCATGAAGGCGAAAATTAAGCCTTCAGAGCAACTATTCCGAAATCCTGAAACATATTTTAGATACTTATTAGCCAAACAAATTTCCATTTAAAAACAAAGGTAGCTTTTGTGCTATTATTTAAAGACAAATTTCGAATATGGGGTTATTTTAAAACATTAGTAGTATCATAATGCATCCCCTATCGTTTTCTTCATATGTATAAGTTCCAGTCGAACACTGTATTTTAATTACAAATAGCTATACGTACAGAACCAACCAGTCTAATCTACACAAAGGAGTAAATACGATTGCTCTGGAATGTTGTGGTATCGATATATTCTTCATTCTTCGATCTTCTAGTACTGCTCAGTAAACCAGTGAGTAGTATATGAGTTTCAGAAGCGAGGATTATATCATCGAGGAAATATTTTGATGTCTAAATTCCGTGGGACACTACACAAATGAGTATTACAATGTTTTAGTGTTTATGTATTTTAAAAACAGAAAATGTGTAAATAAAAAGGCTGTCTTAATATGTCCATGAAGTGGCAATAGCCACAGCGTTGCCAATATGATTAATTTAAGTGGGAAAAGTCATGTATTATCGCTTACACCGAATGCTGTGATTTTACTTACAAAGAATGAATGTATACGATTCCCATAAATCGCACAGGTACAACAGACCACACGCGCTTTTATAATATTTAGAAGAATATAGCAAATCCAAAAACAAACAAAAATTAAAAAAAATGCTACCAGAAAGCACATTTAAAAGGAAATAGGCAAAATAAATATGTCTATCAAAACGATAAACCATATTGCAATGCATTGTTATATACCCTATTGTATTAACCGAAGAACAATTAAAGAAGATAAATAAATACAACAACAAACAATACCCGAAAAATATGATGTAATACATTTACATGACTTTCTCTACCAATGATACCTACTAAAGCTTATTTTTCTATCTACTTAATTTTAAACCAAATAAACCTCTGCAGAAATAGTTGTATTGCACATTTTCTTATAGATACAAAGGGAGCAGCAATAGTGAAGTGTTTAATAACTGGACGCTATACACTGGCCTTAAAATTCTATGATTCCAAAAGTTCCTGTTTCCATGTAATCACGAGAAACAACTGAATGTTGACATGACTTTTAAAGAATGGCCAAGTGTTGAACAATTCGAAACATTAATAATAGATATCAGTAAAATGGCTTGTGCCACAAAATACTTATTACAAATAAATTCTGTGTTTTAAAGAGAAAACTACATTTCATCTGTAGTGCGTTTTCGTCTATCGCTTAACGTTTACCTGTTATACAAGGTTATACAAAATTCCATCCGAATCAAGAGGTCTTCATAGACTATTTCCAGAGAAATCAAGATATACATTTTATTTTCCATGTAAATATCTTTTATATATAATATTTTCATCAAAATCATTAGAGCCATTTGTTGGAAAATCAAACATTTCGAAAAACGTTCCACGTAATGGATAGTTTGGGATGGAGGAATTTTCTTAAAAGTCTTCTTCGCGTTCTTGGAAGATACTGAACTTAGATATTAAGTTTGGTAGTTTTCCGACTTTTCCTTTTTGAGTTATGCTGTTTACAGACATACACACACACACACACACATATATGGACCTTTTTCTAAAAATATGATGTGATAGATTCACATGGCTTCCTCTACCTTCTATAGTTTATTAGTGGGTATAAAAACTAGTCTTACAAAAGCTTATTTTTGTATCTGCTTCATTTAAATGTAAATAAACTTGCAGAAATGGCTACATTACACATTCGTTTTAGGTGAAAAGGAAACAACCATAGTCAAATGTTTAAGAACTGGACGCTGGCCTTAAAATTCCATACTGTTTCAATAGAAACGCGAGAAACAGCTGAATGTTGGCAGGACTTTAAAAGAATGCCTAGGTATTGAACAATTCGAACCGTTAATAACGGATATCTCAGAAATGGCTGATGCCACAAAAACTTTATTTGAAATAAGTTTCGTGTTTTAAAGAGACCTATATTTCTTGTGAACTATGTTTTCGTCTATAGCTTAACGTTTACCAGTTAAACAAGATTATAAAAATTCTTTCCGAATGAACAGGACTTCAAAGGCTATGCCAGAAAATTCAAGAACTACACTTTGTCATGTAAATGTGTTTAATATATTGTATTTTAATCAAAATCGTTAGAGCCATTCTTTAGAAAATAAAAAGTTTCGAAAAATGTGCCATGTAAAGGGTGTTTGGGGCGGGATTTTTTTTGAAAAATCTTTGTGTCGCATCTTTGGAAGACACTGACTTCGTCTTTGAGTTATGCTGTTCACAGAGGGACCTTTTCTAAAATGCTTCTTTGTATTCAGGGCTTCAAAACGTGTATTTACGATGAAATCTCGGTATCCAATTTTGGCTGGAATACAATACCTTACCTACATTATGTACGTGGTAGAGAAAGTAAAAAATGCGTTTTTTTGAATTCAAGGTACCTCAAAACATGTATTTCCGGTTAAATTTCGGTATCGAATTTTTGAGTAGAGTGCAATAACTTTCCTACCTACTATATACATAATAGAGAAGGGAAACTGCATCGAATTTTTGGTTGGAATGCAATACCTTTTCTACTTACTATGCACATATGTGGTAGACAAAGTAAAGATGACATACAGTAATACAGTAGCATAAATATCTGATTTATTAATTCACATAATTTTCTGTAATCACTGTGATGTATAGTGCGTTTACTTTAAGTTGAAACGTGGAAAGTAGATAGAGATAGCACTATACTTCACATGACAGACGGTAGTTTTTAACTGCCTAATCTCAAAACCTTTATTGAAAGTTACTATTTAAAATCTGAGTTAGGTTGAAACATGAAATTTAGAAGGCAACAACCAACACCCGCTTGTAGCAAGAACCCCAGCGAAGCAAGAACCGCCGAAGATTTTAGGATATTTTCCATATTTCGCCGCCAAAAGTGCAACTGGCAACAAGTGCAACTATACTGAGAGACTAGAACGGTGAAGGGTGATTATGATAGGGTTTCTCAATACCCATTAGCCCACCCCTCTCCTAGACCGGTCAGGTAGCGTCAAAACGGTCCTGTTTCAATTTAAACCTCACGTACTATACATAGCTTCTACAAACTATTGTTACAAAAGCCTATTTCTCCATCTAAGTATTTAATGTTGGTTCAAATAACGACATATTTCATTACAAGTATTTCAGTACAAGACGGCTACAGGAAAACAACTATCTGATGTAAGCCGAGAAGTTCTATTATTTTTCTATGACATCATGTGAAATAACTGAATGTTAAACAACTTCAACTTTGACCAAGGATTCAAAAATTCAAAACCATAAACAGATATCTAGGAAATGGGCAATGCCACGAAAACACAGTTGTAATAAATTGCATGTTTTAAATACATCTGCATTTTATTTATACTGCCTGGTTTTTATGGTTTACCAGTTGCAGAGAAATATACAAAATTCCTCTCGAATAAAAATGATTCCAAAGGCAATTCCCTAAATTCAAGACATACATTTTATTTGTCATGCAGACAGAGATGGTATTTGAATCAAAATCGTTAGAGGCATTTTCTGTAATCATTCAGTTTGTGGCGAAGAAGAGTTCTAGAAAATATTCGTATCGCATCTTTGGAAGGTACTGAATTTAAATACAAAATTCAGTATTTTACCGACATTTCGTTTTTGAACTATGCTGTTAACATGAACGCGGGTCTGTTTTTAAAAATCAAATGTGTTGCATGCACATGACTTTCTTTACTCATTCATCTACAAATTATTTTTATAAAAGCTCATTTCTCTATCTGTAACTTGTAAATCGAGTTAAATTTGGTTACACATTTAGCTATAGGTGTAAGGATACAGTAGTCTAATATCTGTACAGATTTTAAAAAAGCGAATCCCTATGTGATGACTTTGAAATTACATGCTCTTTGCATGACCACGATAAAAAAAATACATGTGCTACATTCACATTACTTTCTCTGTCCCTCTTTTTACATACAAGGCACATCCAGTAAGTTTCCCTATTTTTTAAAACAAAGAAGACCTAATTACATGAAAAACTTTATTGGCAACAGGTATAGCAATGTTTGAGCTATTTTTCGACATATGCACCGCAAGAATTTGGACACTTGTCATATCGTGGGATCAACTTCTGTATTCCTGTGTCGTAGAAGTCTGCCGCCTGAGGATAGAACGTGTGGCAGTCGTCCTCAGCTCTTCGGAGGACAAGAATTTATTGAAATGCAAGAAAATATGGAAATCGCTGGGAGCAAGATCAGGACTGTATGGTAGATGATCAAACAGCTGCCAGCCGAACTCCTGCAGAACAGTTGCGTGCGCCGAGTCGCCTTGTAGCAGCACAACACCTGCAATAAGCATTCCACGCCTCTTGTTTTGAATGGCACGTCGCAAATTCGCAGTTTCACAGTAACGGTCAGCGTTCACTATTTCACCTCTGGGTAGGAAGTCAATGAGTAGAATGCTCTTCCTGTCCCAGAACACCGTGCACACCACTTTCTGCACGGACACAGCCTGTTTGAATTTCGTCTTGACCGGAGATCCACTGCGTCGTCAATGCATTGACTGCCTGCTCTTTCCGGTCTAATGTGCGAAATCCACGTCTGATCGCTCGTGACGATCCGTCGAGGAACCCTTCGCCGTCATCATGGTACGCTACAGAAATCTCAGTGCTGCTCCTAAGCGTCGTTTTGTGTTCGGGTGTCAGGTTTTTCGGCACCCATCTGGCACACAGTTTCCTGAACAGAAGGTGCTTAGTGACAATTTCATGCAACAAAGATCGCGATATCTGCGGAAAATGACTACTGAGTTCCGTAATCGTGAAGCGACGATTCTCCACGATGCGCTACCGCACCAGCTCAATGTCATCATCGATGAGAGACGGTCGTCTACTGCACTCTTCATCATGGACATTTTGACGACCTTCGGAAAACTGCTTACATCAGCGACGCACCATCTGTTCGCTTATGATGTTTGGCCCGTAGACCTGACAGAGGTGACGATGAATTACGATCGGCGCTATGTTTTGTGCAGTAAGGAACTGTCACTGACCAAACCTCGCAGGAGGCGGGGGAACGAATAAGGGCCGCCATTTGGGGTCACTGCTGCCGCACTGCTGGCACCAGGCGGGCATATAATAAAAGGTCTTAGATTTGTTACGCATGCGCAATTTTCCCGGCTAAATACATTTACTTTAAAGGAAACAAAATCGTGAAACTTACTTTCTGGATGCGCCTTTTAGTTTTTACAAACTACTCTTACGAAAGCTTATGTTTCCATTTACTTCATGTTAAACGAGATAAAGGTCCTGCGCCGAAACGCTGTGGGAATGCGCCCTGGTTCGACTCCACCCCTGGGGGTGCACATTTTAGGTCCCGGATATAGGACCGTGCCCATTTAAAATCGTGAGGAAAGTGAGGGGCTGCGATAGGCAGCGGTCCCGGCCTTGTGAGCCAACTATCCGGCTGGGAAATGCGTGATGCTGGTCACATCACTTCTCCGTATCGGTTGGGTGACCGCCCACCTCAGCCGTAGTAAGTGAGCGTGAGGCCGGCAGTCGCGCAAGCTGTAGTGTAACAGGATTTAAACGAGATAAACATTTGCAGAAATAGTTTAATTACATATTTCGCGGTAGAATGTAACAGGTTTAGGAAACCGAATCGATAATCGGATATTTAAAAGCGTGGTGCTATATGCTAGCCTTCAAATTTCATGTATTTCCATGAAATTGCGATACACAACATCACCTTAAAATGACAAACGTATTTAAAAATTGAAAGCAATAACAATGGATATTTCGGATATGGTTGATGCCATAGAAATCTGTTTGAAATAAACTGTGTGTGTTAAACAGATGTACAGTTTTTGTGCATTACGTTTTTGTCTCACTCTTATAGTTTACCAGCTATATAAAATTATGCAAAATTCGTTCAGAATGAAGACAATTTCGCAGTAGAGCTGTCCATCGAACGAATTTTAGTCATTAATTTGTGCCATTCATGCTCTCCAACACAAATGAGCTCGTATTTAAGGGCGACCTGGGTCAAAACTAGAACCACGTCCCACTCTTAGTCCATTCAATTTGGTATTCCGAGAGAGTATGTTAATCAATTCCTGTTCTAAAGCTCAGTGTGACCAGCCCGAGGGGTAGGCCCAGTTTGTTTGCTCCAGTGGTGTTGTTGCGGCACGTGCCTTGTACACAGCCCGATCGAGCTGGATGGCTCATTCTCTTTGCTTTAGTAGTGTTGTTGCCGCACGGTGACTTATGCAGAGCCTGACCGAGCGGAATTGCTCATTCTCTTTGCTACAGTGGCGTTGCTGCCTCACGGTGCCTTGTACACAGCCTGACGGAGCGGGATGGCTCACCTTGTTTATTTCAATGGCGTTGTTGCCGCATGGTGCCTTTTGCACAGCCTCACTGAACGGAATGGCTCATTCTCTTCTCTTTAGTGGCGTTGCTGCCTCACGGTGCCTTTTACACAGCCTGACGGAGCGGGAAGACTCACTCGGTTTCAATGGCGTTGTTGCCGCACGGTGCCTAGTACACAGCCTGACGGAGCGAGATGGCTCACCTTGTTTATTTCAATGGCGTTGTTGCCGCACGGTGACTTATGCAGAGCCTGACCAGGTGGAATTGCTCATTCCCTTTGCTACAGTGGCGTTGCTGCCTCACAGTGCCTAGTACACAGCCTGACAGAGCGAGATGGCTCACCTTGTTTATTTCAATGGCGTTGTTGCCGCACGGTGACTTATGCAGAGCCTGACCGAGCGGAATTGCTCATTCTCTTTGCTACAGTGGCGTTGCTGCCTCACAGTGCCTAGTACACAGTCTGACGGAGCGAGATGGCTCACCTTGTTTATTTCAATGGCGTTGTTGCCGCACGGTGACTTATGCAGAGCCTGACCGAGCGGAATTGCTCATTCTTTTTGCTACAGTGGCGTTGCTGCCTCACAGTGCCTAGTACACAGTCTGACGGAGCGAGATGGCTCACCTTGTTTATTTCAATGGCGTTGTTGCCGCACGGTGACTTATGCAGAGCCTGACCGAGCGGAATTGCTCATTCTTTTTGCTACAGTGGCGTTGCTGCCTCACAGTGCCTAGTACACAGTCTGACGAAGCGAGATGGCTCACCTTGTTTATTTCAATGGCGTTGTTGCCGCATGGTGCCTTGTGCACAGCCTCACTGAACGGAATATCTCATTCTCTTTGCTTCAGTGGCGTTGCTACCGCACGTTGCCTTGCGCACAGCCTGACCAAGCGGGATGGCTCAGGCTGTTTGCTTCAGTGGCGTTGTTGACGCACGGTGCCTTGTGCACACCCTGACCGAGCGGGATGGCTCAGGCTGTTTACTTCAGTGGCGTTGTTGCTGCATGCTGGCTTGTGTACAGCTTGAGTGCGCGGTACAAGTGAATTTGCTTTTTAAGCATTGAATTAAAGATTTTATCAGTTAGAGCATAAAACTGGAAGAAGTGATATGTGTAAGCTCTTCGACATTGTTGTCAAGAAAACGACATACTGCAACTACTACTACTATCACCACCACCACCACCACTACTGCTGATGATAATAATCATTAATATTATCACTCTCTTATAACCAGTACTACTGAGGTGTTCTTAAACTTTGAGGAAATCTCAATTCTGTTTCATTTTTATTCTACTGTAGATTTCACACTATATTTTATAACATTAAGTTGCTCTCACGTGTCGTTAGTTTTCCGTTAGAGTTTTTTGTTATTACCTAGTTTATTCTCGGGTTTGTAAATTTCAATCTCGTTAAAACAAGATGTAATTTTAAGTAGAACCTTTGTATAGCATTAAAGTGAGGCAACAAGTTTTCAGTTAATTAATCTTAACTTGTGTTATAGGTTGAGAGTAGCATAATTTACTTTAATGACAGTTGCGCAATCTGTGCAGTTGAAAGAATAATCGTTATTTAATTTATTGTATTATATATAACTTGTAATGTATACATAACTAAATGTTTATACACATTATTCTGAGGTTCCTTTCTCTCTCAAAAATTTTGAATGCAATTGTATATAAAACTTGCATGACATTTATTTTGGAACATACTTTAATACACGTTTTCCTTACGTGTAATGGCAGATTAAAATGTGACAAATTGGAGTTTGTATAGCTTAATGGATAAAAGAAGTTTTCACCGTAACAGTAGGTAAAATCAAAGTTCAAAGCGCAGTAACATGGCGTATGGTGTCATCCATTTGTTCTTAACGCACTGAAGCAATATGCTTGACAACAGTAGACATATGCGGTAGAATATGAATTCTGAGCGAGTAAACGCCAATTTACCACGAAAGCACATACGAACAAGAAGCTGGACCATAGGCAGTGCAAAACTTTTGAAACAAATTAGTAAACAATTGCACAGTGTGGAGCATTTTGAGTATTGAGAAATTATGAAAAAAGTTTGTAAGAAAATAAAGTTTAAAATTTGGGCTTCCTTATTAATAAGCATGCGCCTGTCTATTTATAGCCGCAGTTAATTGGTAGTTTAAATGCGCAAGTGGAAAACATGATATGTTTTCTTAAAGTTTAGTAATCATATTACTCTATTATGAAAAAATATCAATTGTTCAATTTTTCACAGTTTTTGGTCAAATTTCACCTTAACCTTAACAGGCTATTCCCTGAAAATTCATATAATTGTTTGATTTGTATTTGTATACTCTACTCCTTATAAGCATCTTTTGTTATTTTAATCAACACTGTTAAAGCTGTTTTTGAGAAAATCAAAAATAACGATAACTGTTCATGTAAAGGATGCTTTACGGTTTGGGGGATCTTCTTGGACATTTTCGTGTAGCATCCTTGGAGGACGCTGAACTTACATATCAGGTTGGGTATTTAAACGACTTTTCGTTTTTGAATTATACTGTTCACAGATACAGACATATACGCCGACCATTTTCTAAAAATTCCCCTTTTGTAATTCACGGACCCTCAAACCGGATATTTTCAGTGAATATTACGGTATCGAATCTTTCGTTGTAATATTTGTTCAGTGACTATTGATAGGTAGCAGAGCAGGTAAGATAGAATTTTTACTTTCATTACTATGTAAGTAAGGAGGTAAAGGAAGTATTGAATATCGCCCAACATTTTATATACAGATTTGAGCGAAAAACTCCACCGTCTCAAACTTTCCTTTATATGGAAATTTTTTTCTCGAAATGTTTGGTTTTCTCAAAAGCGGTTCTAAAGAATTTTATTAAGGCATCATGCTTAACATATTTAATAGCAAATTAATTTTCTGGGAATGGCAAATAAAATCCCCTTCATTCGGCAAGAATTTCATATAATTCTGTATAAATGGTATACCATAAGACAGAGAAAACATACTGCGCCAAAAATGCAGATATTTTAAAACACACAAACTATTTCAAATCACTTTTTTGTGACGTTAGCCACTTCCGAGGTATGCTCTATCATTGGTTTGAAATATTCAGTACTTTTGTTATTTCATTTTTTGAAGCAGAACTAACCTTCGGTTGTTTATCACGATGTAATGGAAACATCATGGAATTTCAAGGCAGTATATAGCGACCTATTTTAAACATTTGATTATCCTGTCCACTTTTTATTTATGACAAAATGTGTAAATAAGTAATTATTTACACACCTCTCTCTATTAACTTTGTGCCATTTTGGGTACCCCCCTCAAGACAGTTTAATTACTATTGAGAAACTGTGATACCTTCACATTATGCTTCAGTTTCAATAAGGAATCACCTGAAATTTCCCGCTCACAGTCAGACTAAGTTTTGTTTGTCTGGTCGCCACATCACACGGAGTGAAAATGGTTCCTGAGAGCGCCATATCAGGAGAAAGCCAGTGTTGTAGTTGTTTTCATCTCCTCTTCCCAGCTTCAGGATCTTAGCTGGGAACCGACGGGAGAAGCACCAGGAGAGTCCGCGAGGTTTTCCTCTACAAGTACCGGCAGCAAGCGGACAAGAAATGAACACGTCATGTACGTCAACTTTTCGGTTTTGGTAAAATTCTGTAACCTTCTATATTTTTGCAAGTACTGCACTAAATTCTAACACAATCATGTACACACGTAGGGTTGTTAACTTCTTTTAATTTATTACATCACGTACCGTGACGTTGGAAATTGTATTTCTTTTATTTTGCGATTATATTACATTTCAAAGCAAACGAGTTATGACTTGTAAAGGTGAATGTACAGAAAGACTGTAAAGCAAAGGAACGTTTTTATGTATATGTGGTCCCCCTAGATCAGAAACAGACGACAAGGCAGGCCCGGAGCAAGATGGGACGACGCCTTCATTCCGGCTCTGGGATCCGACGAGTGAACATCAAGAAGAAGAGGAGCTCCGCTGCAGAGAATCGCCGAGACCCTGATCGACGGAGGACGCACCGCAGCTAACGCCGAGAAGCCACCAGCCATCCATCTGTAGCTCGCCGCAGAAACTCCGGACGACAGGAGCTACTAGAAGCAATCCTGCGGTTATAACCTTCTTTTTAGGCACTCTGCAACCTCGATAGGTAGAGAACTACGGCCACAGCCAACGTTTCCCAAGGGAATACGGTTATACGGCGACACATTGCGTGTTCCGGCGCTCTGGTGCCCGCGTCTCTTGGCGCCTACGAGTTGCCTCTTTTATCTCTTTTACTTCTTTCCTCTGAACTGTTTAGTACTTAAGCACCCTCTCGCCCAGTTTTCTCTGCCACAGGGACATACTTTGAGCAAATAGTGCATTTGTCAACCTGTGGCACACTTCCTCTTCCTTCTTTACTTTATCTAGGATAAAAAAAACCTACACACACAACCAAATTAAGTGTAACTAGATATATCCAAACAACCGCCGAAAACATTCCGAGCATACCACAATGGTACTAACGACTCGGAGGCAAGCACAGGCAAAGGAGCCGATGTAGCCTCTGAGGATGATCGTTACCGGGGCGGCGGTGTGGGGCCACCCCCACCAAATAAAAAAGAAGCAGCAGGAGCACACTGGACATGGACTGCACGCGAGCGCAGCAGCTGGAGACACATCCGAAGAAGGCAGGAAGTGCTAAACACAACCACCTAGTGTTCGATGGGAATTAAGGGAAGCAGTGTGCGAAGTGAGGAACCCCAAACAAGATAATGAAGTGCTGATTGAAAGAAAGAACGCAACAAAAAACACCACTTATGCGGACTAACTCCCCGCATGAGTCATATCAAGCTACCCTGGTAAGAGGAGGCCTTAGCCCTTCAGGGACAAATCGGCTGTTCATTCAGTCATTCATTCAATGTTAAGGATTGTTATTTGAGTCGATATTTGAATGTTTAGAGAACGGATTGTAACTTGAGAATTGTTATTATTTCAAAGGCTTGGCACATCAAATTACTAGTAAATTTATACCAGGAGTTCAATGCACAGTTCTTGAAATTGTTTATTCCTTTGCATTGCCTTCATCATTTTCTTCCATTGTACCCTTAAGGTAATTAATTTTCTGATTGGTGAACACAATCCACACTTGGTGGGCGGTGTTGTGATCTGGTACGAAGGAAGTAGGTCACACCACCAGCATATATCAAACTATGAATTTGTTAACCACGAAATTACATCTGTGCTGAAAAGATTTTCATGATGTTCACGAAAATTGTAGCGGTAACGCGAGTTAAAAATTAAAGAATACAAAGGTAATGCAGTGTGAAACAGATGTTATAAATGGTCGTAAAGCATTAAAAGGTTACGTGGCAGCACACAAAAAATTAAATGTTACAACTTAAAATACATAAAATAAACGTTTACACGAATAGTTTGTAGGAACTATATTAAAGTAAAATATAGTGGCTAAAGAAAGTCATGTGAATATAACACATCAGGGTTTCAGAAAAAAGATCTTGTATGTTGTGTGTGTGTGTGTGTGAGAGAGAGAGAGAGAGAGATTAGCAAACTCAAAAACGAAATGTGGTAATTAGCAAACTTGGTAATTAATTACAGTATCCTCAAAAGTTGCAACACAAAGATTTTCATGAAAATCCTCACTCAAAACTACGGTTTACATGGAATTTTATTCGTTACGTTTGATTTTCTGAAACCTTTCTATTTTTATTTTGATGAAACTACCAAATATTTAAGATATTTACATGACCAATAAAATGGATATCTTGAATTTTCTTCGAATACCCTATTATATCCTCTATATTCAAAAGGAACTGAAACATAAGGTTTCTAACAACAAACTGAAAAGAATGTCCAACACTGCAGAACGAGCAATGACGACGAAATGGTAGTAGGGAGGCTACGTGGCAAGTATGGACCAGACGCGGCTCGTCAGAAGTGTTCATGGGTTCATTGAACCCCCTTATAAAATTAAATCTCTTTCCTTTGAGGTCAATATAACACTAAAATAAATTAATACAATTTTCTCATTCCACTAAGCTGAAAACGAAACCCTGCTAGATAATTACGCGACAAGACTTGCTTAGTTTGGAGATGTGTTCAAACGTTTCATAGAACCCAGGGAAGCGGCAATTCTGACTGTGAGGGAAATGGAGATGAAAGGGAAAACAAGTGAGAGAAGGGTCCTGCAGTCGCAAGTTTGTGTTAGCGACAACCCGAAGTCCAAGCGACGACTCACGGGCTTGACGAGTGTCTTTTCCCTCACTCCTAAACTGACCAGATCAACTGTTGACAGCGAAGGGAATTTCGTAATTGCAAGGTGCATGGAATCTTTATGGCTTTATGCGTAGTTTTCAGATAAAGAAAGTCATTTAAAAAGTGTGTTAAACTGAAATACAAGTGCAGTGGTACTTGTGTTTGTGCCGTGGTAAGTACGGCTTTGACTGTTACGAAAGTAGTTAAGAAAATGAGCAGTGCAACATTTCTTTTGGAAACTGACATTTCTAAACTTTCTCTGGAAGACAATTATAGGATAAACATTAGGCAGGCAAAACCTTCTTCCCTCTCTAAGTCACAAGCACACCGTTAATGACAAGGAATACACACCCTCATTTAAAACTGAAATTTAATACTGTTCCAAATAGATTATATTGTTTTCCCTGCTTAATTTTTGCTAAACGAAAATGCTGTAGCTGGACGTAAACTGGAAAAGCGGATTTAGATCACTCGTCTCGGAAAATTAAGAGACATGTTGGATCTCAGTTACGTGTCAATTCTTGCATTGATCTCTCTGTGTTTTGCAAAAACGACCCAAGGGAACAATCCAGCAGTGCGTTTCGTAGGAACATAGAAGAATTGCACAATAAACAAGTAAGGAAAAGTAGGTAATGCTATAAAGAATTGACTGCATTAAATTTTGCGTAGAGTTCAAGCTGGCTCTGAGAGCGCATGATGAATCGACGGATTCTAACAACTCTGGAATGTTTAGAGAACTAATTAATTTCTCGTCAGCTCTGGATAATGTTTTTAAATCGCGTTTTAAAACAGCCTCCGGGTTTGTAGGGACATCGAAGACTATTCAAAGTTATTTGTTAGGCAGCATGCTACCTCTGAGTCGCGAAATCGTATGCCTGAAATTTCTAATGCAGATTTTATTTCAATTATAGCTGATGAGACGACAGACGTTTCTTCTAAGTGTCAGCTCGTAATTATTATAAGGTAGATATGTTCTATCGAATGGAAAACCAATGAAGCAATTTTGGAAATTCTTAAATCTTCCAATCATGACGCAACGTTCTTAGCGTTACATATTTTGGATGTTTTGAAATAAGTTGTACGGGATAATAACAGCAAAGTAATTTCCCAAAGCTATGACAGGTGGAGGTCATGCTGGTGTGCAGATGATCGTAAGGGATGCTTATCCTTATGCTTATTTCGTACACTGTTATGCTCAGCAGTTAAATTTAATAATGTTCCTAGCAGCGAGTAAAAATAAAAAGTTCACACTTTTCTTCAACATCTCTTCGCAAATATTGCTGAGATAGAAAACAAGTTTTTTCGCCCATTCGGCAGAGAATTTTAAACTCTGGACGAGATTGTTGGCAGACAACTTCCGTGAGGTTGAACAATAACGGAGAACTTCAGTTGCCGTACAGTTTGCACAGTTTATGAAAACAAGGATGCAATTATTGAATGTATGGAGACAACACAAGATACGAGTCTCCAGGCCTCCACAATTGGCCAAGTTCAGGGACTTCGATTGAAAATGCAGTTACCTTCTTTCAGCTTCTGGTTACACGTTTTTATAAAGGTATGCCACATATTGGAATGCTGTACAGCCTACTACAGAAGCGGACTACAAATCCTTCTTCAATTGAGATTGCTGTAGCTTCATTTGCCAATGGAATAAAAATAGGAAATTGCATTGGTACAATATCTGATGAACTAAAAATTCTCCAGGATTCAGCAAAGAGCCGGTGTTCGGGTTCTGATTCTCGTCAATCTATAAATATCCAGCAAAAGTAGTCTGTGATGTAATAACTGATCAATGATTTCAGTTCACTGGACATTTCATAGCTGCAACATTGTTGGGGTATGAACATTTCTGCAACTTCAAGAAAGTGTTACCAGACCCAACCTTGTACAGTATCACTAATTTGTATTGCTTTCTTGACAAAACCGAATTAGAAACAGAACTTCGAGCAATTTATACTAGAGATGACCTCCAAAGTGTAAGGAGTGCAACTGATTAACTTGGGTTTATAATGCAATATAATTTGATTAAGTTCCTCGACGATTGTGTGTCTCCTGAAACTGACATTCGCGGCTCCAACGTCGTCAGTTGAAATGGAAAGGTATTTTTCTTTGTTAAAAGAACAGAAACGTTTTTAAGGAGTACGATGGATTAATTCATAAAAAACATCAACCAGCTAGAGATTTTAATGAGAAGGTGATAGACCGTTTTTCTGTCCAGAAACAAAGAAAGATCGATTTTAAGTACAAGCATTCCAACACCAGACCGCATCAGGAAGTAGTATATCGCATATGCAATAATGATTTAGGTAAGTAATTTATGTCCTAAACATTTTATTTTCGTTTACAGTCATAATTTATTTGAACACCCAATGTCATAACCCACGAGCCGCCAATAAATCTGAAGAAGAAGAAACCAGGGAAGACCGTGGCTTAGATGGCCAGACATCTTCGTCAAAACGACAGTCAAACAGTGGTCAAGAAAGGCAAAACACAGAACTTAGTGGAAAGAACAAGGACGTGGTCTAGGACAATCTCAAATCATTATAGAGCTAAACACGACCAAAGTGACATGAGTTAATGAGTATCACAGTGTAGAGTTAATAGGACATGAGTTCTAGAGATAAGTAGACCAACAGAATGTTACCTCGCTTAGAATGACTCACCAAGCGAGAAATAACGAGCTTCCCCTTCTAAAAGGAGGCCTTGCCCTTTGAAGGACAGTATGGCTATATCCATTCACCCATCCATTCATTCATTCTGAAGGAATTTGGTATAGTTTTGTATACCTGGTAAACCAAGGGAAATAGACGAAAACTTACTTCACTTCACTTTTTAAAGCACATAGTTTACTGAAAATAACTTTCTTGTCGCATCAGCATTTCTGAGATATACGTCATTTTTGGTTTTAAACTTTCAGTTCGTTTGTATTTTTGGAAGTGTGGTTGCTATTCAGGTGTTTCTTGTGATGTCATGCAAAGATTATGGAACTTCAAGGCCAGTAAATAGCGACTCACTTTAAAACATTTGATTATCGTTTCGGTTGGCTTTACACGCTTTGACCTATAACGAAATGTATCCTGAAACATTTCGCAAACATTTATCTCGATTAATATGCTGTAGATACAGAAATGAGCTCAGTAGAAATAGTCTGTGGAAGCTAAATAAAAATAAACAACACTGGGTAGAAAATCTCATATAAATTAAACACATCACATATTTGAAATGCTATTCTGTTGTTTTTCGCGGTATCGTGGAAAGAGTAAAAAATTTCAAGGTCACCTGTTAAACACTTGACTAATCCTCTGATTTCCTGTGTCCACCTTCTACCTACCTATAACGAACGTGCAATGAAACTAACTCTTCAAACGATTATTTCGATTAACACAAAGTAGAATATGCAGATAGAAAACTCTGATGTGTTAAGCTCACATCACTTTCTCTACTCATGTACAAACTATTTTAACAAATGCTTATTCTCCATCGACTTCATTTTAATCGAGATAAACATTTGCAGAAATTATTGTATTGCTAATTTTCTTGTAGGTGCAAGTGGAATACGGTGAGCTTTAAGCGATAGTCATATCTTTTAAGAGCTGGTTGCTGTGTGGAGCATTTCATTCTCTTTGCTTGTCCAGGACATAAAAACACGAATAACGAATTCCCATTTGGGAAATAGTATAAGTATTGGAAATTCAAACAAATAACAAGAAATACCTTGGAAATGGCTCACTCGGCAAACAACAACAAAAACAAATGTATATGACATAAATTGTGTGTTTTAACGAGATATACTTTTTGTGTAGTAAATGTATGTCTATCTCTTACGGTTTGCCAGTTATGCAAAATTCATTCAAAATGAAGAGGACTTTTAGGACATTCTCAGAAAATTCATGATATACATTTAATTTTCCAGTATCTTAAACATATATTTTAATCAAAATCGTTAGAGCCGTTTTTGAGAAAATGAATATTTTCGAAAAATTTTCCATGTAAAGGGAAGTCTGGAGTGGGGGCATTTTCTTGAAAATCTTCGTGTCGCATCTTTGAAAGATACTAAACCTAAATACCAAGTTTGGTATTTATCTGACTTTTCGTTTTTGAGTTATGCTGTTTACAGACACACATCCACACCGACACAGAGACACACACACACACGGACATTTTTCTAAAAATGCTTTTTTTGGATTCAGGGGTCTCAAAACATGTATTTCCGGTGAAATCTCGATATAGAATTTTTGGGTGGAATACAATACCTCCCCTATTTACTGTAAGTAGAAGGGTAAGTAAAAATCTGATGTTATACATTCACATTACTTTCTCTGCCCTGTATCGTTTATTAGTGTGTATACCGTATACCAATTATTCTTACTCAAGCTTATTTTCCTATCTACTATATTTTAATCCAAATAAGCCTTTGCAGAAATATCTTCATTGCGATTTCGTTATAGATGCACATAGAACAGCGATAGTCAAATGTTTAAGAACTGAAGGCTATATGCTGGCCTTAAAATTCCATACAGTTTTCATGCAATCGCGAGAAACAACTGATTTTTGAAAGGACTTTTAAAGAATGACAAAGAAATCAGAAATTCGAACCTTTAATAACGGATAACACACAAACGGTTTATGCCACAAAAAATCTTATTTAAAATAAATTGTGTGTTTTAAATAGATCAACATTTTTTGGTATAGCATGTTTTCGTCTGTCGCTTAACGTTTACCAGTTGTACAAGATTATATGAAATCCCTTCCGAATGAAGAGGACTTCATAGGCTATTCCCCGAAAAGTCAAGATACACAATTAATTTTTAGTGTAAATATCATTAATATATGGTATTTTGATCAAAATCGTTAGAGCCAGATTTTAGAAAATAAAAAAATTCGAAAACGTTGCATGTAAAGGGTAGTTTGGGGTGGTGGAATTTAATTTAAAACCTTCGTGTCGCGTCTCTGGAAGATATTAAACCTAAATACCAAGTTTGGTATTTATCCGACTTTTCCTATTTGAGTTATGGTGTTCACAGACACACAGACAGAAAGACAGACTGACACACACATAGACATGTTTCCAAAAATGCTCTATTTGGATTTAGCGGGTCTCAAAATATGTATTTCCGCTGAAATAAAATTTTTGGGTGGAATACTTTCTCTGCCTACTGTGTACGTGGTAGAGAAAGTAAAAATAGGCGTTTGTATGAATAGCTTGTGGAAGCTTAGGAATAATTTAAAATTCAGCAAAATCTACTTAATTATAACTCGTAGATACAGCATTCATATTTTTATTCGTGGTGACAAGATCTTGCGATGGAAAGATAAGGGTAGCTGGGAAAGGCATGAATCGCAACATTTCAAGTATTGCGGTTACTTGACGCTGAGCACCGAATATTTCATTCCATATCTCGAGAACGCTAACACTACAAAAAAGAAGTTTATTTGATAGAAACTGTGTTTTAGTGATTTCTACATTTTTCCTGGTGTAAGTTTTTTTATCTTTATTTCAGAAAACCTAATTCTAATTTTAATTCAGAATATTAATTCTTGTAATTCAAAATTATACAAAATTGAATGACATATAGGGGACTTCACAGGAAATTCATGACATACATGCCATCCAAATATCTTAAATATATGATATTATAATAAAATACCGTAGAGCAGCTTTAGGGAGAAAAAAGAAACGAACAATTTTCTATGTAAATGTTATTTTGGGGGGTACAGAGATTTTCTGTGTATAGTATCCTCGGAAGGTACTGAACTTAAATACCAAGTTTGGTATTCATCCAACTTTTTGTTTTTGGGTTATGCTGCTCACAGACACACACTGCCTGAGTGTACCTTTTTATAATTTTTTGTTCGAGGAGCTTCAAAACGTGCATTTTCTGTGAAATCTAGACATCAAATTATTGGTTGGAATGCAATATATTATCTACTCACTATAGGTAAGTAGCACAGAAGGTAAATATCCTCTCGGATTTGTTGCTAAAAGGCATTTTAACACGTGAACTTTGGAATACTGCCACAGACGCTATTCCCTAGCCATCTTCCAGGGTCAGTGTGATATTACTTTGGTAATGTATACCAGCGATTGTGGCCGCCTCTCCTGCTGTTAATGGGTGGTCTGTTTCAAAGGGTTGCGTCTCTTTTGTGCGGAGCTTAAGGTTGTACAGAAAACTGTTTACATCTGTAGTATCCGGTAAATTGTTTACAAACATTGGCTAGTTGTTTCGACATAAATATCGTTAAGAACTTTGATCGTCATTAGAGAGGCAATTTAAATGCGTTTAGCATATAACATGAACAAATGTACGTAATTAAACATATACACTAAATAAGCATTACATAAGCAGATAAGTAAGAAATAACTAAGAGGCTCTAAATGTAGTATATCATTTCACAGTCGTTCTCCTGGTCTAGTTTCTGGTTCCCGAGAACGCAGACTCAAACCCGGCAGAGGGTGAAAGCTTTTTTCGGGCGTAAAAACCCTTAACATTGCTTCCTTTGGAAGGGAAGTAATGCGGTGGTCCCTTGTCATAGATTTACCGAACGTAAAAGAACCTCAGGCCTGATACAGAGGCCTCTGAGCAAAATTTCCAGTCCTTCACGCACAACATAGAATGGGACGCTACAGTTAAAGAGCGTCCATAAATAAAACTCAATTTAATTTTTATCATTTCACACTCCTTAACGACACAATTTTTGTCCAAATGTCGTAAGCCCTTATGGATTGTAGTATGCTAAGGGGTGAATGTAATTGTCTAGTGAATAGAGCTAATACCCACCATAGATCATTTAACATCAACAGTTCGTGATTCGTCAAATGTGCAATACACGGAATGTCGATATGGCAGGGGAATATTTCCCCTTCTGTTGTACTCCCTGCGTAACTGTCGATATAATTAACAGTGTTAGGTTTCCCCATCGCTCTTCACCCACATGACTTCAAAACGAAATTCCTCAGAGGAAGGCTGGAAATTGGGTTTTCCGTGACCAGAGGGAAATTGCCGACAAAGCATGATAACCTTAGTTGCAGCAAGTATGTTAGACACTCTGGTATCTTCAGGCGATAGGACAAACTGAAATGTCTCTGTATCCAGTAGTTGTGTACCAAAGCACAATGTACAATATATATGTTTGCAAATAGCGCTTGCATAAGGAACTGATTGAACATTTTGTTTCCACAACGTAACAAATCCGAACGTTTCAAAATTGATGTAACAGGTGGCAGTAATTTCCGGAACCTACTTCTACATAACACAACGTGTAATATTGGGTGCCAAAATATATCTTATCCCACGTATAAGACCAAGTTTTACAGCAAAACATTGACCAGCCAACCTGACGTCTAATCAATTAGTGAGAATATTTAAATAATAGATTAACTACGATTACGATTTCAATACATATAGTTCTCTTAAAGCTTTCATATGCTTGCAAACGGAGAGTTCTAAGTTACATTACGGATAGTGTGGTTTACCACTTCCGGTGTTAAACCCAAGCCGTCATCATCCTTCTGCAAAGAATGATGCATCTTGCGAAACGATGATCACATACGTCATACAAATACTTGAAGCTATGGAACACAGATTGGATGAACTACCATTCTACAAGGAATATTCATTATATCTAATGTTTTTGTAATAGAATATTATATAAGTGATACCAATGGACGAGTAGTTGATGATAATGAACGCTAAGGACGAAAATTATTTTGCATAATGTTATTTTTCTGTCAAAATTATTATTAGAATAAGCTCATAATCAGTTCCAGTGTCTTATATTGTCGGTGGGAATACTTGTTTTTAATTGTTATTTTTTCTCTGGCTTTCGTATACGTTTTTATTATTTTTGTTCTCCTTTGTGATTTTTAATAATGTCATGTTTAATGATGACATAAGTGATACCTATGTAGTTCATGATGATATAATTTAAAGTTATTGAAGAAAAGTGATTTTACATAATGTTACCTTCTGTCACACACATTGTGATAATAAGTTTATAATTACTTCCAGTATCCTTATATTGTTAATGGGAGTGTCATTTTCGTCAATGCAAATCTAGTTAGTTTTTATGACTTTCTCTACCACCTCAACAATAGGTAGAGAAGGTATTGCATTCCATACAAAAATTCAGTATCGAGATTTCACCGGAAAGGCATGTTTTGAGACCCAATGAATCCAAATAAAGCATTTTTGGAAACACGTCCGTGTGTGTGTGTGTGTGTGTGTGTATGTGTATGTCTGTGTCGGTGACTAGCACAACTTAAAAACGAAGAACTCAAAAAAGAAGTAGAATTTCTTCTGGGTAGCATAAATGAAACACAAATAAGAAGAGGAGTGGAAATGGAAAAAGTATAACATGAAGAGCAATGAAAAATAAGCCAGTGTTCAAGAGAATGCTGCTAAGATAAGAGTTACTCCTGGAAACAGCATGTTGGAATCACCTGAAGATGTAGACAGGCAACATCACAAGAACCAACAAGATCCAGAGAAAATAAAAGCATTTAAGAAACTTTGGGCTAAAGGCTTGCTGTTAAATAAGAAAGAAGAAAATGGAAATCACAGAGATGAAGAAAGAGCTACAGGGGAATAAAAACAACTAAGAAAACATATTGACAAGGTGACACAATAACGAAGCAAAAATATGAGAATTAGCGGCTTGAGAGAGCGAGAGAGACAGAGAGAGAGAGAGAGAGAGAGAGAGAGAAGAATGATTTCATTTACTCGAAGTAAAATTGTTTGTCTTTTGAAAGAAGAACTGAAATTCAATGCAGAATCGCTTGGAACCTTGCAGGCACAAGGAACACAATTGGATTGATACGATTCTATTATAGGGTGAATCTTTCCAAGAGGTGTACATGTACAGATGCGGTTAAACCATTAGACCAAACCTGGTAAATTACATCTTCCATTATTTAGTGTATTTTAAAATGAAAAATACCCATTGTTGTACATTTTGATATTTAAACATTTTATCGTTGACCACTTTTGGATGCAGCAGCAACAATAAACTAACTTCTGTATTGAAGACCGTATAATAAAGGGATGATACTTAAAATTGTTATGTTATTCTTTCATTGGAACCTCAATATTCAGGCAGTAATTATTACATTAACCCAACTAGCCTATCATATCATGAAATTCTTAAAACTCCACATTTCTGCAAATACTGGCGTCATAGAAAGATTAATAAACGTTTAACATATAGTTTAGTAATTTTACAAAGCATTTATCCAAAATATACCAAAAAGTTAAACATTCTTATTAGGCTAAAAGCAATATGGCTAAGCACTAAGACTTAATAATGTTTTCTCGTATAAACAATGTTTTAAGTATATTAACTATTTATGTTAAATGAATATGTTTTCAAGAATTAGATGAACGAGAATGTTTACTCCAATAATTTGACCACATCTGTAATTTGTGACCTGAAAAGGTCTTTTGATGGATTACATTGGAAGAAACTAATACAAGTTATGCAGAGTAAATTTATAGGAGAGAGGTTTCCAATATATTTCGTTCTTGAAATAATTGACCAAGGTCACGAAAGAAAAGGATGTGCCAGTGGGAAGCGGAACAGTGGGAGGCCTAAGACAGGGATGCCACTTAATATTCATCCCGTTCAATACCTACTTGGAGACTTTGGTGAATAATATATTTCAGGATAGGGAAGGAGTGATAGAAGGAAGAGGGAAAACGAAGTTTATATGATATTCTAATAATATAGCGTTGTAGTAGAAGGATGGAAGATTCTAAGGAACATGCTAATGGATGTAGTAGTGGTGAAGAGTCCGGAAGGATGGCGATAAGCAAAAGAAAAGAAACATAATTATCGAAAGAGAAGCTGAAGAGATATACTTACGAATTCGAGATGACAGCGGGAAGCAAGAAAGAGAGTGAAGATACTTGGTATGTACCATAAGTAATAAATAACATGACCTATTATTAAGAAATTAAAACAGATAATAGAAATGAAAATAGAAGTTATCATTGATAAAGAATAATTTTCTGTGGTTTTTTTAAAGAAAGTACCCAGAAAAACTTTAGTAAAGAATTCTGTGTAGAAAGTTGCGGCAAAGAGCGAAAAAAAAAACACTTTCGAACTGAAAATAATATTGATATAGACAGAATGGAGCGTATTAACAAGACCGATAGAATAAGCAACATCACTATTTTGCAAAGTGTGGGCGAAGAAAGAGAAGCCCTGAAGCTGATCAGAAGAGCAAAGCAATTAGCTGGGACATCGGATAAGAAAATAACGCTTCGGGTACAAAGCTAGTGAAGCTTCTTTGTTAATACTTAAGATGCTCAACTGTTTTATCATTTGATAAAGGCGACTTTAGTAATACGGCCCGTATTACTAATATTTAATTACTAATAACCAGCAAACTATACATTTTGTTTGTTAACGAGCTGTCAATTGCCAGGATCATATCAGCGCCGCCGGTGTGCCGAAATTTCGTCCCACAGGAGTTCTTTTATATGCTTGTAAATCTACTGAGTTACCATCGGTCTGAGCTGGGTTTGAATCTGCGCCCAACCAACGTCGTCCTCCGTGGGTACCACCGTCTAGAGGTATCATGCTAGCCTCTAGTTCCCGAGGTTGCAGGTTCAAACTCGACGGAGAGCGATGGATTTTTTTCGTGTCTAAAAGTCCTTAACACGGCTTACTTCGGAAGGGAAGTAAAGCGTGTGGTCTCATGTCGTAGATTTACGAGAGAACTTCAAGCCTGATAATGAGGCCTCTGAGTAACATTTCCGGTGTTTCACGTCCAATTTCGTCGCAGTAATCTCTTCGTGTTATCTTATTTGCTGAGCGCCTGTTATTGTTTTATTCTTTTTTAAAATTTGGGTTCTTTTTCCTCCGGCTAGCTATTATTACTCAGTCGAGCAAATATCTCTGAACAGGGCGTGTAAACGGAAAGGAGTTGTTACTAAAAGATAACACTGATAAAAGAATTTGTTTTTACACTTTTATTGCCGTCACACTTAATTAATTTCACATCTTTAATCTTGATACACGCCTGACTGAAACTGTTATATTTCCGAATGTAATTACTGTCGTAATACTTGTCGCGTACCTACTTCACATTTTTGTAACTAACTTTACGACGCGAGAGATTCTGTAGAATTGCGTAATGTGTACCTCGCGAGAGATTCTGTAGAACTGCGCGATACTTGCTTTTGGCTCAAGAATTTACACTCCATCACCCCGATATGCCTAAACATTATAATAGAGCTGCTATTAGTTAATAAATCGCGCCAACATTAGCGTTTATTTTATCATCCAATCACAATTACAAATACATATGCTCTAGGGAAAATATTCCCTCCATTTCTAAAGAAAGGCACGCTACCCTGACGTCATTTGTTTGTCTCTTGTAAGTGATAAACAACCCAACCCATCGCTTCATTGTTACCCACTCCTATTGTCAATATCAGTGAGGCCGTGTAAACTTATTTCCTAACAATGCTTATAACTAACAAACATCTAAAATCATTGTCATACAATAATGTTAATTTACACTACAATCACTCTGGCATTCACAGTGTTGTGATATAAAATACTGCCTCAATATAGAATGTGACGCCAAGAACTATAGTATTAATCTGCGTCCATAAATAAAAGCTGGATTTGAATTACCCAGTCCGACTCCGACAATACGGCTTGCAGTCAACATATATCATGCACTTTGTTGTCATAGTAACAGATATTCCTAATTGTTTTGCTTCAAATGTAAGGGTTATCGTACTACAATGGCATGCCCTGCATTCATTAGTAATGCGACTAGTGAAAGCTCTTACAATAATAGCCTAGTTGCTACCGATTAGATATAAATACAGTGAAAAACATGCGGGAATATTTTTAAATTCATTCCAGCATGTGTGGCTTGCATTCAAGTCTTAAAAACAACAGAACGGTTTTAAGAATTTGGTAGAGAAGTTCATTAGTACGGACGAGCGACCTTTATGTTGTGCCACCATTCTCAGCAATTGCTGGACATTTTTATTAATATATATATCATTCTAATCAGATAATAGGCAAAATGCAAAATACTTTTTTGGTGGGTATTAATATGATAGAAAGAAAGTTATGCTCCAACCATCAATTAGTGGTATTGCACCCTCAGTCAGATGCATTATCTCATTGTAATCAACCACAGATAGGAGACTGGAAGCTTCAGAATAATGCACTGTTAAAAACATTGTTGCTTTATGGAGTGAAATGCAATAAAATTGCTGCTCAAGAAATTTTATTCCAAACAGATGCTTATGTTAAAGTTTTACTTTGTATGTTATTAGTTATTAATAAGTAATCACGACTTTAATATCAGAAACAACAAAAAATTAAACGTACTTTCATGTCTCGCCATTCAAGTGAATTCAAGGAGAAAACCTTTCTTTTAGAATAAAGTTACACTTCTAAAGAAATATTGGATAGACGCCAAGTAAGGTTTTGATAACCCCAAAAGCACTCTAGGATTCTCAGACCACTTAATTTTTTTGTGTGTATATTGCTTTTATTGAATAAATGATTGTACTTTTGTTCTAACTAAATTCAACTGACTCTCTTATGACTAGAATTGCACGGTTTACGAATTCCCTATAACGAATTCACTTCAGTGTAAAGTATTGTAGCGGGCCATAAATCATCTTTGACAGCCACGACGCCGAACCTACGCTCGCCAGGGCTTCGACGCTTCCAACCAAATTAGTTAACATTTTAACCATTGTCACAGCAGGTCCTGCCAGAGGTTGCCAGGCAAAAGATGTGTGATCCTGTTTAAGTTCTTGCATGCGCTGTCTCTCTTCTGAGGGACCCCTAGCGTTATGTTAAATTATCCAAGAATATACATTAGCTTTTTATACAACCCCTCGTACTTATTTGTTACGCCTTCCTCTCCGATACTCCCGCCATGTACCCTTTCACCCCGGTACCGACCTGCCCTGCCGTCTAAGCTTACCCCTCGTTGTAAGCAACCCCGGTAGCTAACTGCCCTAAGGGGCGCTACAGTATTGCCTGCTCTGGGTTATATTTTTCTGGCGTTACAAGTATCTGAAATTAAGCTTGATTTATTTATTCATTAGTAGGTATTTATGTATTCCTATACATCTTAGGATAACTTTCTGAATTACATTTCTTCACGATTTTATATGATGCTTATATTACATGGCGTGATAAAATGGTAGTACCTTGCTTTAGTTATTCACGCCAATACTTCAAAATGCCCAAGGAAGTCATTCGAAGAAACCTAGAAAACAATAAACATGCTCTTGATGACGAAGAGCTGAATGGTATATGTTAGTTTGGAGGGAATATTTAGATTATTCTAATCTGTAAAGCTCATTGTGTTCTATATTTATCCGTATTTATTCTACAGAAGCCGCATATCTGTTTATGTATCTAATAAAAATAATCATTTTGTTGCTGTTAAAGTAAGTTCTTTATTAGAGCCAGCAAATAATCCTTAAAATCGTTTAGCACTTAGAATTATGACAGCTTTATTTATTTTTAAATAGGATTCCAAATAAGCAGTTAATTTGGTGTATAAACAATTGTAAAATTGTATTTTAAGCAGTAACAAACTATTTAAATAATTTTCAATGAAACACAGGGAACTAAATGTGGCTGAAGAGAGTTAAATATGTTAAAACGGTCAGAATTATAAAAGTTGGAAAGCAGAATGTGGTCCCCTTCATTATATAATAACTGAATTAATTCACAATAAATATGTTTATAATAATATAGCAGTATCTCAAAATTGGAGAGGGGGGGCAAAACAATAAATACTGAAAATTTAAAAACAGTTGAGGTAAGCAAAAACTACTTGGAATCTAACAAGAGCTAACGGTGAAGTGCAGAAACGATGTTTCTTTAGGTCAATATTCATTTCTATTGCATAGTCAGATACTAATACTGTCAAAACTACAGCTTGGAAAAGGCAGCATGAAGTATGTGATACTGTAATTATTGACATGAAGATATAAATAATTAAATAAAGAAATAATAGTAAGATAGGGAAATAATTGTAATAAATAATTTCCGTACATTAAATCAATGTATGTGATAAGCTTACAGAGAGAATATGGCTGGATGGTTATTTGGTTACTGTGGGATAGATTGGTGTCTCTCTGTGTGATGCCCTAGTCTTCTCTCTCTCTCTCTCTCTCTCTCTCTCTCTCCCTCCTCAGGATGCTATAGCGACGTCTGTGTAACAATGTGGCAAAGATTTTGATAGAGTTCTGCCGGTAAAATTTTCTTTTTCCCAGGGCTTAGTTGTCCTCGGTTTTGATAGGTGCTGAAAAACTCTTAAGCGTGATGAACCGACCCTGGAGCACATACTTTTTTTGGCAGCTATTACTACATACGAGGTGCGCCCACCCCACAAGAAAACGAATTTACAGTTTTTAAATGTAGTCATTAATACATAATTAAGTATAAGAAGGCTTGACACCACTATAAATAACAGATTTAAATAATAATAATAATAATAATAATAATGATAATAATAATAATTCTATTATGTATTTACACGTGCATAAGTGATATAACTCTTACAAAACATACACAAAATTAAAATCTCGTACCTGTGGTATAAAGCCACATTATCCATTGAATATGCGGGCATACTCTTTAATCTTTAATGTATATCACTCAACATAATAGGCAGCAAAATATGCTAAACATTTTAAAAGAATATAGCATATCCACTTTGCATTTTACTTTAGATACACTATACACACTTCAGTTTTATGTTCTGGACACACAGGTTTCGCACACTTTGAACAACTTGTTTTTACTTTCCTGTTATGGGCTCGAGGACATAATACGCATCTTCCCTGCTTCCTAATCTTCAGTGGTGGCCCAGTGGTATTTGGACTTCATCTTCAATTCTACTCTTGCTTCCCCGCAGTATATTGTCAATAATTTCCTTCAGTTGTTTTGAAATTGTCTGCTGTAATCTTCTCTGCATGTAAGGGGCTGCCAGAGCAAAACCTAATGTTTTCAAATAATTCCGACGGATACGCTTCTTGTTGTATGCAGTTTGATTTGTATTCAGATACAGCATCATGGAATTGATTCCAGCCTGATTTAAATTCCATAAAAGAAGCGAAATGGCCATCTTCTTTTTTTGCGAGCGACAGTATAAGTATGCACCAGATGGTTGAAAGTATCCACCCCTCCTTTAGTTGAATTGTAGAAATGTATTATTTCTGGCTTCTTTGTTGCATCATCTACTTGCTTGCCACTGTACATTCTTGAAAGAATAATTACACTTTTTCTTTTCTTTAACGTAAAGGATACAAGGGTTTTATCACCTTGGAAAGCAAATTGGGAGAAGAGAGCCTCTTTTTTCCTATTTGAAAGAAAGGAATTTAGAATTTCTGCCCTTATTCTTCCTAAGCGTGCCTACAACAGTAAGTTTATACTCAGCATCTTCTCAGCAAGAGGCACGGATGTAAACAGTTGTCCATGGTAAGATTTCTTCCTGTTCCATGAATTGGACGCTGATTTCACGAACGTACTGCAAAGGAAGAGGCTCAGTACTGCCCCTGTTTTACTTCCCAATATATAGCAATGCATTTACCATATAAAATGTTTTGCTGCCACACATGGCAATAATTGTTAGGCCATATTTATCTGGTTTGGATGCTATATACACTCGGAATGGACATTTTCCTGGAAATCCAAGAAATTGTTCATCTGTGGTGCAGTATTCGTGTGGTTTATAGTAACGAACACAGTTGGAGATGAAAGTGGACGAGATCTCGTGCAGAGGAGCAAATTTATCATTCCTATCTCTCTCATCCCTAGCATCAAACTTAAGCAATTTAGCAGGAAACAGAAACGACTTTCTCCCGTTATTGTTCTGTAAACGGGGGCTGGATTCACTGACCACATTTCTCGGACGTTTAGATTTACCTGCTTATAAGTCCGTACAACAGATAGAAGGTCAATAAAGGCAGGATTTCCATTTCATCTGTTTGTATTGCAGAATTTTGAAGGTTGTGAATAATTACATTTTTGGATGTTTATTTCTTTATTTAGGTGTTCAACAATTCCCGCCACCATGTCATTGCTAACAAGAAGCTTCCATGCTTTAAGTTCATTGATTAGATTCTTTGCTGCACCTTTATTTCCTGGAATTTGCAGGACAATGTTTCTTGCTGCTGTACGCCCTTGACGCTTATTATATTCTATATACCATTGGTGTCGATTCTTGCCGAAAACTAACGCTGAATTTCTAGATTGTTTTCAGGTTCCTCATCGCTGTTGTCTCCGGCACTCAATTCACTATCTTTTTCGGAATGTACAACTATATTATCCTCAGTTTCTGATGAAAACTCGAAATCACTGTCTTCACTAGCACTATCAACCACTAAAGCTGCTCGGATTTTTTCACTGTAACAAGTATAAGTGAAAGGTATGCAACAATAATCCCACAGCATGCAGAAACACAAAACCTCTAGCTACCTGAAAATCCCAGCCATTAACACACACGGGATGATGGCGCACCCCAGTGCCTTCGCCAAGGTGAGAAAACGATAGGAAAGTCATTAACTAAACGATAGTGGTAATGCTTATTCGCATTAGAAAAGTACAGGGATGAACAGCATTTAGTGAAACATATGAAAGGATATGCACAGTTGAATAAGCATGTGGGATGCGTATGCACCCCATTAAGTGTTGCAAGGTTAAATTAAATTAAATTGAGTTTTATCCATGGACGCTCTTTAAAGCTGTGGTCATTAGCGTCCAATTCTATATTTTTCTCAGAGGCCTCCTTATCAGGCTTAAGGTTCTTTTACGTGCCGTAAATCTACGACACCAACCACCGACTTTACTTCCCTTCCGAAGGAAGCCATGCTAAGGACTTTTACGCCCGAAAAGATCCATTGCCTCCGCCGGATTTGAACCCGCGACCTCGGGAACTGGAGGCTAGCATGATAACCATACACCCGGAGGACGACTATGATGAACCGATGCAACTAGCGTGCTGTAGTGCTTTTAGGTTGGCAATGTATTTAGTTGACAATGAAATAAGATTAAGTTTTGATTTTACTCAAGGTAGTATTTACTTTTAATTATCTTCTAGTAGATATTACTATTACAGTTATAAATTCTTATTAACAATCCTACATAAACAATTCTGTAACTTTTTAAAAATAATATCTGAAATGCATTATTAAAACAAAACATTTGCCCTAGTATGCTTCGTAGTACTGGTAGTATAACCTCTCCCTTTATTTCTCTCAATCCATTATTGCAATTATTAAGTATTAATTATACAAATACCTTAAGAATTTTATTACTTTACTCATTCATTTTTGGCATCGTGAGTTATGTAGTTGAGTGACAATCTATTATTTAATCTGTAGTGTCTCTGTACAACTTAACCAGCTTTTTAAGAAAGATTTCTATATCTCTTTATTTTCCTTGGCAACAAGTAGGAGTTCATTTTTATTATTTATATTTTACTTATTAAACAATGTTATATTACAATAAATGTCACCAATGTTGAATGCGATAAAGTAATAATTTCATGTGGAAATGCTTTAGCATTACTTTATTCTGTAAAAGAGAAAGGGAATGAAATTCTGAGATTGAGGGAGGTACGCCATAGCAACAAGGTAACCGACGCACACCTATATGAATTGTAATATTTGCTCTAGTAAGAATAGTCAGGTTGGTGGGGTAATGACATATAGGCAGAGCTTAAGTAATAAAAGAGCGTGTACTGCTAAAATTAGCGTCTTATCACCAATCTTTTCTTCGCGTACAGGCTTGGGCTTGAAGACCTTTACAGTGATCGAAAGTTGGTAGCGCCTAAGGCCGCACTTATCAGTTATCAGTTACCAGCGGGGTTTATCTAGTAAGCATTTTAGTGACCCATGGCAGATTACGCTTCTAGTTTCTTTTACTGCAGAAATAGTTATTTCAAACCGTGA
This sequence comes from Deroplatys truncata, assembly GCA_030765065.1. Lineage (NCBI taxonomy): Eukaryota > Metazoa > Arthropoda > Insecta > Mantodea > Mantidae > Deroplatys > Deroplatys truncata. The sequence goes on along the minus strand of CM060987.1, from coordinate 77,164,445 downwards.
TACTGACAATGCAGAAGTTATTAGGTATAATAAGGTCGCTGAATCAATGTAGCCAACATTTAAAAACGCTACGAAAGAAACGTAGGGGTTTAACTTTATAGATCCTACGCCTACGCTCTGGGTCCTTCGGAAGTTCATTACTCTACTTATAAAACATATCCCCCAGCTACGCTTTGAGGCTTAGGTCCCTCAACCCTGGGCTATGTTAGCAGCGGAAGCAAAGAAACGATAATGGGAATAGATCAAGCGAGGGCAAATGCCTCTTTAGTTACTCTCATAAGGAAATAATGGATAAACCCTACTCTCTGTCGTCCTTCGGAAATTCATTACTCCACTTATAAAACACATCTCTCAGCTACGCTTTGAGGTTAGGTCCCTCAACCCTGGGCTATGTTAGCAGCGGAAGCAAAGAAACGATAATGAGAATAGTATCAAGCGAGGATAAATACCTCTTTAGTTACTCTCATAAGGAAATAATGGATAAACGTGCAGTGAACTTCTTGCCTTCCCTACTGCTTACCTATAATAAGTAGTGGCGGTAGTGCATTTCACCCAAAAATTCGATACTGAGTTTGCTCAAAAACCAAAGGTCGGTTAAATACCAAACTTGGTATTTAAGTTTAGCATTCAAAATATGACACGAAGATTTCAAAAAAATCACCCACTCCAAACTACCCTTTATCTAGTAACATCTTCGCAATTTTTAATATTCTCAAAAATGGCTCTAACGATTTTCATTAAAATACCACATTTAACATATTTGCATGAAAAAAATTGAAAATTGCAGATCTTGAATTTTCTAGGAAGAAACTGTGAAGTCTTCTTCATTAAAAATGTCGTCTCCTCCGTGGTGTAGTGGTTACCATGCTAGCCTCTAGTTTCCTTGCCCGGCGGAGGGCAAGGATTTTTTCAGACGTAAAAATCCTTAGCATGGCTTCCTTCGGAAGGGAAGTAATGCCGATGGTCCCGTGTCGTAGATGCATGGCACCTAAAAGAACCTCAAACCTGACAAGAAGCCTCTGAGCAAAATTACCGTCTTTCACGCCCAATATAGAATGGGACGCTAAGGACCACAGAAGTTAAAGAGCGTCCATAAACAAAACTAAAGAAAAAATAATTCCAAATGACTTATGTATAACTGGTAAGCCGTAAGAGATATAAGAAATCTTACTATACAAAAATTTAGACTTCGTTAAAGTGCGCAATATATGTCAGATAAAACTTTTTGTGGAGATATTCCTTGTTACTGTAAGTATTTTTCTCAATTGTTAAGTTGCTATTCGTTTCTTTGTCGCGGCCATGCAAAGAGCATGGAATTTCACAGCCATCACATAGTGATACCCTCTTTAAAAATCACACTATCGCTTTACCTACCGTATTGTACAATATGATTTGAAAGTTTGTCTGGATTAGGAAGATGTAGATAAAATAATAAGCTTTTGAAAGACTAGCTTATAGAGAAACTCATGTGAACGCAACACACCGGCCATTTCTCATGGTCATACAAGAAACATGGAATTTGAAAGCCGTCATATAGTGCTCTGCTTTTTTAAAAACATGACTATCGCTTTAGCCGACTGTATTCTTCTTATACTTACAAAGAAATGTGGTAATGTGTAATGAAACTACATCTCCATTACCAGTTAGTATATATAAGAATAAGCTTTTGTAGGAATAGTTTGTATAAAAGCGAGTAAAGAAAGGCATGTGAATACAACACATCAAGCTTTCAATGAAGGTACGTCTGTGTTATGAAGGTTTACTGTGCTCTGCGGAGTAAAGCTAATGCGTTGCGTAATACAAGTATGCAAAATGCAAATCAGAAATATATTGCATTGTATTTTCATTCAATAAACAAAACTGCATTCACGTTAAATCGTAGGGATTCCTTTGTTACGCATATTTATATTGAAATCACTGCGGACGCGTTCATATTATTCGCAGAATTAGAGTAACCATTTCGTTCGAATAAAATATTGAAAGATACAATCGGAGGTTTTAAAGCATCTAGAAGCTGACAGAATTATTGAACTGCACAGAAAAAATGGAGCGTACAAATTACTTTTCTATGTTCTAGAAATCCTGAGATCACATATGAGAAATCCTTCGAAGAAAATTTACTCACAAAAATTAAGCAGGTACACTATTTCGAAAGCTCCGCTTAATAGTCTTTATATTGTTAAATGATTGTACAAGTTTAAAGAGAAATACTAGTAAGCTAATCTGGAAGAACTTCCAGAAGCTCGAGATTCCGTGTAGGGGGTCAAATGTGTGAAAACAGTTGGAGAAGTTTGTAACAAGTTCATCCATCTGTAGCCGTTCATTTATTTTGCATCTTACTGAATAGTTTGTAACCTGGGCATATTGCTTAGTTAAACAGTTGGCCGATAAACTTTCTGACAGGTTGACGTTTCCAAAGAGGGATATACTCTCTCTAGATTAATTATTTCTTCTCGGCTTTACCTTCCCTTGTGCTGCCATATTTCTCATATATTATTCTATATATTTATCACTTTATCATTAGCATTCCTGTTTTCCAGCAGTAAAAACGCTTTTCTAATAACATCAGCAATGCTGGAAATATTCATTATTGAAGCACTATTCACTAAAAAAATTATAAGCCTACTTACTGCAGAAACCAATTTCTAACATTTCTAACATTCATAAACCTTTATTTCAATTAATTTCCGAAAAAATGTAAATTTTAATCGTCGGCACAAATGTATGTGCTCTTAAAAAGAGCAACGGAGCTGTTTTAGCTTAGCTGTTAATTACATTTGACACGATTTAGAGAATTGTGACCATCAACGTGATAACAAAGAAACAACAAAACTTCACCGCTCTCTTTAGACTAACTTGGTCTACTCTTCAATCGGGAACTAGTCTTTAATTATGACCATTCACACCCTTCCCTAAATACTACAAATGCATGACTGTCAGTAAGTGCGCGTTTCAGTGTTTGTAAATATTTCTTGAATGTTGTTTTGTTTTCTCGTCGCTGCAGGAAACGGACACCATGACTGGAAGATGATTTTACTGTAATAGGTTGTAATATTGTGGTGAGCACATGTAGATTTAGGTTGGTAGTCCTGCTCCGGAAGGATCAAATCAACGTTGGCAGCATTTCATTTGTTCTAGAAACATCCAGAATATTCTAGTAGCTTGAGTGACGCTTTGGCAGGAAGTAGTGGTGGAGATGATTAATTATAAAATAATTGGGATAGCTTGTTTGGTTCTCTTTAGCCACCAAACCTTAATCGATCTTGTCACGATTATAGGCTAATTTAGCAAATTCCCCAATCGTTCCATACTTAAAGCCATGACACACGGGGACGAGGCATCAGAGAGCTTACAAAACTAAAGATTCAACTGAGAACTTAACCGGGATCTGTAATAGAAATTCCGAAAGAAGAAGCTACTTCAATTTTAACATGACAAATTTAATAACAAAAGATGCTTTTACCTTCGATTCACATTGTGTTCACAAAAAAGTCATTACCCAAAGCTCATCCTTGCCGCGAGACAGATGCCATGATCTATAGATCTCGCGAGCACATCTTTCGGTTGTTAGTCCTGCTCCGGAAGGATCAACTCAACGTTGGCAACATTACATTTGTTCCAGAAACGTCCAGAATATTCAAGTAGCTTGAGTGACGCTTTGACAGGAAGTAGTGGTGAGAATGATTAACTATAAAGTAATTGGGATTGTTTGATTCGCTGTCTTTAGCCATCAGGCCTAATCGTGAAAAGTGTTCGCGGCGGGGATGAGTTTTGGGTAAAGACTTCTTTGTGAATCCAAGGTTAAATCATCTGCTGTTATTAAATTTGTCATGTGCTAAAATTGAAATAACTTCTTTCAGAATTTCATTACAGATCCCGTTAACCTTTAAGTTGCAATCTTTAGCTTTGTAAGCTCTCTGATGCCTCGTTGCCGTTTGTCATGGCTTTAAGTACGAAAAGGTTAGGGAAATTTCTAAATTAGTCTATACTCGTGACAATATAATTTATAGATGTAATGTTGCAAGTAAAATCAATGACTTCTGTCTATGCAGTTATGTATAAAACTCACACGCAAAATACAGTTTCAATTAATATACGAAATAAATAATTGCATTTAAATTTACTGTTTAAATGGAAAATTAATACAGAGAATGGTTTCGTAATACTTTGGAAACAAATTGTCTTTCATAAATCCACAAGATTAATTGCATCAAGGTAAAGGGGTAGACATTTTAGGATCCAAAAATGCGCATTAGTTTACTATTGGTAGTAAGGGAACTGAAATTAAAGTGTCAATTCTTAAAAGTCACGTAATTATCGAAGTTAAAGTGAAATTTTACAAACTGAAAACATGATATGAGAACTAATAAACCTATTGAAACAACTGAAACAAAATACATCTTCAGCAAAGTAAATATAGCATACTTATATTAAAAAACCCAGATTATGTCAAGAAGTGGTAAATTAAACGAGAAAAAAGAAGAAGAAATCTACTGTTTTAATGATATTAAATGTGAATAAAGTGATTAATGTGTAATAAAAGAGATACTGAACAATTAACAGAAGAAGAATTTAATGTATTGAATAATATGAGACGTATTCCAAAACTAAGGTCCGGTGTACAGTATTTAACGGATGGTAAGCCTAAATGACGTTTCACGCCTGCAGCGCTGTCTACAGACTCCTGAGGAACCTACCGCCGTATTGGTGTCACGCAATAGGGTTTTCCAGTTGGTGAGAGCAGATCGCAATGGCCGCCACAATCGTAGATCCCGCCAGTTGTGAAGTACGCGGTGTGACTAGACTTTTGCTGGCAAAAGAATCGCCAACTACGGTCATTCATCGTGAGTTATGCCTCCTGTATGGACCAGACATAATGAGTGACAAACAGGTTCGATATTGTTGTCGAGAACTTCGAAATGACCGCACAAATGTGCACGATGAACAGCGGAGTGGTAGGCCCAGTATTCGGACCGACGACATCGTTGAGTAAGTGAACCAAAAACTTCGAAGTGATCGACGTTTACGATTAGTGGTCTGGCTGATGAATTCCCAAATGTTGCTCGAACCTCACTTTACAAGATTATCACTGAAGAGCTTTGATATCGGAAACTTTGTGCGAAGTGGGTGCCAAAACTGCTCACCGGTCAGCACAAAGAGCAACGAATGCGTAGTGCACGACAGTTTTTGGAGCGCTATAGACAAGGCGAAGATGATTTACTTTCCCACATTGTTACGGGCGACGAGACATGGATAGCGCACACCAACGCAGAATCGAAACAACAGTCAAGCAGTCCACCGCTCCGGTTCACCCAAACCAAAAAGTTAAGCAATCACCGTACACGAATCGCAAAATGATGGCTACCGTATTTTGGTAGGAAAAGAGCGTCCTTTTGATTGATTTCATGGACCATGGATTAACAGTTACAGCTGGCGTGTACTGTGCAACGCTTACCAAACTGAGACGTGCGATCCAAAACCGACGCTGCGGAAAACTGTCGTCTGGCATCATCTTCGTGTATGACAACGCACGCACGCACACCACTGTCAAAACAAAAGAGAAGATTCAAAAGTTTCGTTGGAACTCTTTGACCACCCTCCTTAGGTCCCAACTTGGCACCAAGCGACTATTTCCTCTTCTTGCATCTGAAACGGTGGCTGGTTTAACAACGATTTCAAACCGACGATGAACTCCAGACCAGCGTTACCAAGTGGTTCATGTCCTAGACGGCAGACTTCTATGCCGGGGGGTTAAAAAGGCCGGTGTAGCGTTACAGCAAGTTTATAGATGTGAACGGCGATTATGTGGAAAAGCAAAGCGTACACATGTAGGTACATATTACTGTGAATAAAAACCTTGTCTCATTAGCGATGTTTTTATTATGTTCAAACGGACCTTAGTTATGGAATGCGCCTCGTAAAATATTGCTGTATATAGACGATAAATAGATCTTAGTTATCTCAGAACGTCAATAAATAAATAATTAAATAAATAAATAAATAAATAAAGGAAGAAGAAAAAGTATTAAGATTTTTAAATAGGCTATTTTAAAACACACTATCACCTATCTCCGTGGTGTGGGGATAGCGTGTATTCCTCGTATTCAAGAGGTCCCAAGTTCGAATATCTGTTAGGGTGAGTTTAAAGGAAGTGTTTTTTTTCGGGGATTTGCCTTATCATGAGAAAATAAACGTAGGATAACTCAAACGTCTAAGGACCCTGAGCTCGTTTGAAACTATTTCATTCATTCCTACCAGGTTGTAGCCGGTTTTTAAGAAAATGGACAGTTAGACTTCAGAAATGTATTAAATGTATTCGTCCCCCCCAAAAAACAAAATCGTGCAAAAATACCATATAATACAGTTTTATTAGGTGTGCTACAGAGTCTTAGAAATAAAAATAGCCACCTTGCTCATGTTTTAATCATTTCTCTAGATTTTGTAAAAATCGCTTCCCAACCTCATATTGTAATATACTATATATATTTACGCGAATTCGATAACGTTAACAGTGATTTCTAAGGTCGAAGCCGGTGTTAAAACTAAATAAAGAAAGAGGGAAGAGTGAAATAGTATTGACTACGCTCGATCCGACTGCAAACTGATGTTAGCAACAACCTTGCTAGCTTGTCTCATCTTGTAGATTCCAAATATTTCCTTTTATTACTACTTCTTCTTCTGGTAAAGGGCACGTCAATTTCTGTTGTTATTTTGTGAATGCACTTCATATTGAGAACTACTTGTGGCACTACCCTTTTCTTGTAACTATCTTCGTCATAGAGGTGCTTTTTGAATCCTCAGGCTTCCATGACGGTTGTCCAACAAAAAATGTACGCGGCCTTTACTGAAAAAGAAGAAGAAATAAAAGAAGAAAATCGTAAACAACGACCGCATGGCATTACTACGACTGCCATGTAATTAAGAGGCCATAGATTTCTCGATAAGTTGACCGGTATGTTAAATAGTCTAGAGACGATGGAGTGGTGCCTGTCCAGGCACCTTTGGACTGGTTCCGCTGTATAAAACGGCGATCTCATCTCGCCGACACCTGCCACGCCCTCGTACGCTGCCTCTACTGTGACGCTGACACCATCACACCACCTGCACCAGCCATGACTTGACATGACGCCTCGTGTACTGTGCAACATGTGACTGCAGGGTCACTTTATGGGCCAGCCGGCATGTCTAAGGAATCCACGCATAGAGCCGACCACCGAACATCTCCACCTCGCCGGCATTTCGCATCATAGACGCCATAAAAGATCACCAGCGCCAACCTGTCATAACACCATGCGGCCTCAACGCGATATCCAGACCACAGACGCTGCGTCATTGCCATGTGAACGATACATACCAGGAGTTGCTCCTAAGCGCGGCCGCCATAAAGGCAGAAGTGGCCACGTTGAGCCAGCGACTGGTGGCTCTCCGAACCACTGGCAGTCAGCGTCGAGGCAAGTCAACAGGATCGGCATTCAGGAACATCTCCGCAGCTACGAAACAATCTCAAAATACACCTTACCATCCAAAAAAACAACCACTGACGAAGAAGACTCCGAGATCCTCGCCTCGATACGGCGCAAACTCTATCGCATCATGGGATACCTCTTCTACGACGTAGACTCCGACGACTAGCTAAGACAACTGAGCACCCTCGCGGCCTCAGTCTCTGGTTCCCGTCAATTCTAGTAGGCACTCTTAGATATCTCCACCAGGCTGCAAGAACTTCAGACACATCACACATTTCTCGACGAAGGCTGATAAGGAATTTTGTTGAACGACATGTACTGTGCAATCCACCACCTACACAACGTTCAGCGCAACAGCCATCTATCACTTTATATGACATACCTTAACCATGAACACGGCGGTTGATGCCAGGGCCATGACATTGGACCGCCACCTATATCTACCACTCTAGCCAACTCATTATGCTCACCCATGACGTTCCGGGCACTTAGGCGGTACCGGACGTAATTTCACCATTAAAAGCAATTATTAGTATAACCACAGCCAACATCCTGCCCCAGGTGCAACTTCCCTTTTCCCTACCATAAATCCTTGTTATTCTTACCAAGTGTCTATATGCTATTTAAAAGAAAAGAAAGAAAGCAAGACAAATGATAACATCGTTCTAATACCGCGGGAACACCGCCCATTGCAGGAGTTACAGCTTGTTAGAACAGAGTGCAGTAAAACTTTAGCACAAAGGTGTCCAAAATAGGACTCGCGGTTACATGGTGCGTCGCGATCGTTGGTAATCACCAGTGTCTTTTCTCCCTTTGCGCGCGACCAAGCAGCTTACTTGAACACACACTACAGGTCAGTCTATCGATAGCCTTGAGAGCGGCATATACACAAATAGAGTGAACAGTGGGTGTGCTACGAATTATGGCCTTGTCAACTCCATCATCATAGAAGAGGAAGTTTCAAATGGAATGGGAAGACTTGTTTTTTGTTCTGAGTTTTAAAAAAAAGCATTATATGTCTGTATGTTCGAAAATTATACTTGGCATTACGAAGTAATATACAGCGGGACTGTTGCATATGTCATGCTGAATGTGCAGAACTGAAAGGTATTATGATTATTTTTATTATTGTATGCCACGTTCATCATTATTGCAATAGTATTAGTAGGCCTGTTATTATTTTTATTATTATTTATAATTACTATAGAACCGCAGATTACTTCAATGGCGTTTATTGATTCATTATTTCAAGATTGGAATGAGCCAAAAAACTAACTGAGCTAAAGGAGAAAACCGCTGTTCCTGCTACAAAATCATAAAATATGCGAGAAAAACGACTACTAGCTAGTTACGTTGTGGCATGGAACACAGAGCCCTTAAATATTTTCAAGAGAGTGAGTTTATTAAATCATGTATAATGGATCTGGTAAAAGTTTTGTGCCACCAGGAAGTGACTAATTTTAAAAACTTGCATCTTTTATGGCAAAGTATCTGCCAAAGAATTGAGTTGTTGTCCACTGATACAAGTGGACAAGTGAATGCGAAAATCCGTAAATTTGTGTACTTCATTCTAGTTCCTCTTCATGAAAGCGCAGATTTGATTGACACAGCTCAGTTGGAAATATTTGTAAGAGGAATTGATGAAGAATTAAATGTCGGAGAGTATGTGCTAGAATTATTTGCTTTGGAAGATACTACTAAAGGAGAAAACACTGCTATTTGTATGTGTGTAACTAAACACAAATTACTTTGGCCCAAGATAGCGTCAATTGCAACGGATGGAGATCGCTCGATGATTGGAGATAAGAAAGGGTTAGTTGATAAGTTCAAAGCCTTTCTTAAGGAAAAGGGTGTAGAAAATGTTTGTACCTTGGATTCTTTCTACACAAAGTAGCCCTTTCTGTAAAATATCTGTAGGCATGCCAACTGTTATGAGAGTTGTGACTCAATGTGTAAATATAATAAAGAACAATGCATTTGAGCACCGTCTATTTAGACATTTAATGGCATTTTCAGAACAAAAATTTTAAGATCTACAATAATTTTGTGACGTCAGATGGCTGGGTACAGGTCAGGTGCTTCATAAATTTTTTATCTTGGGCACATTATTGATGAATATATGAAGTAGCATGGAAGAGCAATAGCAGAGTTGAGTAATGGCGAGTGGATATGTGATTTAACGTTTTTGAGTGACATTTGTGAACAGTTAAGCACACTCAATATTTCTTTGCAAGGCCGAAAAAAATGTATCCCCCGCATTTGTTAAGAAACTTGAAATTTGGACTGAATATGTCCAGGAATTCAAATTTCACTTATTTCCCTGTTTGAACTCTATCGCATGTGTTCCTCCACACAAACTCAATAGCTACAGTGCGATGTCAAAAAATCTGAAAGTCGAATTTACAGAGAATCGATTTGCAGATTTGAGACGTGTGTACACTGATCCATTCTCCGTAGATGTCAGCAAGAATGGATACTCATTGAACTCATTGAATTACAAGAGGGCATATCAATGAAACAACGATATACAAACTATAACCTCTCTGAACTATAAACAGGATTGTGTGGTAAAAAAATACGGAAGTTAGAAATTGTGTGTGCTTCATGGAAGCTATTTTTGGAATAACCTATGTTTGTGGGCAACTGTTCTCACAAATGAAAAGTGTAAAATCTAAATGTTAAAGCCGTCTGTCAAACAGACATTTGTGTGACCAGCTGCGATTGGCTGTATGTGACGCATGTGATATAAACCCTGACTTCAATCCCTAATAATGCAAACAATACATGAGAAGGAGCATGTACAATGGTAGGTCAAAGGCTAGTTGCATTTACCGAGGAACTTCTGTATTAAATAAATATTTCTAAGTGTACATTGCGTACATTAGCTGTTAGCAGATACATGACATTTGTGAAACATAACGTTGTATGTATTAATAGCAAGTGATTCTTTGTAATTAAACAATGCTACTGTATAACTCTACAAATAATACAGTTCTCTGAATGAGTACATTCATTTCGAGCAGTCATATGTGTCCACTCTGAACTCGTATGACATCTCTTGCTGTCTGGGTCACGCTCCAACAGTGCAACCGTTGCGACTGCTTTGCGGGTTGCATTTCCAGTATGACTCGGAGCTGAAAGCTGTTTTGGCCACCCTTGCTAGCAGTACCAATGTCACTAGATGGCAGGATCGTTAATGCTGCTTTATGTTAGATCGCCACAAGGCTCTTTTTTCCTCCATTTTGGTGCCCAATTTTGTATAGGAATAAATGGGATGTTCCACTATTTATTGAATTTGTGATCTTTAATGCTATTAGTACGAAGGTCATACTGAAATTTTTTAGAATGCCACGTTTCTCAAAACAAATCAAATGTCTGTGTATTCGAGAGCTATTTATGTGTTGCAATTTGAATGCCGTGTAGTTGGATTTGCTGTAATAGGTTATTAATTATCATCATTTAAACATTTTGTGTTCACCCAAAAATGAATCTGACGTGAAAACATTCTCGAGCTGTGATTTTTTTACGATTTTTAATTGTTATTAACGCCTAAACAATGTGAAGACCGGCTTATAAATGCATTTGGCGAAGAAGCTCCTTATAAGGCAACAATTTATAATTGATACAGCGAATTCAAAAGAGATCTGTTTTTTGTTTGCGATGAACTTTGTGAATGACGCCGAAGAATTTCTCTTACTGATGAAAATACTCCCACTGTTCGAGCAATGCTTGAAGAAGATCCACGGACATCTTATGAATTTATTCGAGCGACATTGAGCATTTGTATGAGACAAGTCCAAATCATTTTTACATTAACAGCTAGAGGTGGGAAATCTTTGTTGTCGATAGATTCAGCATGAACTGACTCCCCATAAAATACAACGCATTAATCGGAGCAAAAAAAAAAACGCTAGAAAAATTCCAAGACGGTACTTCAAATTTAATTTGGAATATCGTTACTGATAATGAATCTTGGATTTATTATTACTATCCTGAAAACAAAAGGCAATCGGCTAAATTGGTCTTCCGAACAGAACCTAAGCCTACTAAACTCCGATGAAGTCGCAGTGCTGGTAAGAAGATAAAAGATGCTTTCTAGCTTTTTTTTCTAAAACGGGCCATATTGCTACTATAGCATTAGAAGAGAGACGTACTGTCTATTGCCGATTAGTACACAAATGTCTATTTACAGCAAATTTTTGAAACAAGTTCTTGAAAAACACCGAAAAGAAACATAATACATCATTACAACTTGTCGTTGCATACAGCAAAACTAACAGTGGAGTATCTGGATGTCGCAAACGTCAATGGACCCTCCACCATACAGTCCTGACCAGCATCTTGTAATTTCTTTTTGTTTCCAAAAATTAAAGATAAGATGCGTGGAATAACTTTTTCGTCATCAAATGAAGCCCCGAAACATTATAAAACCTGGTTTCTAAAGTGTCTCAGGAAGAGTGGCATCGTTGCTTTAAGGACTGGTTTCATCGAATACAAAAACTTATTTATGTTAAAGAAGAATATTTTGAAAACAATAAAACCATTTAAATCCTTTAAAATAATCCTTGTTTGATTTTCTAAAATTTTTCAGTGTCGCTCTTGTATATAAGAACTTGATTAGTACATGGGAAGCTTACTGATATGGATGCGTGTCTAGCCAAGCACAATGTTTGCTTCAGAAGGCAAACTAGAAGCTAAGGAATTCATAAAAATAATTCTGACTTCACTACAGTTAGTTTTAGTAATTTCGTTTTTTTTAATTCTTCCCTATCTTGTTCTTATTTTATTGATTGTTTTCCGTTTTATTTACACACATAAACGTCCATATACGAGGCGGGACTCGAACTCTCAATTCCCTGAACCACGAAACACCAAAGCTAGTCATTTTAGTGAGCGCGGCCATGGTGACCGGCAGTTTAAGAATGAATACGTAGTGTTGCCAAGGTTATCAACATATATCTTACTTATGTGCTGCTTTTATCGAGTTACAATGCACAGTATTGGTAAGTATGTCTTATAAATGTTCTGTGGCGTATGCTGTTAAATAAAGATTAGGTGTTTCGCATTCAGAAATCATCTTTGGAAAACGAGTTTTACAATGCAACAATATCACATTATTTTCTATGCAATGCCAGTATCATATGGTTGTTTCAAATAAATGGCTATTTTGAATTACTTTGGTCATCATTGAAAACGTAAATAAAAGCTAAAAGAAAGGGAATAAATTACCTTAGGAGTGAGTTTAGAAGTAGATGTTGTCGCTTCTATATATGGTGCCCACCTGCCCGCACGTTTCAGGTGTTTTACTTTCATAGCAAAATTACGATGTGAAGACAACAAACGCGGCCATCTTGTCGCTATCGCACTGCCAACTTAAATGAAAAGTGAAATCCGCGGAAAAAGCGATGTGTTGTTGTTATTCTTTTTGTTCTTCTTCATTGTTATTGCCGTTGACAAAAATGCAACGGATTGTTATTAAAGACTTTCCACCAGGAGTTTAATTTTTTGATTGCTATAGCGAAAGCTGTGTTATGTTAAAATACTATTTGCATTAAAAGTTTAATAACGAAGTTGCTTTACAGTAACACTGGTAGATAGTTAACCTAAGCTTATATATATAAAAACTAAACCTAACCTAACCTCCCGTGAATCAGAAACCTAAGCTTAGGAACGCATACTCGCTTCGCTCGCGTGCTTTGATGTAACCACTGGTAACTAATTAAAACAAGCTTATATTAAAAAAAGCCTAAACCTAACCTAACCTCCCTGAATGAAACCTAAACTTATATAAAAAAACTAAACCTAACCTAACTTCCCGTGAATCAGAAATCTAAGCTTAGGAACGAACGCTCGCTTCGCTCGCGTGCTTTGATTTAACCACTGGTAAATAATTAAAACAAGCTTATATAAAACAAACCTAACCTCCCGTGAATCAGAAACGTAAAAAATTAATAAACCTAAAATAAACAGTAATTAGGAACGTAGGCTGAGATCGTTGGCGGTATCCTATTGGCTTTGTCGGTATTTGTTATTCATATGTTGCCAGCATTGTGTTGGAGCTAGAGGATGGCATAGGCTGACATCTGTAGAGCATGTAATATATCACTTCTGTCGCTTCTGAAGACCAAAGTAAAGTATAAAGTCGAAATAAAGTATATACGTGTCAATAACTTATCTATACTTTGCGTCAAATAAATTTGAGGTTATGTCATATTTTTGCAGGAACTCGGAGAGATATAAAACTGAATAAGTACAACAAATGAAAGCTACATATGGAAAAAGCAACGCATCTTCAACTTATGTAAACCCTTAAAGATTTCATGCACCTTAAAGTATCTTAAAGTAATACATGTTAACCACTTGGCAGATATTGCTTAATATTGATTGGATATTCTAATACTCCATTTTCATTTTATTTGGGGATTGTCCTGTAGTGTAAGTGCAAAGTGTCTCAAAGCAAAATATTAGCTAACCGCTTGTCAGATTATTAATTTCTTTAATATTTCATGTAAGTATCCAAAGTATTAAAACAATTTCTGTTTACCACTTGGCACTCACTTTTATGGAAATTCTAATAGTTTATTTTTATTTGATATAATGTAAGGGCAAAAAGTACAAATAATAAATCAAATAAATGCTTAAAAAGGTGAAGTTGTTTATTGTTTATCCTCCTGTTTTTAGTTAGCTACCTGTAACATCTACAGCACTTTATGTTTGTGGGGGACATTACATGGGGAGTTATTCATACACAAACAGTAGTGCTCAAAACGCTAATTGCTACTGAAATACAAGTTCTCTCTTTTAGTATGGACGATGTCTGAGTTTTGTTTCACTTTTTATGATTCAGTGGCATGGTTATGATTTGTCAAATTTTCCTAGGGAGGTATTTGTGGCTCAGCAAGAATCTGCAGAAATGGTAAGAGGTGACAACCAGGAATGTAGTACTAGGAAAGATCTACAAAGGAATGTGTGAGATGTGGAAATTGCAAAGCTTCCGGTGGTTCACCCAGGTCTGTAATATAAGAGAAAAACGGGGTATAGTATGCTAAAATTTCTGGGAATCAATATGCAGAAACGGGAGGGACTTTGATACATAATGTTGTGTAACACAATACAATATGAACCACATCAATAACCAAGTTACATGAAGAAGAATGTTTGCTGTCAGCTGGAATTTGTAATCTTGTCTATAAAACTAAAGCTCAAATGCTATAGAACGAAAGAAAATGAGAAATATTAACTTAAGGACTACAGTTTTCTTGTCATCATTCCGGTCGAGTTGAAATAAATTTCTCCTTTGATATATCTATCTTTTGTTTTCCCGTTCTATAAACTTAAACGAGAATGAAAGAGGTCGTTACAGGGCTGTTTACATGCATTTAAAGATACTTACTTTAATTGCTATGCCAATAACTACTGGCCTACAAATCTCCACACTGTTTTAGACAACGCGGTACACTTACGCTATAAATTATAATCTAGCGTACACTGCTGGAAAAATTGTTGAGCGCTGTGAAACTTTAAAGTATCGCTACAACCTCACGAGCATACACGACATTCTCTTTATTTCGGCCAAATGTTTTACGGGACTCAAATATGGTGACTTCGGAGGCCACGACATTTGCTTAAAGATGTCCGTGTGCTCCAAAAACCAGCTTGAACTCTGGACGGACTTATGGATCGAATGGTTGTCCTTCTGGAAGGTAATACTAATTCCTTCAGAATAACGCTCCTTAGAGATGAAAGAAGAACATGTCAGAGTATTTCAGTATATGTTTCGCCGTTCGTGTTTCCATTAACTAGTTCCAGCATACCTGCCCCATCCCGCGATATCCATATCCAGGCAACAAACCTCATTCAACCACTTCTTGCACGAAACAAAAGAATGACAAATCTATTGGGTTTATCGCCAGTACTTGGAAGCGGGCTGTGATTTACCACTGCAAAATATAAATATGTATAACCAAAATACATTTTATAATATGTTATGGAAAACATATGTGGGTTTAACGTAAGAATACGATACATGAGCTGAAAGGTGAAAAAAATAAAATATAAAACGAAAAAAGAAAGAAAGAGATCACCGAGATTTGAACACGTGTTGCCAGTGCACGAAGCGAATGATTTACTTCCGAGATATTTGCTTTTACCTTCCGAAATTTGTTCTTCGAGTCTAGTTAACAAACGAGCCATGGGTTTCTTGGTATTGGGTTCAATTCATTGGCCGCTTCTTCAGCCGAGTTTTGGCCGGTCCGCTTATTTGTATAACAAACAATGAACATGATATCAGTAGACATATTTTGTGTTCTAGTGATACATAAGCTTACGGAAAAAGAGGGGAAGTGAATTGACCTGCTTTACCACCCCACTTTCATTGTCAGGGAACAATAGGAGGAAAAAGGTGTTTTGAGATACCTCCTATTTATGCGCTGGAGAAACGATAAGCAATGCCAAGGATTTTATGTTGTCGTTCCTATTGGAACGTTGGAGATGGACTTGTGTGAATCCCGCTTGAAACCGAGATGGAGTGCGCTCAAAAATTCTTTCCACTACTGTATCATTTCTACCCATATTTTTTAATCTCTTACAAACACAATTCCATAATTTACTGATTTTGACAAAACTTTGCTCACTTAAACATGAAGGCTGGATGAAAGTTACAAACTATACCACGTAATTTTAAGAGTTATTCCTATCTTCAAACCCTTATATAAAATGTAAACCGTATCGTTTTATTATTTTTATGCTGTCCTGTGGGACTATTTGTTAAACTTATATACTTCTCACCCAGTTTTACACGTGAAAATTGTTCAGACCAATTATGAAAAGCATTCCCCAAAATTTTAATTTCTGTTTCAGGCAGTATTTTATATCATAACACTGTGAATGCCAGAGTGATTGTAGTGTAAATTAGCATTATTGTATGACAATGATTTGAGATGTTTGTTAATTATAAGCATTTTTAGGAAATAAGTTTACACGGCCTCACTGAAACCGACAATAGGAGCGGATAACAATGAGCGAGGAGGTGAGTTGTTTATTAATTAGAAGAGACAAACAAATGACGTCAGAGTAGCGCGCTTTTCTTTAGAAATGGAGGGAATATCTTCCCTAGAGCATGTGTGTTCGTAATTTTGATTGGATATAAAAATAGACGCTAATATTGGCGCGCTTTATTAACCAATAGCAGTTCTGTTATAATGTTTAGGCGTATCGGGGTGAGGGAGTATAAATTCTAAAGCTAGAGAAAAGTATTGCCCAGTTTAAGAGAATCATTCACGCGTTACACGTCGCGTGGTTCAACAGAATCATTCACGGGTTACACGTCGCCCAGATCAACAGAATCATCCACGGGTTACACGTCGCGCAGTTCTACAGAATTTCTCGCATCGTAAAGTTAGTTAAAAAATGTGAAATACGCGAATTAATAATGCGCGGCAAATAAGTGATTATAGTTACATTCGAAAATATAACAGTTTCAGTCGGGCGTGTATCAAGAGTAATATATATGAAATTAATAAAGTGTGACGGCAATAAAAGTGTAAAAACAAATTATTTTATCAGTGTTATCTTTTAGTAACAACTCCTTTCCGTTCACATACCCTGTTTAAGAGATTTGCTCGACTGGGTAATAATAGCTAGCCGCAGGACAAAGAACTCAAAATTCAAAATAGTGAAACAATAACAGGCGCTCAGCAAATAAGATAACACGAAGATACCGCGACATGTTAATGTTTTGATTTCCGGGTTATATCAGCAGTTGTCGAAGGAACCAGTGAAAGTAGGGAAGAATGGCAGATTCGAAGCATGGTACAACTAGTAGTTTACACAATTCATCTATACATGCTTGAATGTATTTCTTGTGAACCTATCATTTACTTCCCAAAGTTTCCGTTTATGAAACTCGGTGCTTTCTACAACGTGTTCTCCGATTATAATTATATTTTGCGGAATTTTTACATGTTAAGCATCTCGCATCGTTAGATCTGAGCTCAGGGTTAGGTGATACTTTAACTCTGCAATTCAAACTCTCGCGTTGCGGTGGGCACCAAAATGTAAACCTGTAGTGGCCATCAATGCAACGACTTAACATACCACAATACTAACATTCCACGTTTTTCCAAGAAACCAAGACGTAAGTTGCGGATGGAGGAAGTGTGGGCTTTTATCAGCTTGTTCAAGTTAAATACGGTGAATAACGGTTTTGCAGGTTGGTTAATGCCGAACTGTAGTTATATTCCTAAAGTGGAATAACAAGAAAAGGAAATGGAGTTCTTCGAATGGGTCTGGACTTTTAGTCAACAAGTTCCATGTTCTATTTCTGCCAAGTCTTGGCAAAAACAAAACACATTCTACAACTTCTCGTCACGGAAGCCTCACCATTGCCTTATCCTGCTCACATCAACGGGTAAATGGAGGTGAGCCAGTGAAAGAAATTTTGCAAGGGGTAATTTCTATGTTGAATCGTTTATATATTTTTATTAATGCTTTAAAACAAGCCAGCGAGTTCTCTATGTTCAATTTTACAATAGTGACTACTTTTACTGTATGTAGAACAAATGAAATAGAAAAACGTATGGAAAAGCCTCAGTCTTCTCAAAGTTAAGGTACTTCTAAAGAGTAACGAAACACAAAAATGAATCCTTCATTCACCACGCTAATTTATTTGTCGTCAGGAATAAATACCACGTACGTAGTTTCACTATCCCAAGCTGAATGGTTACCTGGTTACGGCCTGTTGTTGAGTTGACGCGTGACGTCATGAGAGCCACACTGCACCCAGACAAGACGTGTGCAGCATAGGTGTTTTAAATGGCTAACAAGTTTACGTGTTAATTTCATTAGAAGTTCATAACCTCTCTGAAAAACAGAGCAAAAGCTAGCCAATTACCTTTCATTATCCAGTTAATACTTACTACTAAACAGTAGTCCAACATCTGCTTTGAAAGTGAGTGAACGTGGTATCCGACCTTATCATTTGAAACAAAAGAGAGCGACTTTAAAGATTTACCATTCTGACAGCGATTCCGAGACAGTGTGAACAGCGAAAACCATGTTGGTTCCATGCATTGGTGTAAGTATACGGAATGTATACCTATGAAAATAAGGAAATTATTGCTCGCACGATGAAAACACGAACATGGTGAAGGGTGATTTTGTATCACAAAGCATCTTAATTTTCACAAATTAGTTATAGATCGTGATGTTTTGAATATTATGAGGCATAACTTAGCGTTAAAAACAAAAAGTTGGGCCAAAAAGAAATTAATCACCGCCAACAATCCTCTAATAAGACCTGGCGATATTCCTGTTGCAAACAATTTACAGCATGGATTAATTCATGGATTGCTATTGGACACAGAAAAGGAGTTGTCATACCATCTGTATAGTGCTTAGTATTAGAAATGCTTTTCTAGAACCCGGCTTCAAACTTCACCAATAAACACACAAATTAAGAATAGTAAGTATTAAATTAAACCATCATTAATTGTTATTATTTTAAATTGTATATAGTGTTTGACGTGTCTTATGTTGTCTGTAAACGTGATAAGTGCTTCAATCTAGTGACTCTAGTGGAGGTCGAAGCGTGGGAGCTATATTCTTCGGTAGTGACAGATCAATTGCTGCGTCCGGTAATGGATTCAGACAATGTGCGTGAAGAGGTTTTTCTATTTCACGCATCATTACCAGTTTCCATTGTTCATGCGATTCCTCATATTTATTTTTCATGATCCATGACCCCCAATACTTTGGAGTACTGAGTTTAGACACCAGTCGTTTTTTCCCTTTTTGTTGTATTTACATTGAAGTTGTGATCTAGCATACTATCATGTATCTAAGTTGAGGGCCATTGCATGAAAAATGTATTCTTCTCAGAATATATCTGAGACGAAGACTGTGATAGCTTTCCAACTGCCAGTATGTGTATAATGTCGAATATGAGCCAAATCGTTTAAGAAGGTGCCATCCAAAATAATTTTCTTCAGAGCTTTATAGACGTTTTATTCGCCTTCATCCATAATTTATTTCTTTGGTCTTATTCTAACAATTCATCATGTTCACACGATTTCCATTCAGCGTTATCTAGCCATTTGGTTTATTTTTTATATGATGAACAGATGTGAATTTTCCAATTAATATGGTACCATTCTCATTACAGTTTTGCGTAGCCCACCACAAATGACGATTTCATGCAATCGTGCCATCAACTCTGGGCATTTTTGTCTACCATTTTAATTTTTCCATTAGATTTTTATACAAATGCCATACATCAAATTCATGTTCAACTTCCGAATACTGAGTTTTAACAGGTATCTTACACCTTTATGTCTGTCGAAGAGAAAAACTTCAATGCTATACATTTCCTGTTTCGTAGCCCTAGTCATTATGTTGACACAAGCAGCCTTTTCCAAAGTGCTTTTCACCATATCTCTTTGAACCAGTTAAAAATCAATAATTTTGCGGTAATTTAAATCCATTACAGAATAGACTAAATATTTTACTGAAAATCCTGGGAGCCATTCTGCCCATCTCCTGCCAACTATATAGGTATTTCACAATCTTTTAATGAATTCAAGTTACTTTTTCTTTCTTGAACCCAAAATGCTCTAACAACATGCCATATTTCGAATGATTATATCCAATTTACGCGTTGAAAACATTGCCAAACTCAGTGATTTGCAGAAGGACTTAAATTGTTAAAACAATAACAACAAATCCTGAAAAAACCTATAGCTGATGTAGCCTAAATTATTCCATAATTTCCGAAAACCTCTCTTTAATTTTTTTCTTTTTTTCTTTCTTTTGATTTTGTTCTTTCACGAGAAAGATGGTAATAAATAACTTGCTATTGAAGTATTTGCTTCCGGTTTCCTTTTGATACATTTTGAGAGTTCCTAGTGAATGTATTACCGCAATAACACACTGTTTTAACACATAGTATTGTCCCTTTAATGTAATAAGAAATTGTTTTGACTTCATTTCTATATAAAACACATACCTTGAAAAACAAAAGTAGAGATATCCAAGCAACAATGACATATTCCGCTGTAGCTTCATTTCCATGTATGGTGAAAGTTTTTCTTCTTCCTCGTTACAACTTGCATCAGAATGTGAAGTATCGGGTTCGTAGAAACATTCATTCAGCTTATCCTGATCTTCCTCACCATTGCTTGTTTCATAGTTATTTTCAGATTTTAACAATATATATTTGCTTATGATTTCAGTACCGAGTTTACATTGTAATTCTGAATTCTTGGTTTTTCGTCACCTTCTAATCCGAATTCTGTTTCACTACTTTATTATCGCCTTCGTTGTCAGTCTTATTGCAAAATTATCGCATAGCTCAGAAACGTGCTTTTACGATTTCTAGCCTCATATTACTTTGTTTTTTGTCCTATGCTCTTGGATGAAGATGGTGAAGGATCCGGTGTTTTACTAGAACTTATCATGAAATTCTCTTCATTTTTCTTTATAGTAAGAATAGTTTCAGCTATTAATAAAGGCCCTCTGAAATTTACAACCGGCATAAGCTGATTTTTAATAACTGTGCCTGTTCATAATCTGTGTCCTTAAAACAGAAGGAACATAAACGAGCGCCGGGACGAAGAAAAAAGTATTTTCGTTTGCAAAATTCCACCCATATGCTATATCTTTGGGAAATTTGTCTCTGTTTGGAAACGCGTGAAAATGAGTTCGCTTGCGTATTTCTCTTCTGTCATTACAGCCACATGCACACAACATTGAGGCATTTTATTTTTCACAATATTACGTTGTTTGTATAATACCACCAAAACATGACCACAAAGCACACTACTCTTGAACTTAAATAACAAGAACAATTTTTGAAAACGTATTACTGTACGTGCAACAATGACTGACTTGTGATCTCCCTACTGCTTCCAGCGCACGGGTGGCTCCAATGACGTATAAGGTGGTTATTTCGCTTGCTCAAAGGTAACGGCGTGGCGGAGTAAGAAAACAATCTTACCACCGTATTTTACAGGTCAAATCCATCATTTAGGATTAAACATGATTTTTGTGTTAAATTTCCCTTTAACCGAGTGTGAAGCATGAAGTTTTGAATAGTTAAATGTGCCATGAACCGTATCAGTAAATAAGTTAATTGATATTAGCTTAGTGTAAAGTATAGAAACAAGGTCACTTTTATATGTATAACAATTGCTAGTAATTTTAAGGTAGTTTAGATTGTTTAATGTGAAAGAGTCATATATATGATAATAAATGAGGTTTTTTTAGACTGAGTGCTTCTCAAAGTAAAATATTACAATATTATTCAGTACGAAAATATTATGCAATATTAAAATAGTATTACATATTCCAATATTATTGAATATATTACTCTTTTTGTAAACCTTGGGTAATTATAAAGATTGTAAAACAAGCCCTAGAAATATCCCTAGACATATAAAGGCAAGGTATTTCTCGTTCCCCATGCTCATGGGTTGTGAATGGAACATTTTAAATCATTGTCAATTGCATATTTCATTATTTTCCATTATAATTGACTTCATTCTCGTGCACGTTCATGTGGTTAACTGGTTACCCTGATTAAGGAGCCCAGTTATAGCTTATACGGTCAGATGTTGGGTAGCGAAATACAAGAATCTAAATGAATTCTGGATTTCATGATTGCAAATTATATTAAATTATAACGTATCAAGTTACAAAGCCTGTGCATTCATTTATTTTTATTCATTTTCATGTTTTCCGATAATTTGATTGACGTTAACGAATGTTTATTGTCACGAGACCGAAAGTCAATAAATAATTATTGATGATAACAAGCAGAAGTTCAAAACGAAATGAAGTTAACAAAGAAAAATCTATCAGTTCTATAGTTGGATTTGCTCAGTTCTCGTACACTGGGAGGAAGTGTCATCTTCACACTTTTGTCATATAATAATGATCATTATGGCACTGACTTGCCTATTTCGTCCTTCTTAGCAAAACACGCACAATTTGATTAGTTGTTATTACAACCAGAATTGTGTAGATATCTGAAATTAAGCTGCACTAATATAAAGTTATAGTTTATGGTTACAAGTTATAACCATAAACCAAAGGAATAAAACAAATTGACGTATTAAAAAATCTGATGTGTTACACTCACATGACTTTCTCTACTCTTGCACAAACTATTTATACAAACGCTTATTCTCCATCTACTTCAAGTTAATCGAGATAAACATTTGCAGACTCTATCTTATTGCTAATTTTCTTGTACATGTAAGGGGAATATATACTTATAAGGGCAATTTAGAAATACAGTAGCCTTTAAGCACATACATATCACTTAATAGCTGGTTTCTAGGTGCAGCACCATTCCCTTTCCCACAGATTAATACTTTTTGATATCCAAAACAAAAAATCTGATGTGTTACACTCACATGACTTTCTCTACTCTTGTACAAACTATTTTTACAAACGCTTATTCTCCATATGCTTCATGTTAATGGAGATATCGAGATGTCAATCTTATTGATAATTTTCTTGTAGATGCAAGGGGAATATGGTAGGTTTTAAGCGATAGTCAAATATTTAAGCGCTGGTTGCTATGTGGCGCATTCCATTCTCTTTGCATGTCCAGGACATAAAAAAATGAATAACGAATTTGAGAAAAAGTATAAGTATTGGAAAATTTAAGGGAATAACAAGCAATATCTCGCAAACGGTTCACTCAACAAAAGAAATGTATATGACATAAATTGTGTATTTTAACGCGATCTACATTTTTTGTGTAGTAAAATTTTGTCTATCTCTTATGGTTTACCAGTTATGAAAAAGTCGTTCATAATGAAGAA
The DNA here is from genome assembly GCA_030765065.1 of Deroplatys truncata. Lineage (NCBI taxonomy): Eukaryota > Metazoa > Arthropoda > Insecta > Mantodea > Mantidae > Deroplatys > Deroplatys truncata. The sequence goes on along the minus strand of CM060987.1, from coordinate 77,141,155 downwards.
TACTTTTGGAGACATTCCCAGAAAATTCGAGATATACATTTTAATTATCATGACAATATCTTAAACATATGATATTTTAATCAAAATCGTTAGAGCCGTTTTTGAGAAAATTAAAATTTTCGAAAAATGTTCCATGTAAAGGGTAGTCTGGGGTGGGGGGATTTTCTTGAAAACCTTCGTGTCGCATCTCTGGAAGATACGGAACCTAAATACCATGTTTGGTGTTTATCCGACTCTTCGTTTTTGAGTTATGCTGTTCACAGACACACAGACACACAGACAGACACACAGACACACAGACACACAGACAGACACACACACGGACATGTTTCCAAAAATGCTTTTTTTGGATTCAGTGAGTCTCAAAACATGTATTTCCGGTGAAATCTCGGTATCGAAATTTTGGGTGGAATACAATACTTCCCCTACTTACTATACGTAGTAGAGAAAGTAAAAAATGAATAACGAATTCCCATTTGAGAAAATAAGTATTGAAAAATTTAAGGGAATAACAAGTAATATCTCGAAAATAATTCACTCATCAACAAAAAATGTATATGACAAATTGTGTATTTTAACGCGATATACAGTTTTTGTGGAGTAAAATTTTGTCTATCTCTTATGGTTTACCAGTTATGCAAAAGTCGTTTCCAAAAAAGAATACTTTTGGAGACATTCCCAGGAAATTCAAGATATACATTTTATTTGTCATAAAAATATATTAAACATATGATATTTTAATCAAAATCGTTAGAGCCATTTTTGAGAAAATTAAAATTTTCGAAAACTCTTGCGTGTAAAGGGTACTCTGGGGTGGGGGGATTTTCTTGAAAACCTTCGTGTCGCATCCTTGGAAGATACTGAACCTAAATACCAAGTTTGGTGTTTATCCAACTGTTTGTTTGAGTTATGCTGTTCACAGACAGACACACAGACAGACACACAGACTCACACACGGACACGTTTCCAAAAATGCTTTTTTGGGATTCAGGGGGTCTCAAAACATGTATTTCCGGTGAAATCTCGGTATCGAATTTTTGGGTGGAATACAATACTTCCCCTACTTACTAATCGCAGTAGAGAAAGTAAAAATTACATTGCTCTTAGTTCCTAAGCACCAAGTTTTTGTTTAACAGTATAATTAAACTGTTAGTTGTTAGTCTAACAGCAGTGAACTGGATGGTTGGCCGAAAGGCGCTCACATATAACAATCCTTATTACGTAGTACAATCTTTTCAAGTGTGTTACGCATAAATGAATCATTTAACTTTACAAGCGCAACACTTAAGAAGTTCCATTGCACAAAGGATCTCTTTCAGACGAAAGGAAGCTGCATTTAGGACTTTCCGGTCAGCTACTTCGGGAGAAATCAGTCATGTGCATTGCCGCTCCTTTAACTTTCGAGTTGCACTGTGTTTTCTGTTATTAGATGGCATCAAAGATCTACCGGTGGTAGTGACCGTGCCCATTATGGCACTTCGTCTCGTGATGCAGGACCCTATGGGATCAAGAACCACCTCGGGCATGGCTGTGTAAATGTGTGTGAGGTAAAGCAGGAAAGTCATCAACAATAGAAAAAAACAGAGAAAAAGGATCAAGAAAAAAGATATAACAATATTAGCTATAGACTTACATATAAGGGTAATGTAGGGTGGGGATATAACAGAGTTCGGACACGTGTAAGTGCAACCGTGTTGGTAGCATGGTCAATCCTGCAGTGTGCATGTAAATAGAATTTTTATGTACCCACTGCAGGGTAGACCATGAAAATACTAAAATGCAAGAGATAAATTGTTGGATATGAATTAAATAGCCAGGGTATTTACATACCCACTACAGGGTACATCATGAAAATACTAAAATGCAAGAGATAAGTTTTTGGATATAAATGAAGTTACCAGGGCACGTTAATGAATAACTTATAGCAAGTTGTATGAATAATATATCAATCTTATTGTTATTAGGTTTTTATGTGTTACGTTACGATGGCTATTCCTTACGTATACCAGATTTCTTTTATAATGATCAATCCAAACCCACGTTACTTTCAGTTTCCTTCCTTCAACAAGGTTTTTCTTCGCTGCAGAATTGTCGAAACGAAATTATCACGCCTGATATTTAACTGGCGATATTCACGCATTTGAGGACTAAGGGCGAGTTTCAAAGTTGAAGCTTAAGCCGATGCGTCAGTAAATAATCTACGGACTCCACTTAAGCAAGGCTTAGGAGTTGCGAGTTTTACAGTAGTGCAACCACGCTCGGCTTTACTGAGCTGAACAAGTCTACGGAACTGAAAAGTTGGTAACGCTTGCACATACGCATCGAGTGAATTCACTTTGTTTATAGCCACGTCCTTCCTAAAATAAGCTTTTGTAGGTTATTCTGCAACATATAGTTAAAAGAAGAAGAACCACAATCAAAATGTACTGCGAAGTTTACGTTCTCAAGAAGTCAGCATTCTCCTAGAAGTTGTGAAGCAGTATGAGCAGGTGATAACGAATGCAGGCTATCGAACACATTCTTATGGAGTAAGAAAGGCCAAATGTGGAGAAAAATTGCGTTACGAAGAGTGGATTGGAATAGTGTGAAACAATTTTAACAACTGTGCATGCTGTAGATTTTGAGACGCCGAAAAATCTACAGTTGCAATTAGCATGTTTCCACTTGCATACAACCTCGGTGTCAAGAGAAGCATTGTTTGACGAGGGGGGCTTTGTTACTGAAATATACAGTCATACGTTATAGATGTGACGCAATGAGTGCGATGAAAGCACAAGTTTAAACTTAAAATAAGTTTTATTTACCAGTCTGTTTTATGTTTAATTGTAGCATCAATAGTTTGTACCGTCATTGCCGACATCATTGATCGAAATATCTCGTAGAATTCTCGGTCAGTCCATAAATGAAAATAGTTTTGATGCATTCTAAACATTCTAGGTCGTCTACTGTATCTAATGGGTTAAAATACTTTAATTTTTTTCGTCGATGATATCGGCTTCTTCAGATAACATGGCGACTCCTTTTCTTAAAGCACAGTTCCATAGAGTTTTATAAGCTAGGCCGCATATAAGCTCAGGTTATCGCTTGCACTGCGCGTTATAAAACTCAATTGTGGCTTAAGCTTCCGCTTAAACTCGATTCGAAACTTACGCTTAAATTGTTATACCGGTCTCAATGATTTACGCAGATACTTCTAAAATGAGGCAGAAGCTGTTTTGAAGTAAATTAAGTTGAATAAAAATGTATAAATGCTTGCAGTTGTGTGAGTCTTGAAATTTAAAATACATCAAGAAAATACTAAATAGTTATATATTAACGTAACTTAGAACGCCTGGTTTCATATAACCAAATTGCAAAAATTGTTATAAATTTGCTATAGGAGCACAGTAAACAAATTTGAAACTCTTAATTTCAGCATACAATTTTATATTTTTACTTATTACAATAATTAAGTTACATTTGTTGTAATTTACATACGTTATAGCAATATTAGTTATACGAATATACTACTTGTTATCGTATTAAGTAGACAGTTTAATTTAATTTTTTAAAACAAATGTTACACCAAAATTATTTTTGAATACAGAATTACTTTTTAAACGTAGATAGTGCTTGACAGTAGTTGAAGTGATCTGCATAAACATAAGAATGGTACAGAGATATGCAAGGTGTCAAAAAGTTCATATTCAACGTTACAGGATGATAGGAGAGGTAAAACAAACATTTCTATGTGACAAAAATCGAAAACATGCGCAATGTTCGGTTAAACGGCCTTAAAGGAAGGTTCTCCACCTGACGGAAAATGTCGCATTTGCAGAAACGTTTTATGTCCAGTACCATCCCCAAAACATTATAACCTAACATTTTTGGACACCTGTATGTTTTCGATACGTGTGCACCGTTTTACTTGTAATTTCTCTCGTATTGATGAAGACTTTTTTTAAGTCACCCGATATTAAATAAGTTCAAAACAGCTTCGCGTCTTCAACATTATATTTCTCAACTCGCAGTAACCAACGAAGAGGGATTTAGAATTCCTGTGTGAAAACTAGTTTTTAAATAGGAATCGTGGTCCACACCTGGTACATGCGTACTTCTATAATTTTGCATAGTACAAATGAGGTCAAATGTGAACACTAAGAAGAGCCATAGTGGCAATATTAATAACATGATTTAGTTTGAGTTTTTATTAGGTCTTGTAGCAGTAGCTCTGTAGAACTCTTTTAACCAATACTCCTTTTCCTGACGCTCTCCCGATTACAGAGAAATCACATTTTTTGCCCCCAGATTTTCATCATTCTTATTCATAACTGTTCCTGTTACTAAAGGGGTAAGAGCAGGCTATGGTACAATGCAATCAGCCGCTAGTGCGTGCACCCATTAGTTCTTTAACGGAAAAATAATAGCAGAGGAGCGCAGTTCGTTTTTATTCCAATTCCAGTAGAACCAGCAGCCCTGTACTTGTTATTACGCTAAATACAGAGTTGTTTCTGTACCCCCCTCACTCCCTCTTTACCACTTTGTCCCTATACTTCCCCTCCTCTCTCTCTATCTTTCTCCTGTCTCTTCCTTTGTCTCTGCAATTCACTGACTACCTCTTACTTCTTCGCCTTCTCTCCATCTCTCTCCTCTCTCTTGCTATATACACGTTATGAGATGTTTTGAAAATCGGTAATAAAACTGCTTTTTCTGCTGTGATAATAAAAATTGAAGCATAAGCTAAAGGTTTAAGAGTATTATGTACCAGCTGCTGTGGGCCAGGGCTTCCACTGCATTTAATAGTGGAGCGTATCTTTAGGCGGAACACGATTGTTAGTATTACAGAGAGTTGGTAGCCCTGGCATCTGGAAGATTAATCTACAACAATGGCGCAGTTGCGAGAATTGACTTCCCGCCCTCCCGCGGACTTCCCAGAAAGCTTTGTAACTATACACAATCGAGCGTGCTCGTGAGCGACAGGAGTACTTAACGAGTTCTCTGTGCGACAAGAGCAGAGAAGAGGAGTCCTGTATTCGACAGTTAGCGAGCATCCATAAGAGGGAAGACTAGTGCTGTGTTCGACCCTCCAGCCAGTGAAGCGGAGGGAAGAAGAGGCTGTGTCGCACGTGATTAATTACACGTTACGTGCAAAGAAAAGTCAAATAACAGTGAAAACTGAACTAATTCACATTTGTTCGTCTTTGTTATGCTTGCAACGCGATGTATCTATATTGTCTCTCGTAGTAACCTGTTTACAAGTACGACAATTAGTAACGATGACACTTATTAGGTATTCGTCCTATACAGATTTTATAAATAATACAAATTTTCAAAAACGTAATGCATATAAATTCTTGTTATTTAACATGTTTGTAAGAACTGAAAAATTTAGGAAAGATGTTTCCACTTTTCTAATTTGCATCCCATTGGAACACCTCCCTCCCACTAGGGCATATTTAAGATTCCATTACTTCTTATTGCACTGGTATAAACAAGCTATTTCCAACATATGAGACTACGCAGTAATCTGGCAGGCGCATTCATATGGAAAGTAAATTTACAATATATGAATTTTGTTGCAAGTTTTATTACAAGAAATGTTTACAATAGTGCCTTCCGTATCCCATATACAATACTACTCTTCCCAATGTGTTCTCCCTCACTCTTGTTAACATTGCCAGTGTTATAGTTACTGCTTCTGTATGAATTTTATGCACGATATCAGCAAGTTTCACATATTTGACCGCTTAAAATAGTCTCATATGCAACAACTCAAGCGGGCTAAATCGCGTGATCTTTGAAGCCACTCATGCAGCTTGGTATGCAGACAGATTATCCCTAGTTAATTTATATTTTCAATCCTTGACAAGTAATTAATCAATTATGTCGTGAATAACCATCTTTGACATGCAGTTAGTATCTAGCCGATACTGCAAATCATCGCTAGAAAACCCTGAGTATTATTGAGGTAAAGATTTCCGTTGATGCCAACGGGGCCGATGAAGTGGTCGCTTAAAATGCTCGTTAATGGTGAAGCGGACTTGGGCTGCACTTCCTTACTGTAACGAGGATTTTTATCAGCACAGTGCTGCTCATTGCGACAGTTAATACCTCTATTGCTCATCTGAAAAGGGATGGTCTAAAAAAGCAGGATTGGCCACTTCATCAAGCATAACCTGGTAAATCAAAACAACATGACAAACTACATAGTACACTTATGGCAGTTAAATAACATCATAATATATTGCAGGATATGCTCTACCCGGCCATTCATCAATGCACTCGCAGTAAGCATCACGACAGGCAATCTCACCTCGTGGCTTCGCCCAGTCGTTAGTGGACAAGTTACCACTTAGAGTATCATGCTGGTGTAACCTTTGCTCTACATGCCGGAGCATACTATGATCTGGATGTTCTCTGACTGAATGCTGCTGTGCAGCCACTTGTTAGTCATTGCAATGGCAGTAATATACATACAAATTTGTATAAACGTGCAGTTTCGTTGCTATGTGTTTTCTGTAATGAATGTTTGCGCGTGCAAGCGGTATCCAGCAAATTGAGATCTTTCAGTTAATTTGGCCCTTCCACATTCGGCAATACTTTTACGTTGTTTCGTGCATCATAACCAAAGTTCCTACAGCGGACATGGTAAATCACCCATCCCAATACGGATTATCTATCTTAAAGCCCTTGTTCAGAAACTACTGCGTGTAATTATTCGGTTTCACATGAAACGAGAAGTAACAAAGTGTTAATGTGATACTGCGTTAAAGGGTGGTAGTGAAGCGTGGAGTTTAGGCAGAACTAAGTATCGACACGAAGAACTTTTATGTAGACTATATGAGAATAGGATATTTTGTCATGGCTGCATACTACTAGTGTTTAAACCTTTTCAATAACGACATATTCCGTGTTTTAAGTCTACATGTTTCCCAGTGTAATGGTATCGTGAGATATAACTTAATGTTTCAAAGTTCGTGCTTTTTTTAGGTTGCTTCTCAAGAGCTCGTTATTTCGATTTATGAATTTATTCGGCCACGCTTCTGATATAAGCATTTGAAGGTTGTTTCGATATGTTTATATAGCAAAATACTAATTGCATAATTTGAAATTATTTCAAGGTAAACTAGATTTGTTACGCCTTAAGACTCTAAAAACAGATTTATTATCTTAATGTGCTTACAGCATGTTTAGACCCGGCATCCACTCCGGACAACCTGACATGCTGGAATCGAAACACACATGAGATTGGAATCTCAAGCTGGCTCATATATGATTATGGCAATGGATTATGCTCAAAAGTCTAACAAATTTCATATGATCTCTATATTTATAATATACACATTTAATTAGTAAACCCCTATCGGAATCGAACTTCAGAACTCAATAGCAATACCTATTTTAATAACCTAAATACTGAATAACAGACGCATTAGTTGGATATGCATAACAATTAGCCTGACAATAACAACTTTAATATGGCATGTAACTTCACAAACAGAATAATATTCCCAGGCTCAAAACAACACAGTTGACCTCAATTTTGGCTCAGGCGGACCTGAGTACTCTTCCCACCTGGACACAGCAAGCGTCTTACGTCATCAATCGTGAACAAAACGACTGATAGCCATATTTGTTCTTTTAATTACACCGGGAATACTTTTCTATTTGTGCTACACAACACCTGCAGCGGTTTTTTTTATTTTAAGTGTTACATACTGTTAATAAATGATAATAATAATAGTAAACACTTTGGCTCTGAGTCCCATCTGTATGTTTTTTATTGTTATTTTTTATTTTATTTCATTTTATTCATTTTTTGTGTTTTAAATTTATTTAAGGAAAGCTTTCTCCTGAAAAAGGTGTATGGGCAGGGTGGTATAGCATTTTATTGCATCATTTTCCATGGGAAAGTGTAAACTCAGAAGGTAGTTCCCGGCCAAACTAAGAATCGAGAACCTGTAAATAGTCACCAAAGGTTCGTTGAAATGTGTACCCAGAGCAAATCTTCCATCGTGCTCTGAGCAAGTATTTTAGATACTGCTGGGCATCAGTAGCTTCGGAAAAATTACAAAGTAGATAATAGATACTGTGCCCAATGATCCAAGTGAGGCTAATGTGCTGAATAGACAGAAACCGGAAGTCCAGACGAAGAAAGCTTTCCGGAGTGCAATTGTGGAAATCAAACTTTTGCGTAAGGTGGCCATCGCAAGGTTACATATACCAGATGCCATGGAGCAACTGGAAATAACAACTATAACATGTAACTTCACAAACAGGACTTCCCAGGCTCTAAACAACACAGTTGACCTCAATTTTGGCACAGGCAGATCTGAGTACTCTTCCCACCTGGACACGGCAAGCTCTTACGTCATCAATCGTGAAGAAAACGATTGATAGCCATCCGGCTGTTGACAACGAAGTGACAATGAGGAGTCACTTCGAGCCGCTAGGTGGTATCACGTCATTGATTGCCTGCCCATATCGGATCATCCCCAACCATCCAGTTCCTCTCTCACATCACTAGATTACGGATGGCGGCCGTATTACTCATTTCCCCTGTACTAAGCTGTCTATTCTTCCCTACTGTAGTCATTTTGTCTTAAAATTTCGGATGATGATTCAAGAAAAATTGACAAGGTAGGTTAGAAAATGAATATGAATACGACAAAATGACTCGGGACATAGCAATACATCAGATACCCAAAGCTATTGTCCATTAAGGTGTTCATAAAATTTATAATTAAACGACATCACCAGTATGTATCGTTATTGAGCTCAACATACGACTTAACAACAAAAGAAATGGAAATCTACTTTTTTATAATATGGTATACTGTGGCAGTATTTTATATCGCAACATTGTAAATGCCAGAGTGATTGTAGTGTAAATTAGCATTATTGTACGACAATGATTTTGAGATGCTTGTTAATTATAAGCATTGCTAGGAAATAAGTTTACACGGCCTCACTGAAACTAACAATAGGAGCGATTAACAATGTAGCGAGGGGGTGAGTTGTTTATTAATTAGAAGAGACAAGCAAATGACGTCAGAGTAGCGCGCTTTTCTGTAGAAATGGAGGGAATATTTTCCCTAGAGCATATGTGTTCGTAATTTTGATTGGATATAAAAATAGACGCTAATGTTGGCGCGCTTTATTAACCAATAGTAGCTCTGTTATAATCTTTAGGCATATCGGGGTGAGGGAGTATAAATTCCGTGCCAGAGACGGTTAACGCTCAGTTCTACAGAAACATTCACAAGTTACACGTCACTCAGTCCAACAAAATCATTCGCGGGTTAAACGTCGCGCAGTTCTACACAATAATTCACAAGGCAAACGTCGCGCAGTTCAACAGAATCATTCACGGGTTACACGTCGCGCAGTTTAAGAGAATCAGTCGCGGGATACACGTCACACAGTTTAACAGAATCATTCACGAAGTTCACGTCGCGCAATTCTACAGAATCTCTCGCGTCGTAAAGTTAGTTACAAAATGTGAAATACTAGAATTAATAATGAGGGGCAAATAAGTGATTATAGTTACAGTCGAAAATATAACAGTTTCAGTCGGGCGTGTATTAAGAGTAATTATGTGAAATTAATTAATTGTGACGGCAATAAAAGTGTAAAAACAAATTCTTTTATCAGTGTAATCTTTTAGTAACAACTCCTTTTCGTTTACACACCCTGTTTAAGAGATTTGCTCGACTTGTAATAATAGCTAGCCGGAGGACAAAGAACACAAAATTAAAACTAGTAATACAATAACAGGCGCTCAGCAAATAAGATAACACGAAAGATACAGCGACAATACATAATATGGTTAATTTATTACTGAAACAGACAAAGATAAAACCCCTTAATTAGAATTATTCTCCGTGCGGCAAAAGGAGGAATTTATCATTTATACTTCTGTATCATGTCCGGAAGGCAATTAAAATATGTTTTTAAACGTCCAGCAATTTTTCCTTCTATGTTGGCATCTCTTGCTTTCCCCTCTTTTTCCGTTAAAGTGGCGTCTGCAGCTGAAATGTCTACATTGTCCCAAAATTAACCGTCACAGTTAAATTATGAGCAAATGTCCATGTAAAAACCGCTTAAGCGTACGTTGCTTTAATAGCCACATTAATGTAAAACAATAATTAAAATAGACGTGCATATATTTAACTGTTATAATACAACAAAATTTAACAGTGATGCATTTCCAGACGCGGAAAGATCACTTGCAGATATAGAAGCAATGGGTTGTTGTTGCCTTGCCGTTCAGAGATATCGTGGTGAAATATAATTTGAAGGACATTTATCCTGTGAACAATTTCATACTTATTTGCTACAGCACAGAAGTTGATTTCTTCTTGCTCCGCTGCACTAATTGGGGTTTCACCAATAGGTATTGATCTAGGAACTAACTAAAACCTACTTAGCCATTTGTTTATTTCCTTTCCTTGTCATCATATAGAATATTTCTTACGGCAATGCCATTTTACACGCACATCCACGCATTGAACAGAAGATAGCTATGTTTTACCTAGGAGAAGGGAGACGAATGTGTGAGAGTGAAGTGACTGGAGAGTCGTACATCTTATGCCACCAAACAAAAGTTGTTTTGGTGCACAAACAACGCCAATCTTGATTCAATAAGCGGGGGAGACAGATCTAGAAATTGTATACTTTTTTTCACTTCTCAGTTCCTATTTGTATTCTAGTATATGCAGATGTTGACGGAAGTGAATGTTTATTTTATATTTCGGCTGTGGTTAAGTGACGAAATATCTCCTCAGGAAGATCAAAATCCTGATCGTCCATCGTTACACCAAATTATGGTGTAATTAATTAAATATTAATACTTTTAAATAACCAACCCAGACAAAAATTGTGCTTATCAGCTTTTTTGTCTAATAATACATTATATTTAGGACCGTTTTTAATCCCTTTGGGAAAGCGATTCCTACAAATGCCCTACTCTAACTGTAACGTTGTATATACGTTGCATTAATAGGTTCAGTTATTCTTATGAAAAAATGGTGATGGTGATGATAATGGTAATAATAATAATATTAATAATAATAATAATAATAATAATAATAATAATAATCACCATCATAAGCCTCGCACAAATGTAATTACCGATACATGAAGCCAGGGACTCGTGAATGGCAGATCTGCACTTCCATTCCCGCCCGAATTGTACTCCCTGACAGAGTTTTTCCCAGGTTTTGCTCAGCCCTCATAATTGGCAAATGCCGGGAACTACAGCGTGCTATACAAGCGTCTATCTGATCCGTGCGTTGTATGAGTTTGAAGTGTAAAAGGTTAAAGTCCAATAAATACACCACTCTACTTTAGTTGTTAAGAGTGTATATATATATATATATATATATATATATTTATCTTGTAATGTTTTGATGTATTAACATTGTTCATATAGTGTACCAATATGATATAGTTTTTTATCCAATTGTTTTTGAAAACTTCCAATCTCAGAATGCATTCTAAAAGTAATGTACTTTTTTCAAATTTTTCTAATGATTATTTTGGTTTTAATGAAATAATTCATTAGTAATCAGGGGTTCGTTAGTAAAACTGCCATTTTTAATAAATACATTTATTCACAAACTAAAACGATCAATCATTTTCTGCTAGCTATGATATCTATTGTGGAAAAATAATTAAATTGAGTTTTATTTATGGACACTCTTCAACTGCTGTGGTCCTTAGCGTAGTATTCTATATTGGATGTGAAAGACCGGTAATTTTGCTCAGAGGCCTCTTTATCAGGCTTGAGGTTCTTTTACGTGCCGTAAATCCACGACACGGGACCACCGGCTTTACTTTCCTTACGAAGGAAGCCAAGATAAGGGGTTTAAAGTCCGCAAAAATCCATCGCGCTCCGCCGGGTTTGAACCCGCGACCTCGGGAACTAGAGTTTAGCATGGTAACCACTACGCCATGGAGGACGATGCCCTATTATGTGGTGTAGGATTGAATATTTCCTAGTTTGATATCACAGTCCTTCCGAATGAAGTGGACTCCACAGGCTATTCCCAGAATATTCAAGATATACATTTTATTTGTCATGTAAGAATATTAAATATACGGCATTTAAATCGAAATATTAGTCAGTTTTAAGAAATTAAAAAAAATAAAAAATGTTTCATATAAAGGGAGTTTTGGGATTTTTCTTAAAAATCTTTGTCTCACAACTTTGGGAGATAATAGAGGCGGCACTGAAATTTGAATTTTCTACAATTTTGGTTTAAATTATTATATTTTAATGAAAGTTTGTTATAATTTTGTTAATCGATACTCATTATAATAAGAATAATACTATACGAATTTATCTCATTGAAGTTTTAGTTAAAATGCTTTATTTAAACTAATTTCGTATATGTACGTAATATACTTCTTATGGTGGAGTTAAAAGTTTTCTCATAAATCTAGTGATTAATTGTGCATGTGCTGATGGTATAAATGTAGTGTTTCTGTGAATTTCAAACAAATAACCACAAAATTCGTAATTTTCATGGAGATAGCAAAAACCAGTTTATTCGAAATTTTCGCACGTGGATTGTATATTTATTGTTTTATTTGTATTAATAAGGTTTTAACGAGTAGTATACGCAGTAATGTTACCTCATTGTATCATTGTTAATACAATTATAGTAATTCTGTTGGGATTCGATGATTTCAATATGATGTGGTTGATATATACAATTCAGTGTTAATAATGCTTGTGAGAAATTCTAATTACAGAACACAGCAACTGCTAAATTGATTTTCCGAGGGTAATATATTTCCCCAACGCAATATTACGTTTCTTTACCGTCTCATAATTAATTCTCTGGAATATAATGAACTTTGTAGAAGTGCAGGAAAATAAGGAGGGGCCATTGAACTGCTCCTTGAGACCTGGCAAACGTCGTTGTAAATGGGCCGACCATTTACAACAATAAATCCCGGACTCTCAGTCTTGGCCAAGTTTACTGTGAACGTACCAAGCCACCCGATCTCTAATGACGGGATCGCGTGACAGTCCAGTCTTTCCAAATTTCAGCGAGATTCTTGGTTTTTAACACAATGGCGGGTAGCGGCCCTCATGAACTCCGTGCTGCTGCTAAGGTTCATATTCCTCATCACTACCAACTTTTCCATAAAACCATTCCATTTAGTGCAAATGTTTCCTTGTTGAAATCGATGTCGCCTTGAATCATTGTCTTAGGCGCTTCAGTTGAAAAACAACAAAGCTGTCAATACTCATGAGAGTTACACACTCCATTATTGTTGGTGATATAATCATAATTAACAATATGTTTGTCTGGGGGATGAATATCCAAGCTAGTACATCAATGTAACTGACTTTACATTAGAGACATCAGAGAAATATGGAAAGACTGTCCCGTTGTAAATGAGGTTCCAGTAATAAATTTTTTTTCCAAAATTCTATACGGAAAGGATATAATGAAACAGGGACTCTGTTCTGTATTGTTATCCACACAGGTTAACGTAGTGACAGTACTCCCCTGCACAAGAAGCAAAGTTTGCTCGGAGCAGCACTTCCCTAAGATAAGTGGGCTTTTATCCTTTTGACCCAATACAATTTTGGAAAAATTTCAATGCCTATATATATATATATATATATATATATTACAGACCACCCGTAACAGTAATTTATTTCGGAAAATTCGGCATTAATGTATTCGATCAAAGTATTATTTATCTATAACGTGAACTTTCATTGAGCTTGATTTCATCTATCAGCCATAACCGGAAGTAAGGTCAGTGGTATAGCACTTTAAGGTTTCAGTTAGGGGCGGGGGTCAAATACGAGTAGTTTACTATTAGATAGGGTTCTTCAAAACAAACACCTTTCGTAGGAAGGAAATGTTCCGCGCCTAGTTTAGGATACTTCCTCAGTATTTTCATGTTATGAGAACTAAGGAAACTCTGGAAGAAAATCTCATTCAGAGAGGAAGATCCTGGCGGAATTTGAACCGCATGAGTTCGTGGCTTAACGACTCGGCTACCCATCATCTCGGTCAGCCTCGCATTAAAACATTGACCCTTTTGAAAGCAATACTACATTTTCCTACCACATTTTCCTGTGCCTATCTGAACGCCAAGACCTGCCAAAAGCTTCCCTTCTGCAGACTTGAAAACAACTAAATGTACAGAAGTTTCGTTGAAGACGCGCTGGAAGAAAACTTATTGTGGTTGATCAGCCCAGACGTCAAGATGTTGTGAAATCGCTCAGAATTCGTAGGTTCAAACAGTCGTCCTCCGTGGTGTAGTGGTTACCATGCTAGCCTCTAGTTCCCGAGGTAGGGGTTCAACACCGGCGGACAATGGATTTTTTTCGGGCGTAAAAATCCATAGCATGGCTTCCTTCGAAAGGAAATAAGGCCGGTGGTCCCCTGTTACAGATTTAGGGCACGTAAAAGAACCTCAAGCCTGATAAAGAGGCCTCTGAGCAAAATTACAGGTCTTTACGCCCGAATAGAATGGGACGCTAAGGACCACAGTAGTTAAAGAGCGTCCATAAATAAAAATCTCAATTAAAAAGAAGTGTATTAAATCTATTTATGGCATTGCTTCTGTTTTTTCTGTGTCCTTGTTCGTTTCTGTTTAATTTGTTTATATTAGTTTTAGGTGTTGGTCTTTTATCATTTGTAATTACCGTGGCAAGCGAAGGTTTTTTTTTCTTTTTCTTTTTTCCTTAGTTTCCTTTTTTTAAGGTCCTTAACCGGAAAGGTCATATATGAATGAAAATGGTTGAAATTATGCTCAAATGTCCCCGAGTCGCTAGAGCGAGTTATCCAACATTCATCTACTCAAGATAAGGGAAAACTCTGCAAAAAGCTTATCCAGTAACTCACCCTAACCAGATTATAACTCGGACCTCTTAAATGTAAAGCGCACGTGCTATGCCCAAGGAGGTTCAAACTTTTTATCCAGGTTGCTGAAATGGTGCAGGTTTGTTCCTAACCGGTTGAAAACATAAGTGATGGTAGGTTTTGAAGTGTGTATGCTTCTCGCCGAGTTCTATAATTATACATTAATATGTAACGGGACACATCGCGCACTACAATCTACAGTAGATCTGTGGCGGCTGTCACCCCCAAGAAGAAGACATGAAGTGAAGGAATCACACAGCAAGCTACAGGCCACAGAGACGCGCGGAAGGATGATGAACCACCGTCCAACCAGGCAGCTCTCTAGTGTACACGGGGAATATTCGCTCCTTGGAGTTAGCATCCGTGGCATTCACCTAACGACCAGGGAAACCACGAAAACCGCAATGTCAGAGTGAGCAGTGGACGAGACGTACCTAGGGCTTCCCGAGTACGAGCCTAATGCGTTATTACGGAGCCAACGGGCTCGGTATACAGATATGTATATATACATTATGATTATAAACAACGATTGGAAATCATTTTTGCCAAGTCCTACAGTGTAAGTGTACAAATTTATGACCAGCTTAGCCAAGTGGTGAAATATTACATACATATAAGAGGATGAAAACAAGGGTTGGGGTAGCTTTTGGAAGCTATATATAATTGTTTTACCAGGTCCTACAGTATAGTTATAAACTATTTTGTCCAGTTATATTAAATATGTCTCACACTGAATATGTACCGAGCGAACGAACTGCTCAGTACGTTGCCTTCTAGCGACTGGCATTTACCGTTTAAATTTATAAGATATAAAATTCATTACGGTGCGAATATTATAACGTTTACGTGTTTAAAGGTGCAATTAATAAATAATATCATAGCTCTCTCTATATAAATGAAGTGTTATTTAATCGTGTGAAGGATTAATAAATGGAGTGAAGTAAAAATTATAATTTGTGTAAGCCTACATTCTTTAGCAGCATCACCCCCTGCAAAGAGATACATGTTTCAATTAATACTGACGCAGCCGAGGCAAACATAAATATATATATATATAATATTTAAAGAAACATTAAAATACAAAGTTGATTCCTAAAATTTGGGGCGAAGGCCACCTGAAAGTGAACGTTGGGGCGAAGGCCACCGAAAACTTTGTATCGTACGTGGTTGCAACTACTTCTAGTTTTGGCTCCCCAACAGTGGAAATACAATACAATACAAACCTTCACAGTAAGCTCGTGAATAACTTTGGGGAAATTGAATCTCCTTGCCGTACTCCTCTCCCAAGTTTTAATGTTTGTCCTCGTTCCGTGGCTACTTTGCTTATGATTCGCTGTAGAGTTTATCTAGTATCCGAGTGTATTTTGGCTCGACTCTTGCCTTTCTATTGCCTGCATTAGACATCTATGCTCTACCGCGTAAAGGCCTTTGTGTAATATATGAATGCTAGGTATAAGGATAAGTTGAATTCCTCTGATTTTTCGATGATTTCTTTTAACGACTGTAGGTGGTCCACCGTGCTGTAGCCTGTGCGGAAGTCTGCTTGATTAGGTGGTTGGCTCTCATCTAAAGTCCTTGTTATGCTTCTTGTAATTATTTTCGAGAAGAGTTGGTACAGGTTTGACATAATGCTGATGTGTCTGTAGTTATTTAGATCATCCTTGGCACCTTTTTTGTGTAGTGGTATAATTTTGCTTATTTTCCACTGTTCTGGCAATTCTTCGGTTTGAAGGGTGTTATTGAGGGTTTCTGTGAGCAGTGTCAATAGTTGTGTTATCCCCTTCTTCAGATGTTTATTCCGTAAGCGATCTTTGCCTGGTGTTGTAGTTCTTGACTTCCGCAATGACTGCTCTTACTTCACTTTGTGTAACTGCAGGAACCTCCCTATTGTCGATTTTTCTTGGATGACTCTTAGTGGTAAGCGTGTGGTTTTGTATAGAGCTTGTGTATAGGGATTGATAGAAGTTAGTTGCTGCTGTTATGATGCCTTCCCTTGAAGTTGTTTTCTCTCCTGTTTGTCCTTTTGCACCCAGAATCCACTGCATTCCTCTGCTCATCTGTCGTTTTGCTTTCCTTGTTGAGGTGATCGTTTCCAGGAATTGTGTAGTTACTCTTGTGTTATAATCACGTAGGCCTTTGCAAATATCTCTTCTCGTTATTTTGTCGATCTCCTGTTGGTTTCGCTGCCATATCTTGTGCGTAGAACGTTTTTTTCTCTGCTCCATTGGTGCGAGTGTGTTGTGGCTTAGTTTTCCAATGTCTACTATCTCCGGAATGCTTTTCCCCGCTGTGCTGGTGTTTGATGAATGGATTCCACTAGTAAGTTGTATAGGCTCTGAGAATCTGTCCCTAGAGCTTCATACTTTCTCAAGAGCTGTTTCTGTAGAACTTTGGTGTATTTTTATCTCGCCCATTTCCTCCGTGAGAGTCGTTAGAGAATATTTAAAATTGCTTCTTTTCCGTTTGATATTTATGGTGGCTCTTGACAATCTGTGGTCTGTTGAGAACTTTAGGCTTTGCGCTACTTGTATGTCCCTTATTCCCTCTACTCACTTGAGATGTAGTCTATTTGGATTTTTGTTGTGCCGTTGGGATGACGCCAGGTCCATTGTGCACTCTTGTTTTTCTGAAGAATGAGTTCACTATTTTCATTCTTTGCTCTGTGACAAACTGTACTAGTCTCTCCCCTCCGGCATTTCTCTCTCCGTACCCGTATGGTCCAACTGGGTCTTCTCGAATACTGCTTTTGTTGCCCATTTTGCCCTTGAATTCTCCCATGATGAAGTTCCTTTGTGATCCGTGTTTTCCGATTGTATCTTCTAGCAGGTCGTAGAAATTTTCGATTTCTTCTTTGCTGTATTCTACTGTGGACGCGTGAGTGACTGTAGTAGCAATTTTTATTCTATTTTTAAGATTATTATTCTTTCAAACATTCCAACTATTTATTTTATCACATATTTTATGTATTCGTTTTATAGAAAGGCTACTCGTCTTCGTTCTTTAGTGTGGCCTTTATAGCAGAAAACATCGCCATTGTCTTTTTCTATAATTGCACTACGTATTCCTAAACGAACATCTTCCAGAAGTTCGGGCAAAGTATGTTGTAATCTAAATGTGGTGCGTCAAACGTGGAGGTAGTAAATAGGGCACCACGAGTGAGTCATTCACAATGCCAGCCCAAATGTTCACTGCAAACCGGTGTTGATAATTTGTAACTCTAATAGCTCTAGAGTTTCCTGTGTCCAAATGTGACTGTTATGTGTATTAAACATGCCTTGTCGCGCAAAAACCTTCTCGTCCGTCCACAATATGGTTGTAAGAAATCCTGATTGATCAAGGCATTTATGCAGAAACCACTGGACAAACTGTGGTCCTCTAAAGTCATTTGGCTCCAGTACTTAAACTCGTGTGAGATGATACAGATGTAATTGCTTTTCGAGAAGAGTTCTAGTAACCTAAGACTGCCTTGTACGCATGGCATGCCTATTGCTCTTGTGCTTGTGGACGGAGAATTACGAAATCAGTCAAGAACCTCCGCTTCTAGAGCCACCGTTCTTACATTCCTTTGGACGCCGAACGATGTGCTTGTTTTTGAAAAGTTCCCGTTTCTCGCAGTCGTTGATGTACGGTAGTAAAGGTGCTCTGATGAGGCAAATGTGTCCTTGGGTAAAGTTCAGCATAAAGATCTCGTGCCCTTTTCGCTTTTCCCCAGGCAGCACCATAAACATAGTGCATGTCTGCTAGTTCTGCGTAAGTAAAGTAGAACCCTTTTATAACAGATTGTAAAACTGAAAGTCCTTCCAGTAAGCGGAGCACTTTAGTATATCCTGATAGCTGAGATTGATAACTTCAGCTCCTTAGGAACCAAAACGTCACAAAGTGCTGTATAATATACGATGGAATCCCTTACCACTTAAATAACGAAACGCAGGCTTTAGGTTAATGGTGATATAAACAATGTTATAAACAGAACACAAGCGATATTCCAAAATACAAAGAAAACAAAACATAAGCGTTATTCCAATGCCGTGGGAGAACAGGGTATTGACAGAATTTCGTCTAAACCAACGCGGCGTTTGAAAAACATTAATGCGCTCTAGCTCGATAACAAGATGTTTACGGACATACACTCCCTATAATAAAATACTCAAGTATAACCTGAATCATACCTTAAAGTTATTCCGTGTTTATGTGTTTTTATTTTCTCTACTTCGTATAGTAAGTAGGAGAAGTATTATAGCATTCCACCAAAACATTCCATATTGAGATTTCACAGGAAATACATGTTTTGAAGCTCCCTAAATAAAAAAAAAGGATTTTTAGAAAAAGGTCCATGTGTATGTGTGTACCTGTGAACAGCACAACTCAAAAACGAAAAACCGGGAAAATACCAAACTTGGTATTTAGGTTCAGTATCTTCAAAGATACAACATGAAGATTTTCAAGATAACCTCCCTACCCTATACTACCCTTTATATGGAACATTGTTCGAAAATTTTGATTTTTTTAGAAAAAGAATATATTGATTTTGATTAAAATATTATATGTTTAAAATATATTCATGACAAATGAAGTATATATCTTGAATTTTCTGGGAATATCCTCAAAGTCCTCTTTATTCTGAATTACTTTTGCATAACTGGTAAACCGGGAGAGATGCACAAATTGTGGCTACACAAAAAATGTAGATCTCGTTAAAACACATAATTTATGCCATATGCAATTTTTTTTGTCAAGTGAAACGTTTCCGTGATATTCCTTGTTATTTGTTTGAATTTTCCAATACTTAAACATTTTTTCAAATGCGAATTCATTATTCGTGTTTTTTTGTTTGTTTTATTTTTATGTCCTGGACATTCAAAGAGAATGAAATGCTCCACATAGTATACAGATCTTAAAAGATTTGACTATCGCTTAAAGCTTACCATATTCCCCTTGCACCTACAAGAAAATTAGCAATAACATTGTTTCTGCAAATTTTTATATGGCTTAACATGAAGTAGTTGGGAGAATAAGCGTTTTTAAAATAGTTTGTACAAAAGTAGAGAGTCATGTGTAACACATCAAATTATTTATTTTTTTGTTATTATTATTTTAGAACGAGCGAATTAACTTGTTAGTTCTACTTGCGAGATTTTCCTTTCTAGTGATTTAACGTATACAAGCACAGCCATTTTTAATGTGCTTCAAACCTCCATAGCGGAAGGTCGTATTTTCTTTCTCACTACTTGGTAGTCGCATTATTTCATGTATAAACTTTAACCGCCGTATCACAAATGTTAACTCTTAAATACTTATGCAAATAATTTTATAAGCCATTCAGCGTAGTTACTCGGTAGTGAGCTTGCGCTTTAATATGAACGACTGCTCACTACATAACTTGTTCACTAAGCAGTGAAGAACTTAGTACTAGTTTCACCCTACAATACCGCGCGGGATGGCTCTGGTGGTTACATCTGTGGCCCGCATTCAGAAGGTCCCGAGAACGATCCCGGCGACCCCCACTCTGGCTCATGGGTTTTTCGTGGTTTACCCGGGTCGCCAGATGAATGCTGGGGTGGTTCATCTTCACCACGACTCTTCCTCCTCTCATTTCCTGTGCCCATCATCTTCGTTGTCATCTGCTTAAGGTTTGTAGGGTCAGGCGACGGGGGGTCGTGGCTGGGCGGTGACTTGGGCTCTGTAAAGGTTTCTTCCCTGGCGTCACTGCGGTACCGCTCAGTTAGGTCTCTCCTCAGCGAGGGTTCCGCTCCGGGGGATCCTAGAGGTTGGGGGCTTGTGGGCAGAGATCTTGCGGCGTCGGATGTGTTCTATCTGGAAACGTTAGAGGTCCCATCCATGCTTGCGGCTGTCGG
Organism: Deroplatys truncata; assembly: GCA_030765065.1. NCBI lineage: Eukaryota > Metazoa > Arthropoda > Insecta > Mantodea > Mantidae > Deroplatys > Deroplatys truncata. Next base: position 77,120,424 of record CM060987.1, on the reverse strand, counting down.
CATCCGGATCTGGTCGACCTCCAGGGCTCTCCCCTCTTCCCTCCGTCCTCCCAGGAGTCACGTTGGAAGCGCAATGGGACGACTGGCCTGCGTGAAGTGCTCCGCCCCGTTACTGGGGGCACCTTCGTGATATGTAACTTTTACCTTTTCGCCCTACAAGGCTCTTTGCAATGAACGATAAAAGCTCTGACCCTCCCACTTTTAATGACTTTCAATTTCTCCACCTACTTACATGTGTTGCTCTTTTCCTATTGGATCTAGATCGTATTCTTCTTACTTGTTTCTCTGAGAGGAGGAGAACTCTATTAATCAATTTATATTCTGATCAACAGCCACAGTTGTTACTCTCTCACTTATTATTGTGACTACAAATCAGAAAACATTAGTGATATTCCTCTTTAACCACTTTCCGAATTTCTCTGACCGTGTACGAAACATTCAACAGCATGTAATAGCTTGAAGTACAATATCTACGGTGCAAAATAAACTTTCCAATAGATAACACTGACTTTTGCACTAAGCTTTTAACAATTTTAACATTAGATAGACTTGCATCTTGCCTTGCTCAACCACGAAAATACAACGGTCACAATTGGGTTTTACAAATATTTGTAGTGTCACTCTTACCAAAAATCCACTTATCAAATTGATTTTATATCCAATTAATACATTATTTTACAAATTTAATTTATCATTCAGAATGTTGACTGAGGAAGATAATCATGCCCCGATGTCCGAAGAACCCAAGCTTACCTATAACACAAATTAAAGCTTATGAGAGTAATATTAACTGCAGTTTTCAGTTAAAAGAAAGCACTCCAATAAACTTGCCATACAGTCATAATAACCTCCACTAGCATTAAAAATTCTTAGGAATATCTTATATACTACTACTGTAATTAAAAAGTTATTTTTCTATCCTATTTTTGCATGGAAATGATTTAAAATTAGGCAACAAGCAGTTATTTATGTACAATATGCGGGAAAAAAGTTCATATGTTTATTAGAAGCATGGAGGAATAAATTCCGAAGTCAATACCAAGAAGTTCTTACAAAGAAAAAGCAGAAGAAAAAAGGATTCGAAACTTTCAACCATCTTCCATCTTCCCTTTGATTCGAAACACAAAGCAAGGAATACTTCGGAAACACATGACACTATGAACAATTATTTTACACCAATTTGATTTTTTAACGTGCTCTACATTTTTCTTGAATTAAGCTTTTGCCTATTTCTTATGCTTTCTAGTAATACAAAATTTACTCCAAATGAAGAGGTCTTTACAGGCTATTTACCGGACATTCAATATATTTATTCTTTTTATGCCTATATCTTAAACATACGATATTTTAATCAAAATCGTTAGGGCCATCTTTGAGAAACGCAGATGCTTTCAACTAAAGTATAATTGGGATAGCGAGGTTTGTTTGAAAATATCCGCCTGACATTAAACAGTATCTAACTAAAGTATGAAACTAGTATTTTACTAATGTTTAGTTTTAGAGTTATGCACACACATACACGCGCACATATCCGGATAATTTTATACAAATCATTTTCTTTTGGATTCAGGAATCTCTAAACCTACATTTACCATGAATATAGAATTTTTGAATGGATTATGACACTTCCTCTTCCTACTATATTTAAGTTGTAAGAAACTAACATATAAATAGTGTTTTGATGTTTCTGTAGAGAGAAGACCGGCATCACCTGCTATGCTTCTTAAAGCCCTAGAGAAAGTGAATGCCTTACTAGGGAGCACTAATGAGCGCTTCCGTGCCAACAGCTTCTGATGTTTGCAAGAGGATTCCATGTACACTGTGCTCCACATGTAATTTGACCAAAAGTCCAACCGGTGAGGTGGACGTGAAAACTGGTGTTATTACCTACTTTTACATACACATGGATTTTATTCTGGAAAAAGAGGTGCCGAAACTCACTAGAAGGAGAGTAAGGAACAATTTCTCACCCTCTAAAACTTTACATCCATTTAGTCGCATTAAATCATTCTCTCGAACGTTGTTAATCATATATTTTTATACCTATATATCCTATAGGCTAATTTGCCTTCGTGCAGTATCTCTCTCAGCAATTTCTTGTATTCTGTAGACCAGTTACAAAGTCAGGTTGGATTAATTTCAGAGAGCGTTCTTGAAACAACTGTGTTCTGTAATTCAAAGTACGCTATCATGAGATGAAGTAATTTCGGAAGAATGCGCTGACCGTCTTGAACAGATACTTTAATTTTAGTGGAGGCGCACTAAAATGGAAATTATTTCTATTCCTGCCGCTTTCCACGTGGTAGGTATGTGCTATACGTGTACGTACTACAGGAAAGCTGGCACTAAAACAGATTGATTACAACATTTTGAGTAGAAGGTCAAGTAAGTATTGTTGCAGGCAATTGTGCGTTTCCTACTATTTCTCGGCGCTTTAGTTTCATTCGGGTGTACTGTGTGCTGTCATTGTGCTTCATTTTCTGCTTGCTTTCTTTTGTGTGATTTTTTGTGTAAGTCTAAACTTCATCTTTTATATTTTCAGAACTCTTCGGATCATGAAGAAAGGCCCGTATCAAGGAATTAAAAGCTCCATTTGACAGAAACAAACCACGACTTCACCAATGGATATACACCGATGGTGCAACGAGTTTTGTATATTGAAGAATAACAATTAGATTCGTTAGAGCTTAAAGGTAAATATAACCGAGACTTCAATAAATTCACCAATCATACTGTTTTTGAGCATGTGTATCACGCTCACCAGATTGCCACCCCTTCATCACAGAACAGGGAACGATGACTCCGTTACTATTAGCGATGCCAGTGTGGAGTTCACTCCGTAAAGGTTTTCAATCAGCCTCATCAACTACCTCATAAAACAATTCATCATTATGCAAACATATGGCACAGTAGGTAACATTTAAAATGTACGCTGGTCTCGGAGGCATGAATTTCGTGTACTCAATAGAGACTGGCTCTGTCCAGATCAATCTAAAGCAACCAATCCCTTCAAATCTAATGATACGTAGGCACGAAACCTACATTACATACGCTGGATAGCCATTTACTTGTAACACCTGTGGTGACACCACTCGCTTCCGAGATCGTTGTGCTTATTGGACCTTTACAGCTAGAGTGCTACAGACAACCTGTCGATTATTAATAAGCGATTTGTTTCATACCAGTGATACCGTTTGTCTCACTTAGCAGGTGAACAGACGGGTCTCCTAATGCAACAATGTCGGAACAATTAATTTCGACCGAATCTGCATCATTTGACTCTCCTGCTCCCTCTTCAGCGTCGGCACCGCCTAAATCTATTCTGACTTTGTCCAGTTTTTTGACTGTCGCTTCTGTTAGTTTGCAATTCACTTTTTTTATTTAGTTCAATGTTCACTGTCACTTCTCTAACGTGAACTAGTTCTATCCCCCTGTCAGTTAATTTTATTTTCACTTCACTTTTTTAGCTACGTAGCGACGTAAAGAAATATGCGCGACGTACCTTCTTTCGGACGGTTCATTCGCTAGGGAGTCGAACACAAGACTTCTACAATCTCTCACTTCTCAGTGGTACTTGCTGCACGTCATAGCAGTCATCATCAACTCTCTCCGAGAACTGCACTTGATGTCGCAGTAGAAACACGCTCAGCATCTCGTTTACTCACTCACTGACCGACTCAACTGACTGACTCCATACCCCCTCTCTGGTGAAACCGCTGGCTTATATAGTCCATGAAGAGGCTAGAGTGTCCTGTACACAAGTTATGGAGGCAAGGGGAAGAAACTTCCAGAAGATTTTGGTTATCTAACAATAGGATTCCCTCTGTTTACGCTGGGCGAGGGTGCTATTTATCTTTGTTTATCTCCCACTACTCGGCGCCGGTAACCTTGGGTCATAGGCACTGCGTCATACTATGCACCCTATACTTTTATTGTGCAACAGTATGTCCAGGCTTTCCTCACTACAGATAGTGATGATACGATACTTTCTAGATTGGCCTGTGTCCTTACCAGCGCCGGAGGCTAAACCTATAACTCCGACCTTACTAATACTGCAATGGCATGACCATCTTATGCTCTACATTCCTCAAAGCAGTTATTTACCGACTCCTGCTCTCTCCCATCTGAAACTGAAGCAAAGAGAAAGTACAACGCAGCTCTAGCATAGACCCCGACCGGATGTCCAATTTTTCAGAGTGCGTTTCTTGTGGATTAGGGTTCAGCATCTCCAATAGAAGTCCTCGTTTATGAAATCCGCAATAAGAACTGATTTGACAAATTGTTTTGATTAAAACACTTGACGCCGAACTTTCTACTGAAGGTATTAGGGTGGACGTGGATAGCACACCTCAAGTCAGGTCAGAAGTGACTTTTGAAAACATAATACCTAAACACTCTCGATGTGGACTCCTCCATTATGGTTGCTGTCAGATATATTCTTCTTTTGATTATGCATCACACATATAAGGTGCTCGAATTAAACATCTGTAACTCACAATCAGGAAGAGTTCTGTCTTCATGGCTGACAGTTTTCACTTCGGTTGAAGGTGGTTTAGTGTTATTTTTATTTAATTTGTTGAGCCCCACGTTTGGGAGCCAATTTGAAGTTGTATCGCTTGTGATGTTTGTTATTTATTGTGTATGTGTGTTTACTCAACGTGTTGAAGCCATCTTGTGACGTGATTCATTTGTTAGGTTTGTTAGCTCCATCTGGTGTTAGCAATTTGCGGCAGTATTAGTTTTCGTTTGAAAGAATGCTGCTGATATTTTATTTAATTTTTGTTCACTGCCCTCCGGCTAGCTATGATCTTTTGGTCAAGCACTTCTCTTTATACAGGTTGTGTAAACGGAAAGGAATCTTTTATCCAAAGATAACACTGATGAAGGAATTTGTTTTACACTTTTATTGTCGAACACAGTCACTATCACATTTACACATTGATCTTGACACTCGCCAAACTGAAACTGTTATAACAACTTATTTACTGATTATTCTTAATTCACGTACTTCAACTTTTTGTATCATTAACTTTACAATACTTGAGATTTTTCATAACTCTGATACGCGTAACTTGCGAACCGATAGCCGACGTGTAATATTTCTGCTGGACTGAAGGCGACGTGTAGCATACAAATATTTTCGACGAACTGACGGACTGAAGGCGACGTTTAGTGTACAAAGATTTTAGATGAACTGACGGGGTCTTTACCTCTAATCTACCTTTATTTATACTCCTACACACCGTTATGCCTAAAGATAATAACTGAACTGCAATTGGCTAATAAAACGCGCCAACATTAGCGTCTATTTTTATATCCAATGAAAATTATGAATACATATGCTCATGGGAAATGTTCCAGCAATTTCTACAGAAAAACGCGCCAACATTACGTAACTTCCTCGTTTCCAATAATGATAAACAGCTCACCCCCTCGCTGCATTATTGCACGCTATTATTGTCAGTTTTAGTAAGGCAGTATAAACTTACTTCCCAACAATAATTACAATCAACAAACATCTCAAATCAATGTCACATAATAATGCATATTCATACTATAATCACTCTTTACATTTAAATAATTTGTGATACAAATTACTGCATCACGGTTGACATTGTCCTTTTGTATAAGTCAACTCACCGCATGTGACTGTTTTTGTTTTCATTTAATGTAGAGTTCAAGATCGATATTATTGAATTAATTTCCAAGGATGAGCATTGGCATTGAAAATGTTACTTTTCTCAACATACGCACCATCGGGTGGTAATAAGGACAGGAGTGTCAGATTATTTTTGCAGAGGATATAGCTCCTGTATTCTCCAACACGCATCATATTGTCGGGGAGATTTTAACTCAGTTTTGTCTGAGAAGGATGATCCTGGAATGTAGTTAACTTGTCCGGGATTAAGGTTAGTTTATTATTGGTTTTCAGCAATAGGAATACTTGGGAGATATGGCCGCGCAATGACCTCTCTATACTCATCAGCGGCATTCATTCCGAGCTAGGCTTTTAGCACAGTTTGTATTTTTCCTAATTTCTCTAACTACTGTCTTATCCGAATACAAATGTCTGAAACTTAGCCGGCTTACGTCGTGTTCATTTGAAACTGATTATGCGTCGCGTATGTAATCCGTAAGTATGTGTTCTCATTGAAGAGCGATTGCGTTTCTGGATTAACACCGTTCCTCTACATCGGAATGATGGACGAGATTTAAAATTAAGATCCGGCGATTCTTCAAGCGCATTTCTTATGATTAACGGAAACGGCAACAACAGTATAAGAAGTATTTGTAAGGGTTACTGCGGGTTACAGCGACAGAGAGCGAGAAGACCGGGGAACATCGAGATTTGCCGCATAAAACCCCGGCTTTTCCGTATGCAGTTGCGCGGTACCCAGGGGCTATCTCATGCTACAGTTCTCCCCGGTGAGCATCTGGTGAGCAACAAATCTTTATCATTACGTTCGGGAACCCTAAAAGCACGAAACGAAAGTGCGGCGGTAATTATTTATAATGTTTGTGTATTTGTGTTTACTCCACGTGGTGAAGCCATTTTTGTGACGTGATTCTTTGTTAGGTTTGTTAGCTCCATCTGGTGTTAGCAATTTGCGGCAGTATTAGTGTTTCTTTGAAAGAATGCTAATGTTATTTTATTTAATTTTGGTTCACTGTCCTCCGGCTAGCTATGATCTTTTTGGTCGAGCACTTCTCTTTATACAGGTTGTGTAAACGGAAAGGAGTCTTTTATCCAAAGATAACACTGATGAAAGAATTTCTTTTATACTTTTATTGTCGAACACTTTCACTATCACATTTATACTTTGATCTTGACACTCGCCAAACTGAAACTGTTATAATAACTTCATTACTGATCATTCTTAATTCGCGTACTTCAACTTTTTGTATAATTAACTTTACAACACTTTAGATTTTTCATAACTCTGCTACGCGTAAATTGCAATTCGATAGCCGACGTGTACTGTACAAATATTTCTGCTGGACTGAAGGCGACGTGTAACGTACAAATGTTTTCGACGAACTGACGGGGTCTACCTCTAACCTAGCCCTTTTTATACTCCCACACCTCGATATGCCTAAAGATTATAACTGAGCTGCTATTGGCTAATAAAACGCGCCAACATTAGTGTCTATTTTTACATCCAATGAAAATTATGAATACATATGCTCTAGGGAAAATGTTCCAGCAAATTCTAAAGCAAAACGCGCCAATATTACGTAACTTCCTCGTCTCTAATAATGATAAACAGCTCACCCCCTCGCTGCATTATTGCACGCTATTGTCAGTTTCAGTAAGGCCGTATAAACTTACTTATCAAAAATAATTACAATCAACAAACATCTCAAATCAATGTCACATAAAAATGCATATTTAAACTATAATCACTCTTTACATTTAAATAATTTATGACACAAAATTACTGCATCAAAAGCTGAATCACGCATTTGTCAGCGATCCGCCTGGTATTCGCAAAGTATTTCAAGAACCAGGGTTGTCCCTTGGCAATACATTTGTTTGTGCTCTCTATTGAACCCCTTCTGCAACAGTGTCCTCCCTCTGACAAGGCACCTCACGTAGGAGAAATACTACCATTGCGCTTCCGGTATTTCCTAACAAGGTTCATAATGGGTAACCTTCATAATAGAACCAAAAACAATAAAAAAAATCAGTAGACTGCCTGTGTAATATACTGTTCAGTGTTCCGACTTCTCTACCCAGAGGTTACGGATTCAATTCTCGATTGGGGTGGGGAAGTTTTGTATATTAAAATCATCCTTTCACTTCGCAGAGTCTGGAAGCATGGATGTGGGAGTGAACGCGTGTTTCGTAATGAAAATAGGTAAAAGACAAACAATTAAAAGTCTACAGTAACAAAGTAGTTGTTACTAAAGCTAAGGCCCAAGGATGCGACCGCAGAAATTGAACGGGGCTATGCAAACTACACAATTAGACAAAATTCAGGATATTCGTTTTAGGGAACTCTCTTACAATGTGCCTATACTTATTAGAAAGACACCTCTGCTCAAAGATATTATTTTGGCCAATGTAGGGTATTGTCAGAACTCCGGAGTGCCTTTTAATTTCAATAAAACAAAATCTTGGACACTGGCCTCATCTCCTAGATTGCACCAGCTTGACTGCCATTGCCCACTTCTATCAAAATTTAATGTTTAATAGCCCTGCACACTATTCCTGTCACTTGTACGATTGGAATCGTGCGATACATATCATCCGCAACCTCTTGTGTGGAAAGCGTTACCGTTCTTTCATCATTATACAACATATTCAGGTTTACAACTTCAGTGCCATATTACGCACTTGGAATTTTGGTACTAAATTGAAGTGTGCCACCGAAAGTGTCGTCTGTCACGAAAAGCTAGACAGCAACTTTAAGAAAAAGGTCCATGTGCATCTTTGAACAACGTAACTCAAAAACGAAAGGTCCGATAAAAACCAAACTTGGTATTATGTTCAGCGTTTTCCAAAGATGCGACACGATGACTATCAAGAAAATCCCTCAACCCAAACTACCCTTTACAAGGAACATGTTTGGAAGGTTTTTATTTTCTCAAAAATGCTCGAACAATTTTGATTAAAATACCAAATATTACAGGTATTTACCTGACAAATAAAATGTACATCTTGAATTTTGTAGAACTATGCTGTGAAGTCCTCTTCATTGGAAGTAATTTTATAACTCGTAACGTTAAGCGATAGAAGAAACGTACAACACAAGAAATATAAATTTCTTCAAAATACACCATTTATTTCAAAAACTATTTTTGTAATGTAAGCCATTCCTAGATATCCGTTTTTAATGATTCGAATAGTTCAATGGTTTAATAAATTAAACATTCGTTTAATAAACCATAGAGGTACAGAAAGTCATGAGAATGTAACACATAAGATTTTTAAATAATGTGGAATGGTTGCTAATTTGAATGGCATATCTCAAATTTTGTAACTACACCAAGTTTGCTGCTTAGGTATACTGTATGAAAGAATAAGAGAAAAGGAAAAATAAAGAAATCAGTAACTGAATCATACAAAGAAGCAGTTGAAGTGGTTTGGACATGTCTACAGAAAGATTGAGGAAAGAAAAGTCAAGCAAACAATAGAGATGAGTGGAAGGAAACATAGAATATGGAAGATCAAGAATTAAATGAGAAAATACAATAGGAAGAATAGGAAAAGCAATGGTTCAAATAAAAATAATGTGTATGGATTCAAATATATGGAAGAAATACATGGAAAGCGGTGAAACCCGCACCTAACAGTAAAAGTTTTTGAAGAAGGTAGAGAAAATTAAATTACTCTCATAATTAGATATCAACTAATTCTTACCGAACGATATGGGTCCGTGGTAACGTGCGAAGCTCGTATTCGGAAAGTCCTGAGTTCGATTCTTGGAGCCGGTCAATCTGACCATGGGTTTTTCTTGGTATTCATGGTTGACAAGGCAAATGCTGAGGTAGTTTCTCTTCTTTCAAGAGTTTCCTTCTCTAATTTTCTAATATCTCTCTTCCCCTTTCAGGTTCAAGGCTTAGAGTCGTGCAGTGTCAGACAGATGGCGCAGATATTTGCTCGTTGGAAAGTCCTGAGTTCGATTCTTGGAGCCGGTCAATCTGACCATGGGTTTTTCTTGGTATTCATGGTTGACAAGGCAAATGCTGAGGTAGTTTCTCTTCTTTCAAGAGTTTCCTTCTCTAATTTTCTAATATCTCTCTTCCCCTTTCAGGTTCAAGGCTTAGAGTCGTGCAGTGTCAGACAGATGGTGCAGATATTTGCTCGTTGGAAAGTTCTTGTCGGCCCTACCGGATGGCAGCCTTCTCTGAGCCGCCTCCGATGGGCCAAATTCTGCCCGGTTACGCCTGAGGTGAGCCTCTTTGAGCAGCCCGCCAGTGTGACGGATCTTTAAGCTTGGAATCGTTAGGAACCTCTGCGCGTCTCTATCGACCGGCCTGCCTGCCACCTCCTCCTGCGATTCCTTTACTTATCCTGGGGGTGGTAAGCACAGAAGATCCGCATAGGATCGAGATGCGAGGTGTTGAGGCCGTTTCCTCTCGTCACTAACCGGTGGGGGGGGAAGAAAACTGCTGGGACGATCCTGATGTTCGTTGTGAGATCCCCCGATAGTGGCTTTTGCTTCTTCGCCTGTCTCCGACGATATGCTGGCATGAATCTGCTTTGTATATCTAGATTTTGTCATGGTTTACTAGTTTTATTGCCCTGGCTATTTCTTTGGAGTGCTCAGCGGTGAAGGATGGACTCTGCTTGCGGTAGATATATGCCGCGGGAATTAGATCTCAGGCGTTCAGGTTCTGGAGTAGGTGGATGAGAAAAACTAGGAAAGTTATCATCACTGAATTTATTGTCTATCAAAATTACGACTATCGGACGTTCCTGGAGCTAAATTCAAATATCAGACCTTTAAGCGCAACTCTTGTGTGCAGAATTATCAGATCCTATTTCTTGTTCGAAATGGCCGACATGTAACTTCGGCTTACGACGCTTGTTCTCTAAAATTATCTTTGTAACCTCGCGGGAATCTTCTCGTGTTTATCTCGCTTGTGATAAATCTCGGCGGTCACTTATATATATATATATATTGCAACGTTTCGCCAGTAACCGAGAACTACTATTAATACGATTAAACACTTAACTTCCGCGGAACTTTTAACACCTAACACCTACATTGTTTTGGCCGCAATTCTGACGACGTGGAGCGTGGATTTCACTTCGGTCTCATTTTGAATGTGGGCTTCTGAATCCAAATTTACACTGATTTGATACGAACTATCCCTACTCTAAGCTGAAAACTAAATCTACCTCTTATTGCCTAATATTTCGCGGTCTTGAACGCGTGGCTTTGAATGCTGCCATCTTATAGGTTTCTTATGTGTCATATATAAACTTTCTTGCGTCAAGCAGTGATTTTCCACTGTGCTTGGCTTGTCTAGACCCCGCCGTCTATTACGGCGTATGTCCTTGGATACAAAAGAAAACTAGATACATCCCCTCGCAAGATCGAAAAAAAGAAAACACTGCAGGCATATTGGGCTATAAAATGAACAAAACGCACTTTCTAACATGGAAGCAAAATACATGAATACAAAAATATTAACAACTAACAAGATTACAATAAATTCGCATACATATATCAAATAATCACAATAATACACTTCGTAAATAGATATTAATTTTGAGGTGGTAGGTAGCCCCTGTCTCAGGGCTTCCTCAGTTCCCTGATCACAGGTCATAGGTCAACCCCTTGTGGGCTCCTTTGCTTTATTTGGGTATTCTAATACCGAGAGTTACACAAACACCATCCGCTGACAACGGTGTAGCTAATTAGATATAATATAGTTGAGAAACTTAAACCACTGAATTAGTTTCTTCTGCTACTTGTTCTTCTGCTTCTTCTCCACTTCACTACGCAGTACAGGCTAAAACCTGTTTCATCCACACAGCATATCAATCCATCTCTTTTCTGGTCGTCCCAAGATAAACGTTGTTCTGTATAGTTTTCCTTCTTTACTCCGTTCACTACAGTGAGTATTATGGAGCAGTATTCCCTAAACGCATACTTTGTTGATAAAATACATTATTAAACAACTGAATGAAGAGTACGATATAACCACTAAGGGACAGTGTTGTAATGTGAAGATGCTAGCGTGCAGATAAATGCTCCAAGCGCTACGATTATGACTTTTCTTTTGTGTATGTCAGGAGATGCATATGAAAGGGGGGGGGAGTTAAAGCATCCACCTAATTACAGCGATGTGTTGCGCGGTAATAATGCTTTCTGTAGCTTCTTGTTATACTAATACCAACCAAATACAGTTAACATAAAATGATACCTACCTGGTGAACACAGCAGCTAAAAAAGATTTATGCTCTGGTTTACAAACAGATCTTTAGTGTTACATTCATATTACTTTCTCTACCTATTCAAAAACTATTCTTACAGAATGTTATTCTTCTGTCTGCTTCATGTTAACGAAGATAAGCGTTATAGAAATGTTTTAGTACATATTTCCTTGTGGGTACAAGTGGAATAAGAGAATACAGTAGACTTAAGCGATATTCAAGTTTTTTTAAGAAACTGTTGTGATGATTTTGAAATTTTATCTTTCCACGACCACGAGAAAAGAAAGAAAGAAAGAGAGAAGGATGAAAAACATAACGATTTTCTACTCGTGAGAAGTATAAGTATTTGAAAATTCAAACCAATATATCTCGGCAATGGTTAACGTCAAAAAATTGGCATAAATTATGTACTTTAACGAGATCTACGCTTTTATCTAGTAAGCTTTTGTCTACTTCTTACGGTTCACCAATTATACGAGTCATTCAGAATGAAGATTTCACAAATATTTCCAGAAAATTTAAGATACACATTTCGTTTGTCGTGAAAATATCTCAAACTTGTGGTATTTTAGTCAAAATCGATTGAGCCATTTTTGATAAAAAAAAATAACGACCACTAAGGGGTAGTTTGGGTAGGGGGCATTTTCTTGAAAATCTTCCTGTGGTATATTTGGAAGGTACAGAACTTAAATATCAAATGCTGTTTTTGAGCTATGCTGTCCATAGACACACGCGTGCAGACTTTGTGATTTTTTTTCCTTTAGTTTAAGGCGCCTCAAAACATCTATTTTCTGAGAAGTCTATGTATTGAATGCAATACTTCTCTGCTTACTGTAACTGCGTAGTAGAGAAAGTAAAAAGAGAGTGTGAAAAAATAAGTGTTTATTGTAGTTTCCTAATGTATATATAGCACTATTAGAACCAGTGAATTCGCTTTATGCTGTAATTGATGGAACCCTTCTTTTCATTTGCATTTTTCCTGTCATTTTCTCATTTCTTTCTTTTTTTACTTCATTTTTATTAAATGCTACCCTTGAGGTAATGTTCTAAAATTGAATATATGCAACTAACAAAACAATTTGGATCTAATCGGAAAACAAACTTTATGGATTTCAAAGTTGACTACAAACAAGAAAATCAAACAAGACCACGTGGCTGTGTTTATTATTTGTTCCTAGACAATAACAGTAACAATAATTTTCATTTTTGTGCTGCTAAATTAAATAATAGTATTCAATGCTTGTTTTAATCATTTCTAATAACAAACCCTAGCTGTTTACTACAGGATGTTCGAAAAGTCACTGTGCAGTTACAACATAAGTTGAAAACGTTGCCTACGGCAGATATAAAGTCTGAACCCGCTTAATTCTATGAAAACACTTTCTGTAGATCTGGTTGTGATATGCTGCTTACGCGCGGAGTTATTTCAGTTTTTAAATCATGAAGCGTGTGCGGGCGATTGCGATTCACTACAGATACTTCTGCTCCCCATAAAAAAACGTCTGGTGGAGTAAGGCCTGATGAGCGAGGGGGGCATAAATATTTAGAGATGACACGTTCCTCAAAGAACTCTTCCAGAAGTCGCACAATGTTCTTAGCTGTATGCGCAGTAGCGCCATCTTGTTGAAACCATGAGTAGTTTACTTCGGCTTCCTCTAGCTGAGCAATGAAATCTTGGATAATTAAACAATAACGGTCACTGTTCGCGGTTTGTTAGAAAAATATAGAGCCAATAATGCGCCATCTGGATGCGCACTCCAATTTTCTTATCCTGTAATGGCGTATCATGCACAGCACGAGGATTCTCCGTTGATCATAATCGCGTGTTTTGTGTGTTAACATAACTAGAGAGGTGAAACCAGGCCTCGTCTGTATAAAAGCTGACATCAGGAATATCAATGGTATTCCTTTCAGTAAACAATGTAAACATTCGCAGTAACTGATTCGTTTTTCAATTCTTGCAATGCTGTGATTTTATACGGAAAAATTTTCAATATTTTCCTAACCGCTTCAAGCGCGGTTGTAAGCCCGGTTTCTTCTTCTTGTGCCAACTTGTGCAATGATTTTGAGGGCTCTGCTGCATAGAATCAGAAATATCCAACAACTTCTCTTCGTTTAGTTCAGGTGGTTTTCCATTTGTTCGGCATCTAACACTGATCCTCCAATCTGTAATCTCAATAAGTCGACGAACTTCATTAGGAAGAGATATAGCTGTTTTGGGGAATTTCTTACGAAACTGCTTCTGCACTACACCTGTGTATTTATCGCGTTGTCAAAAGATATGGTCAACAAGAAAAATACCTTCCTCAGTTGAAACCAGCATAATGTAAAACCAAATTGAGCATCTCTAAACACTACACATATCCCATTAAATAGCTTTCTGCAACTGATAATTGAACCAAACAGTTGAATGTTATGCAACAATAGAATGAATTAAAAACAATAACATATATATGAATATCAATTCTTTCAATATGTGTCAAGATTCAATGAAAAAAACCTAACTTGGTTTCGAACGTAATCTGCATCCATAGTAGTTTAGTGCACAGTGACTTTTCGAACACTCTGTATTACTTTACGAAAGGAACAATGTCTGTATTCGAATCTGTTAAAGAGTCATCGCACTAGACATTTTAATCAAATTTTTCAGGATAGGCATCTCGAATGTTTTTAAATTATGATGACTAAAACGTATAATATGTATGCAATTTGACCTTTTAGACTAATTGCAAGAGCCTATAAAGTACTAAATGTGGAAAAGGATTTCCGTCTTTAGTTATGTTTTTCTCTTTGCCAAAACGTATTGAGTTATAAAACTGATTTTAGATAACGCTAACACGTGGTTAAATATTTCAGTTTTGTATGTTACGTGAATATACAGCACTATTACTGATAGCAAAGTACAAAGTGTACGATACGTTAGAAATTTGGCATTCACCATTATGTCATGGAGAAAACGAGTACAGGATATTTCGGAACCTCTGCGACAAACTCTGAGGAACGATAATTCTCGCAAAGGGGAACATTTTTTGTCGAGCATCCACCATCCTCTGACCCATCGTTACGGAGTTATTCACCCCTGTTTGAAGCGTGTCCGATAGGATAGATTTGAGAAGCACAGTCAGTACAATTTGACTCTGTGTTTGTTTACAACTACTGAATGAAGTGGCATCGTCTCTTTCTTGTCCCTTACCTTTGGTTAATGTTTGGTAGTTTGAGCCCAATTTAACTCAAACTGGGTGGCAAAACGAAAGGTCCAAGGGGATGATCAGCAACGATTCCAGCCCAGATGTTTACGGAATACTTTTGTTGGTGATGTCTAACGAAAACTATATGAGGGTTCTCAATATCACTGTTGAAGCATCCGTCTCGTGTGAAGCACGCAGGCCTCTTCGGTAAACAACACGTGCGCGTAGGATCTGCGACTTCGTTGCAAAAACCACTGGTCAAATTGAACATAGGTGCGAAGTCGTTCGGTCGCAGTCCCTGTACTTTCTGGAGGCGGTATGCGTGGAGGTGTTACTCACATCGAGTTCAATTGGGCTAAAGATGCAATAAAAAGAGGTGATGTCATTTGATACGCTTCAAGCAGGGCTGACTCTGTAACGATGGTGGATGGTGTTGCTGGACAAAAAATGTTCCCCTCTGCGAGATCCATCCTTCCTCAGAGATAGTCGCAGAGGTTCTGAAACATCCTGTATATTATTCATCTCTCTCGGTTCTTTAATATGTGCTACACTGTATGCTTTATTATTCACACTTATGTTTTGCTAACTGACATCTTAGGATGGCTACCGTCCATCCATTACACTCTTTATAATTTGACACCCGCGCATCGTTCCTAGTGTCATAATATTAATATTGCTTTCTTGACCTCCCGCAACCCCTCCAATACTATGTGCAAATCCGTGTTTTTATTAACAAATAAACTCGAAACATACTTCACATTTTATATTGGAAGTTATCCACATGTTTTAGAATAAACGTAGACGATTAAAACCATCAATTGGTTTCACGAATTTTCACGAATTTCTCGTTTTCCTTCGAGTTTTTATTTGTGTTTTATACACGAAAATTGGCATGTTAAGAAAATGTGGTATGTTGAATTCACATGACTTTCTCTACTACCACTCTTATAAAAGCGTAATATTCTGTCTACTTCTTGATAATTGAGATACAGTTCATTACACATTTTGCTGTAGGTATAAAAGGATACAGTATAAAAGGCTAACGTGATAGTCGGATTTTTAAAAGCGGGTCGATATATGATGGTTCTGAACTACTCTTTGCATGACGACGTGAAAAAGCGAATAAGAACTTTCCACTTGAAAAAATTTCAACTATATGAAAAGTTAATCCTATAATAAAGAATATCTCGAAATTGATTAACCGTACAAAATTGTTACTTGATATTAACTTTTTGTTCTTTAATGTAATCTACATATTTTTGTATAGCAAGAATTTTGTGTATGTCTTACGGTCTATCAGTTGTATAAAGTCATCCAGAATGAAGTGAACTTCAAAGAAAATTCAAGATGCACATTTTATTGGCTATGAAAATTTCTTACACATATGGTATTTTAATCAAAACTGTTTGAGCCTTTTTTGAGAAAATAAAAAATAACAAAAAACGTTTTTCATTTAAAAGATAGTTTGTGTTGTGGGATTTTCTTGAAAGTCTTTGTGTCGCACGTTGGAATACGGTAAAATTAAATATGAAGTTTGGCATTTAACAGGGTTTTCGATTTTGAGTTATGCTGTTCACAATTACAGATACACACACACGGGCATCAGACAGACACCATAGCTATTTTGCTAAATCTGTTGTTTTTATTCATGAAGTCTCAAGACGTGTATTTCTGGTGGATATCGAAATATTGGATGGAATGTCTTCGTCTACTTGCTATAGGTAAGTAGTAGGGAAGATGAAGATTGCATGTGCTCCCTAAAGTCAATGTTATGCTGGAAATTCGAATATTCCGTACAACACATTTTAACGGGTCAGTTGCCAATGTTGACGCAGGTACTGGACTGGAATTGGGGGAAAAGGTAAAGGTACGTATCACGGAAGGGCACCCGGAACCGGGCAGAGCACTGCACGCAGGCCAGTCGGCCCTTTGTTATTATTTATTATTTTATATTTTTATTTAATCAAGATAAAATAAACTCTTCTTTAAGTTTAATGTTGTAAATAATTGTAAGATCCGGAGTTAATGATTAAAAGATCTACTCAATTTTATTACATTAAAAAAATTAGTTCAATAAAATTTATTATTAATCCAATACTACCAACGTGACACCTGGGAGGGAAGGATGAGGGGAGAACCCGAAGGGCAACAAGATCTGCACGCCGACGGGCGCAAGCATGGACGGAGAACGCATCCGATGTCGCACGGTCCCTGTCCACTAGTCATCAACTCCAGGGGCCCCCGATGCGGAGCACCACGCTGAGAGACCTAACGGAGCGCTACCGCAACGACGCCAGGGAAGAAGCCTTTACAGAGCGCAAGCCACCCCCCCCCCCTGGCCGCAATCCGCCGAACACCGTCGCCTGGTCCTAACCCTGAAACAGATGACAAGGAAGATGATGGGTACAGGAAATCAGAGGAGGGACAGTTGTGGTAGAACATGAACCACATCAGCATTCGCTTGGTGCCCGGGGAAACCACAATAAACCCATAGACCAAAGTGGGCGGTCGCCGGGGATCGAACTCGGGACTTCCCGAATGCGTAACGCGTAAGCCATCCCGTTTGGTGGAATTGGGGAAACATCACATATTTGAACACTAAAGCATGAGGATTTAAACTGAGCTATTGGAAATGAATTTTTATTAAATGCTATTTCTTCAGCTTTCATTCACTGTTTAATTCAAGAGATATTATAAAGACAGCTTTTTATCAGAAAATTCCTGGTTTCTCACAAATGGAATTAAACAATTTCAGTCTCGAGTAATACCAGTAGCTCACCTTATAACATCATAGATTAAAATAAAATATTAGATTATAAAAAGCAACAATTTGGCAGTAAAGTAATTGAAACACTGCAAACCGCTCCTTCTAAACGTAGAATTTTTATCGATGATAAAACTATGATAAACTATTGGAGAAAGACACTATTCAAATTGGAGAATTTTCTCGAAAAATATTTTAAGGGTATAAAGATAATCAAAGCACTAGATTTTATTTTTGAGCCATCAACATTAAATGCAAAATCTGATTTCAATCTCGATTTGGTAAAGAATGATTTTAAGGAACTACCTGATTTTCAGAGTGCAAATAATGGTGTACTGGTTTGTTACATTTAATTGTCACTGTGTTCAAAATTTGTATGAGTATCGCGATGAAACTAATGTATTTCATGCTCTGTTTACATTTACAGCTGAAGGTAACCAGTTGCATGGATTTTCTGAGAATTCTGTTCAATTATTATGGCTATCAGTATCCAGTGCGGTCAATGAAGGATTCTTTTCGTAATATTTAATTTAATAACTTCTGACAACAGATGTGCTATGAAGTAGGAAAACATCCCAACGTTTTACATGTTGTAATTTGATGACAGGTAATAAATAGTTGAATGAAATAATACTTAATTTAATATTTCCCATCATCCGCATTAATACCCTTTTAAAAATAACTTGCATTTCTGTTAAATCTCGCATAAACTATTGTGTTTATAATTACATTTATACGGATATTCCAATCTCACAACAATGTCATAGTGCAAGATACGTTAATCTTTTGCGTCCGAGTGAATTCCAAGTGAAACTTGCACATATTACTTTTTTCATGAAATTATTGAGAAATTTTGTTGTATTAATAACACGAAAATGTGAATAAAGTTTAAAAGTGAAATGCAGATTTTAAAAAAATTATCAACACCCCTGGCTTTCTGTAACTGAGCCAAAAATATAATTTTGCTACTCATTTTGGACTGCAAACCACTTGCGTTAAAAAACTCTGTTTCTTGGCTGCAAGAATAATGTTTCGTACAATGATGCAGCTTTTCAGAAACTTACTCTACAACAAATTTGTCTTTGAGACATCAGAGCCCGCGAGCTACAGGTTTCTCACAGTGAAGACCGAATGTTCAACAATGAACTATTTATTTTCATAACAGTTTATCTATCGCCAAATTTTCATGACTAACTCTGTCGTTAAAACTTTTCACTGCTGTCTTCCTGTCTTTAATGTGCTGTTATATTATCAAGTATTTTACAACTAGCCAGGAATAGAGCGTTAGGTGCAAATAAACATGTCTGGACAACAACCTAGGATGACAAACAACGTTTAAAGTTTGATAATGAAAACCTAGAAATATTATCAAGTCCAGGTTTATTCTATCCTTGCTTTCATTAAGTGCTTCTTTCAATTCTCAAATTTATATTAGATAATTTCTAATGGAGAAGGAAATGATTTTATGTTTTGTGTAATTATATTTAATTTTCCTTTTTAAAAACTGAATAAAGGAATTTAATGTTGTTGGTAGATTTGGTAAAAAATATCTACCGCCTTTAGCATATTTTTTGAAAATTACGGATCTGATACATTTTGGAAACAATTTCCAGAGTAGAAGTACAAGAAATTATATTTATAAGATCAGTAAAAGGCTGGTTCCGTAGCCTCAATCGGTAGAACACTTGTCTGCTGTGCGAGGGATCCCGGGTTTGATTCCCGCCTGGGGGTGAAATTTTTCTCTAGCCAAGATTATTCCCTATCCTCCCAGAGTTTGGAAGTATGAATGTGTGTGTGATTTAATAATTAAAACTCTAAAAGCGCAAGAATCCCAATGACAAGAGAATACGAGTTAACACCATTGCTAATAGGCAAGGAAAGGATGCCGATAAGACCAATGTAGTTTAAAGGCGGGGTAGTACAAATGGAACTAAAACAAGATAAGTAATACAAGTAACACATAGGAAGAGATAAGAAACGAAGGTAGATATTATTCAAAATTAGAGAACCAAATTGAAAAAAGAGCAACCTCCAGATTAAATAGATGGATAGTATGAAATGCATGTTTAAAGTGATCAGACTGAAGGAGCTACAAGAGGATTGAGAGATAATGGTTCTCATGATGACGTTTATCATACAGTATCAATTCAGACAAGTCTGATGCTTTTCACTGTTACGTTTTCTTTTCTTTGACCCTCAATATTGTTTCTCATTATTTCTCCTCACTAGAACCCAAAATTTGATTTTCGTTTCCACCATTATTATTCCTGTGATCCGTTTTTATAATTTCGTAAACATACTACTTGTTACCTTTCTGGAGCATTTACGTTAGCATAGGAGGTATGAAAAAATTAAAGGTCAGAATAATTTGAAAGTCCACAAAACCACGAAGTGCAAAGGGAGTGTGTCTGATAAGATGAAAGGTAACTGGCTGAAAAAGCGGGCGAGCTCGTAGGTTGGAAAAAATAACTTAGCATTTTACCACCAGGAAGGAAATTTCTTAGATACATAGAATGTAATAATTCCACAAGATGGAATTCATTGATTGCAACAAGCAATATCCAAAATGTTAATGAGTGGAATACGAAGTTACTCATTACTTTCAGATAAATATTGTCACATGTCGCAGTTCTTTATATATCCAGGAAGAAAATCTGAATGGGACTATCTGTAAAATCTACTTTCTTCACTTCATTTCCTGTGCATATGAGCTACAGCAACCTTTATTTTCGTTAGAAAAAAGCTTTTTACTTTCTCTACTACGTATAGTAAGTAGAGGAAGTATTGTATTCCACCCAAAAATTCGATACCGAGATTTCACCGGAAATACATGTTTTGAGACCCCCTGAATCTAAAAAAAAAAGCATTTTTAGGAACATGTCCGTGTGTGTATCTGTGTGTCTGTCCGAGCGTGTGTCTGTCTGTGAACAGCATAACTCAGACACGAACAGTCGAATAAACACCAAACTTGGTATTTAGGTACAGTATCTTCCAGAGATGCGACACGAAGGTATTCAAGAAAATCCCCATCCCAGATTGCCCTTTACATGGAACATTTTTCGAAAATTTTAGTTTTCTCAAAAATGGCTCTAACGATTTTGATTAAAATATCATATGTTTAAGATATTTTCATGACAAATAAAATGTATATCTTGAATTTTCTGGGAATGTTTCCAAAAGTATTCTTCATTGTGAACCACTTTTGCATAACTGGTAAACCATAAGAGAGAGATAAACTTTTACTGCACAAAAGATGTAGATCGCGTTAAAATACACAATTTATATCATATACATTTTTTGTTGAGTGAACCATTTTAGAGATATTGCTTGTTATTCCCTTAAATTTTTCAGTACTTATTTTCTCAAATGGGAATTCGTTATTCATTTTTTTGTTTTGGATATGCAAAGAGTATTAATCTGTGGCAAAGGGAATGGTGCTGCACCTAGCAACCAGCTATTAAGAGATTTGTATGTGCTTAAAGGCTTCTGTATTTCTATACTGCCCTTGTAAATATATATTCCCCTTACATCTACAAGAAAATTAGCAATAAGATAGAGTCTACAAACGTTTATCTCGATTAACATGAAGTAGATGTAGAATAAGCATTTGTAAAAATAACAAGAGTAGAGAAACTCATGTGAGCGTAACACACATTTTTTTGTAGATTTAACGCCGGTTCTTAGTGCACATGGCACCACAGGCGGTGGACTCTGTTGAATATGAAAGAACATGATAGTTGGTAAAGGAGGTTTGGGAAGGAAACGTTCCCGTCTTAAGTTTGAGGTACTCCCTGGCATTTTCCAGTTTTGGAGCTGCACAATACGTCGTCGATTAATTAGTTAATTAAAATGAGTGATGAAATGTACTTCTGTGTTACTTTGCTATAACAAAACACAAAAAAGTGATACGCTTTTTTGACACTATAGGCATGGAGATAAATATGAGTTCAACCAAAAAAGGGAATTCGAAAAAAACAACATGGCGATTTAAAGTCGCCACTTATCTTCCTTTGTAAGTCTGAGAAATGAGTTTTCTTTTAAGTACGTCTAATCCTTGAAAATGCCTGTTTCACAAAATAGGAAATGTTTTAATTTTACTTGAAGTACGCAATGCGTTTGCCAACTTAATGAATTAGGTCATCTATGAGTTTTTCTTTGCCTATTTCATGTAAGAAGCAAACTGCTGAGCCCATTCAGGTTAAAAGCTTAAAGAACAACATGTTTTCAGTGATGGTGTATCGAATACAACCTGGAAAAGTCTTAGCATACAACAATGAATATTGAAATTGACTTTAAAAAAATGTTTGAAATAAAATGTTTAATTTAATGTGTTGTTAATTGTTTATGCAGTAAATTTCTTATACATTTGAAGTTATACAAAAGGTATTCTCTTGAAAATGTTTGAAGGCGTCCTTGGCCTGAACTTCGGCGCCTATTCCACTTATCACACTTAACTTTTATTGCTTTCTTTCTACCTCCTCTCTTACTAAAATATTTTTAAAATGTTTTTTAATATTTAAAGGGTGTAAAACAGCGGCAGGCAGTGGGCCTTGTTCTGTGACGCCATACTCCCGAGCAAACTTGCTCATTATCCTGCAATATCTGTGAAGGGAGCACAACATGGAGAGGAAGGCTTGAAAAGCTTCAACTGAACAGCGGTGGCACGGCCTGTGCTTTAACCGAGTACCATCATTCTTCTGAGATACTATAGTGGCGGTACATATTCTTTGCAACTGACCATAAATTTCAGCCCATCACCCTCTTTCATGTCAATAAAATTTCTCAAGTCAGTTACTTCCAATTGCAATTACCTTGGCACTCTCCAATATCAACTGAAAATTGTGTTGCAAATATGTAGGTATAGAGCTGAAGATTTATATTATCTTGAAATATGGTACCAAATTCTTGATTCACCTCTTCCAATATTTGTACATATAAATTCATATCAGCAATTGGGTACATACTATACACACTTTGGAAAATATGGCAGTTGATGGTCGTAATTATATTTTTACATGTTTAAGCAATCACTACTGTAACAAAATCATTTTATGTTCTAATTATAATACATAAAACTTTTGGGGTTACTGTTTAATGCTCCTTCTTACTGCATACCAAACGAGAGGCGATGGACACTGTTGATGCATGAAATGAAATGATTGCTGTTCCGAGAGGAAACATTCCAAGCCTAAGTTTAAGGTACCTACCCGGCATTTGCATGTTATGAGGACTGAGAAAAACCTAGAAGAAATTTCAGTTAGGGAAGATGGTCCTGGCGGAATTTATATCGCAAACCTCCCGCTCACGAGTCCGTGCTTTAACGAGCTTGACCACCCGCGTCAACACTTAAACCAAAATTTAAAACAAATCTAAGTTATTCAAATACAATTGAAAATAATACATAAAAATGTAATGGACTAAAGAAAATTTCAATGCTTTTGTATTTTTCTATCTAAGCAATAATTATTACGGCAATATCCGTCCAATCTAATTTTGTCACTAGTAAAATAAATCAACTCAAATATGCTTCTGCTCGTAATATTATAATATTTTCGGCATTTTGTACCTGTACCGTACGGTTTTTTCGACGTGACCCAGAAAAGCAAACGAGAAGGTTGGGGAGGGGAGGGGAGGAAAGACCGGCAGTATTCCTCTAGCGCGGTGCAACAGAAATGCCTAAGGAACGTATCAGCTGTTCTCCTACCACTACATCAAAACCCCTCCCAGGAGAAGGGTTTTGAGCTCATCCAGCTACTGCGCATCCAGCCGATTAGAGCCAGGAGGGAAAAATCTACTGTACCTTAGGTTTTTAAGAATATTTATTACCCCAATCTCTTGTTTCTCAGTCCAAAGCTTTTTACTTTTATCAACCTCGTTCTGAAAGTTGCTCATAGTCATGTTACAGCACAAAACACAAATTCCAGATGCAATTACTATATCAGACTAAAGGATTTCAAAATGCAGAGGAATACAGCTCCACAAATCAGCTGTAAGACAGGGAGTAATAGTTGTTTCCGCTAGAGGGAGGCACTGTTCCAGTTATACAGTTGCTTATTGCATGAAATACATGCATTCAGCAATAAATTGGCATACTTCATGAAACTAGCAATTGTGTTGTTTAATTCACGAAAAAATCAGTATTTTGCTCATTATTTGAAACAAGCATTTTCAAGTATACGGCGTTACATATAGTACAAGCACAGCCTATGTCTACCAAACTAGGTTTTATCGCAAAGTGGCTTATCTTTTATAAAAAATAAAAAACAAGCCAGCACCAAGTTAGCATGAACAAGCCCGTGTTCCAAAATAAGAAAACAGAGGGGAGTTCTCATATTTCCGAACAAATAGGAGAAAGACATTCAACGTAGCGTTATATTATATTCCATAAGTAATATTAATGCCGTGTTTCAGGTGAACTTAGTTCCAGTAACTAAAAATCACGTGACAAATAGGGAAAGAGTGAAATTTTCCATACGGCTGAATCATGTAGACACACGTAAGACCACTCATCATTCCGGAGACCACAGGGTCGGACTTGTAGCTTAGCTGCGCAGTCCACAGTTCGATATATCGGTCATGTAGCCTAGGCAACGCGTAACCCGCGAGAATGGAAAGTGAAAGGCTACGCGCGATAAAAAGTACACATTAAAACAGTTTACTCGCGAGAAGTGAGGTCACTGGCGCGAATGTATAAATTAATGTTGAGGAATGGAAGAATAATGGGGGCAAAGGGAATCTGTCTAAATAAAACTGTGCAGTCCGAAAGGAATCTTCATTTGTTGTAATATCGTAGGCAAAGCGATCCGAGATGTCTGAAGGTCCTTGTAGCCTCAGATCACCTGACAAGACTAAAAGCAAACAATCTGATGTGATACATTCACACGACTTTCTCCCAACGACAAATGTTTGTATATATACGTTATATAAGGGTTATTAAAAGGGAGATATTAAACATTAATTTCTAATTAACTACAATATATAGTGACTCATCACTGTGTAAGAAAAGTTCACAGTTTTAAGCCCCCGCCTATTAGTTCCATTCAATTCCTACAGCGGCGCTATAGTTTGTTTACGAGAAAATGGCGACGCTACAGGAAAAGTTATTTTGTGTGCTGTAGTATCCAGAGTGAATCCATTGTTTCGGTGCAGCGTGCATTTCATTGTAAGTTCAACAAACAATCGCCTCGTCATATACAGATACACAATAATTGGTTCAAGAAATGTATAGAACACATGCAAAAGGGAAGGGCACTGGTCTCCTCGCACAACATATGATGCTTATATTGAAATAAAATAAAATAAAACTTCGAACCTTCATCTGTCCAGTGATGCATCGTATGTGTTTCTATTGTCGTTCATTGTAAACAAATATTTAAACTATGCTCCTTATTTTTGAATACGCATATAAAGGTGAACATCCACGTCACTTTACTCACGATGTGTTTTTGCCTAGAAATGATTTCATAAATGAAGTAGGAGAGGTTTAGTTACAACCTGCCGAAGTAGTATTAAAATGTTTGATTGTGGTAATAAGCTACTGTGATTGAAAGAAAAGAAAGGGGAAAGAATGCAATAATTGCAAGCAGGAGTTGCAAAATATATGACCCTCAGATTGGAATATTTTGAAGACGGCTAACACTACAAAAAGGTTTAACTGACACTTAAATGCTCTTTACATATTTCCTGCAATGAGCTTTTATTTGTGTTTAATGATTTACTTGTAACTCAATATTATACCAAAAAAGTGGACTTCACAGGCTATTCACAGAAACTTCAAGATGTATGTACATTTTATTAGTCACTGAAATATTATAAGCATGTGATATTTTAATCAAAATTATTACAGTCACTAACAGTCTAAAAATAAGGGGAAAAAATTTCATGTAAAGCATAGTTTATAATGGGAAAATTTTCTTGAAAATCTTCGTGTGGAAACATTGGAAGATACTGAACTTAAACCCAAGTTTGGTATTTATCCAACTTTTCGTTTTTGAGTTCATATACATACACAAACATTTTCTAAAAGTGTTTCGTTTTCAGGGAACTTAAAAAGGTTAAATTGAGTGAAACCTCGTACCGAATTTTTGGCTGGATTGTAATACATCCTCTACCTACCATAGGTAAATAGCAGGGAAAATAAAAAAGGCGTCAGCTGATAGGAGTGAACAGCTGCTATAACCAAAGACGTAAGATTACGACGCACTGCCTCCTCCTCCAAGATTGAATACTCAAGACACCCACACAATCCTTTCTCTCTCCCTCCTCTCCCCCACAGTGTTTATTGAAACACGAAAATTCATGTAGTCGTCTTGACTACAGTGTGCGACACTGTTTGCTTTCTGTTCGTATCCGGAATCCATGCCGCAGCTTGTTGCACTAAAGTTTTAGCGGAATTCTACCGTTTGAAAATGTTGAGGTTGCACCTTAAAGCCGTAAACTATTAAACACGAATGTTGTAGTTTTTCAAAAGAAAATTGCCATCATAAGGCTGGCGGATCAATCTAGTAAACTATTCTGTTTCCAAAAAGTCGTCGTGGTTATAACTGATAAGATTGTTATAACTGCGATTGTCCTACACTTATTTCCCCTTTGAGTTGGAATTTAAATTGATTTCATACATTTTTCTGAAGATTAATTCTCTCTGTATTAGTTAGAGAATTTATTTCATGTGAATAATTATAATTGTACCGGCACCATATAATAAACTTGGAAATGTCATCCATATTAACAGCGTAAAGAGAGAAAGGTGTTTGTATGTAGGGTAATCTCAAAAACCAGTAAACCAATTTTGACAATTCCTTCCCCATTGAGTCGTCCTCCGTGGTGTAGTGGTTACCATGCTAGCCTCTAGACCCCTAGGTTAGTTCAAACCCGGCGGAGGGCGATGGATTTTTTTCGGGCGTAGAAAGCCTTAGCATGGCTTCCTTCGGAAGGGAAGTAAGCCTGTGGTCCTGTTGTAGATTTTCGACACATAAAAGAACCTCAAGCCTGATAAAGAGGCCTCTGAGCAAAATCACCGGTCTTTCACGCCCAATATAGAATAGAACACTTAAGGACCACACAGTTAAAGAGCATCCATAAAAAGTCTTTCTTCGCCATGGAAAAGCTGATACGTAAAAACCTGGTCTGTAAAGCATCTTTTAATTACACTTCCTAAGTTGCTAAAATATTAAAAAGGATTTTTAAAGTCCTGGACATTTTTGTTTTGGCCTTCGGTCATCAAGGACCATTTAGCCACAGGATGGCACATTTCATGCTTGCTTTTATGGTTAATTAAGGTCCTTTAACCGGGTAGGACGTATCGGACGGTGGATGGAGGAAATGGTTGAAATAATGCTCAAATGTGTTCAAGGTCCCTAGAGCTTAGAGTTACTCTACATTCGTCTTCTCAGAATAAGGGAAAATCCCGGAAAAAACATTATCCAGGTGCACCTTAAAAGAGATTCGAACTCGGGGTATCTTGAATGTGAGGCAGACACGTTACCCTACACCACAGAGTAGTGCTATGCTCTATTGGGATTATAAAAGAACATGCTTGAGAAGATGATCTTGACACTTATTTGAGAGTGCTATGGAGTAAAAAACCTTTGTTACCCCGCAGAAAACGCATGTAAAATAAAACTAATGCCACAGATATTTATTTTCAAGCAATAGTTATATGCAAATGGTTACAATTTAGCAATTAAGATATAGTAAAACAAATCGACTTTTAACGATAGAATACGCATGCTATACCAATGTCCACATATTTTAACAACCCTCAAGTACGAGCGTTTTGCTCTATTTTGTATATTATAATGAACATTTTTTGCAGGGTGTGTTGAGTAGTTATATAAAGAGAGAATTGTGTCCACCTAACATTAGAAAACACTCAACCGATATACTATAATTAACAAATGAGATTATTATTTCTCTCGATGGTCGCAGACTAAGGGTATTTTTAAAATTAATTTATTTATTTACTGACTAAAACATATTTACGACGACTTTTACAAGCTAATGCACAATACAGTAAGTAGTATGCCATGCAGTTCTCAGCTATGTTTGGGATACATTAGAACAACATTGAGTGAAGTACAGAGGAACATAGTGGCGAGTGATAATAGAGTTGAACAGTGAGACAGATAAAGGTAAAGGTACGGACTAACGGAGAAGCCCCAGAAACAGGGGCAGAGCATCACATGTAGGCCACAACGGTTATTTTTGCTTCTACCGTAACCCCTGGGAGGGAGGGATGACGGAAGAGACCCGAAGGGTGACCAGATTCGGCTGACGACGGGCGCAAGCATGGACGGGGTCCCTAAGGCATTCGACTCCACCAAGACCCATCCACAAGGCCCTAACTCCCGGAGTCCCCCGAAAGGCGCCCGCCCGAGAGCACCCGGAACGGGTACTAACTGAGCAGTGCTGCAATGATGCCAGGGAAGAAACTCCTTTGGAATGCACATCCATCGCCCAGTCGCAATCCGCTGCACACCGTCGACTGGAAAACCAATTTAAGCCCTGTAACAGATGAAAAGAGTACAGGAAATTAGAGGCAGGAAAGTCGTGATAGAAGATGAACCACCCCTGTCGACCCAGAGAAAACACGACAAACCCTTGGCTCAGAGTGGGCGGTCGCCGGAGATCTTATCCGGGACCTCGCGAATGCGAGTCGCACACGTTAACGCGCGCTACGTCGCTCAGCAGTGAGACAGTAACTGTATGAAGTGATATAATGACTAGTGTAGCATAGGATAAGAGTGATTTAAAGTGTATTTAGTACTCCAGTGTGACTAAGGAATATCTTCAACTTGAAATAAGCTGTTGGGTTTTCAATTGCTCTGTGGAATTCTATTCCATATATTTCGTCTTGAGTTTGATTTGTTGTTATTTTGAGACTATCTGTTCTATTGTGAAGGTAGCAGAGCAGAATGGACATTTAGGTATTTCATATGCAGCAATTAGATGAATATGAATACGTCTTAAGTGGTGTATGCGAATCGTTGTTGTTATAATTGGATCTTGGCGTTTCATGGCATTGTAAGGAAAAAGTTAAATTTTGTTATTCCTAGCTGTGTGAAGTTTTCTGTTGGAAGATGAAAGCCAATTTAATTTCCAATTGTTGCATAGATTTCCCTTGAGGCATGATATTAAATCCAGGTGAGGAATTTTAATGGAATAATCAACAGACATTTGAAACACAATCCCTTAGCCATGGCGATGCTGGTGATGCCAACACGATGGAATCTAGACGAGAACTACATGGAAGCCCGTAGCGAAAATAGACTGGAAGAAGTGGTGAATATCATGAACCAGAGGATGGTTCGTGAATCGATTGTTATTGCTTAAAGAGAGCTTTTGGAACCAGTAGAAATTATTGAGCATTTGGTACCAGATGTTATAATGCGTGATAGTCCTCTCCTGATTTTCAGTAGTTAGCAAGAGAAGACTGAAAACTTGTCAGAGACGCGATGGGAAACAATGAAGTTGTAGTCTGTAATCAGTGCATATACACACCCGTGATCCGTATTTCAGCCATCTGTTTATAAACGCTAGCCTTGCGTGTAATGAGATACATAATCTCGGAAAAGTTGAATATAAAGATTTTCGCTAGTGACAAATTTTCTTTTTTGTTGAGTTCCATATTTACTTCTTGTGTTTGGATCTTCCATGCTGGGCATCCAGTCCATTTGAAGCATCTAGTATTGGTGGTAGAGGAATCCGACATCATATCCCTTGAAATGAAGAATATTTGGTACATGAGCTTGTGGATGAAAAACCAGTTACATGTATCCGTGACTGAGGTCTGAAAGCTCCTTTAGTGCAAGTTATGATGAGTTTTTCTCTTCCAAAAGAGTCAGTTCACGGTATCAATGCTCCAAGGGCTACGTCTAATGCAGATGATTAGGTGGATTCTAATGTTTGCAATATAGACTGTTTAGCCCATGCGTAGATGATGATTCCGTAATCTAACTTTGAGCGTATGATGGCTCTGTAGGAAGAGAGCAATACTAAGTAGTCTGCACCCCAATGTTGAGCCGCTAACATCTCAGGATGTAAATTCTTCTCTTAACAGCTGTTACGTAAGGATTGGAAATGATGACAACATGTGAGCGTTTCGTCAAAGATCAATCCAAGCAATTTTAGAGTACTGGTGTATGAGGTGGTATGGTTATTCATATTTACTACTACAGTAGAAATTTGGACTTTGCCTATGGAGAAGGTAATATATCTGGATTTGGTTGCAGAGAATCCCAAACCTGTAGTTTTAGTCCTTTCATGCAGTGCCTAAATTGTAGTTTGTAATAGTTGTTATGCAGTTTCTGTATTTTTTCCTGAACAACATATAGCTACATCGTTTGCAAAGAGATTCGGACTAACTGGTGGATTTATTATATTCGGTATGCCATTAACTGCTACTAAGAGCAAGGTAACACTTAGGTTAGATCCTTGAGGTACTCGTATTCCATTTACAACATGGAAAATATTGGAAATTATACTATTTCTTCCCAGTTGAATGCCTATTCTGTAAAACGCTGTATACAAAGTGTATCACATTTTCTGAAATTTCATTATCAATTAGCGTTTTAAGAATGTGTCCCTCCCGTGCCACATCGTAAGCCATTTCTATATTAAGGTTTCCAAGTCTGAGATTATTTCTGTCCCTTAAAGCTTCTGATATGTTATATTCTAACACAATAAGTTATCTATTACAGAATGGTGGTGTCTAAAACAAAACTAAAAGTGCTAAAACACTGCTCGCTTCCCAATGTCCATTTTAGACATTTTAAAATAATTTTCTCCATCGGTTTACACAGTGTGGAAGTTAGTGCTACTGGTTTCAGGGAAGCTACGGTTCTTATTAGGTTTAGGTATTAGTGTTACAATGATCTGGTACCATTTATCACTTAATACTATACTATTCTTTATAGAATAGTAAACAGGTAATACTCTTTTTGTCCATATGTATTTGTAGATGACCAATAGATAAATGTTTCCTGTAGGTAG
This sequence comes from Deroplatys truncata, assembly GCA_030765065.1. Lineage (NCBI taxonomy): Eukaryota > Metazoa > Arthropoda > Insecta > Mantodea > Mantidae > Deroplatys > Deroplatys truncata. The sequence goes on along the minus strand of CM060987.1, from coordinate 77,089,592 downwards.
TGGATGTTGAAGGAATTCGTACAGTGTTCTATCAGGACCAGGTCTGGTATTCTTGCACGACTGAAGCAGTTCGGTCATTTCTTCTAAGGATAATTCCCATTATATGGAGCCTTAGGGTCAGAATTCATGATATTTAGTGGCAATTCAGAAAGTTGTGGTTTGTAGTGAAGACATTTTAGGTAATAATCAGAATCACTGGAATAATTGGCGAAGGTTTCGATAGGATTTGTGTTATCTCTTGAACATCTGTGATAAGATGGATTGAATTGGAGGGTTGTAGATAAGTTGGAGTTACACAGTTGGTACCTCTGATTCGGGGATCTTTTGTATTTACAAAATGCTTTATTTTTATCTCTAAAAACTCGCTGACTTTCTTCGTTCCACCAGGGAACACTTTTCTACCGTTCGTTTCTATTAGTTTTAGGAATGCTAACGTCTGCTATTTTGTAACATTTTTACTAGTATTTCTACTGGGTGTTTGAGAAATCCTAAAGTGGTACCAGATATTTTGTTTTCTTTTATTATAGTTTCATATATTTGACAATTAGAGCTCTGTTGGTGTTCCATGTGTAAGATTGGTTATAATAGTTATTGTTAGACATTTTGGTGACATGAATATTGATTGGAAATTCATGCAAACGTTTGGTGATTGTCCAATATGATAAATTTGTAATGTCAGAGGTACACATTGCTAAATCTATGCACCTAAATATCCCATGCGCGATATTAAAGTGTGTAGTCGTCAATTTAAGTAGATATAAGTTGTAGGAATCTAGTAAACTTTACATTATAATTCTTCCACTATTATCAGTCCGCTTACATCCTCATAACCTACTGTGGCTATTGAAATTTCCCAACAACATAAAAGATTTCGGTAAGATTGTTGTAAGAGTCCTCTTACTTTTGACAATTCTAATTCTTGGCTGTTAGACATATAAACATTAAAAATACATATGGCATAAGGTGTGAGAATGCTTATAGCAACAGATTCGAGATGAGATGTACTTTCTTTATATGTCATTACTCCTCCACTAGCATGTCAATAATTGGAGATCTTTCGAACATGTGACGCGAGAGAGGCGAGAAATTTCGAAGGTTCTCCAATGCGCATGCGTAAGCAGACTGAAATGACCGATGACTACAAGTTTTATTACTTCTCGCATAGCAGCCAACATGTGCTTCATTTGTAACAACCGTAGCCAACCTCTGAAAAAATGCCCATACATGTGCGCAACAATTTGGAAGCGATTAGCAACCGGTCACTTTTGAAAGGTGTTGATCAGCATTCTCCCTCAGATTTTACTGCTTTACGATCACGGTATTGTAGTGTGAGAAGCAAAGTTTGTATGTTCTTAAATATATTCTTGCAAATTATAAAACATTTAGAAATGGCTCATCCGATTAATAAGGCGGATCTGTCGGTTTACTTCAATGATATAGAGAACACCTACATGCTCACATTTGCCAATATTTGTGACATCCTGACACCAAGAACCGTTCAACAGACCCTTTCCAGGAACTAATGGAAAACATTAGGCAGGTCTAACCTCGGTGTAGTGATTAGGTTTACTTAAAGTGTAGCTAGACGTAGTTAAATTAATCAGTTAGTGTTTAGTATACATAGCTAGTCAGTATAATTTAAGAACAATGTCTATAATTATATAGTTAGTGTAATTTAGTGCCAAAGAAGTGTTGGCTTTGGGTGATGCAAGATGGAGAATTTGGCTGCCCTGCATTCTTCTATATGGCTACATGCGCAGTAAGTAAATAAATAAATAATTATAGGACTTAAATTATGTTAATAAAACGTTTTAAAACAAGAAATCATCAAAATAAATAATTCTAAATACATATTACACCAAAACATCTGATGTGTTACACTCACATGACTTTCTCTACTCTTGTACAAACTATTTTTACAAACGCTTATTCTCCATCTACTTCATGTTAATCGAGATAAACTTTTGCAGACTCTATCTTATTGCAAATTTTCCTGTAGATGTAAGGGGAATATATATTTACAAGGGCAATATAGAAATACAATAGCCTTTAAGCACATACAAATCTCTTAATAGCTAGTTGCTAGGTGCAGCACCATTCTCTTTGCCACAGATTAATACTCTTTGCATATCCAAGACAAAAAAAAATGAGTAACGAATTCCCATTTGAGAAAACAAGTATTGAAAAATTTAAGGGAATAACAAGCAATATCACTCAACAAAAAAAATGTATATGACATAAATTGTGTATTTTAACGCGATCTACATATTTTGTGTAGTAAAATTTTGTCTATCTCTTATGGTTTACCAGTTATGCAAAAGTCGTTCACAATGAAGAATACTTTTGGAGACATTCCCAAAAAATTCGAGATATACATTTCATTTGTCATTAAAATATCTTAAACATATGATATTTTGATCACAATCGTTAGAGCTATTTTTGAGAAAATTAAAATTTTAGAAAAATGTTCCATGTAAACTGTGATCTGGGGTGAGGGGATTTTCTTGAAAACCTTTGTGTCGCATCTCTGGAAGATGCTGAACCTAAATATCAAGTTTAGTGTTTATCCGACTGTTCGTTTCTGAGTTATGCTGTTCACAGACACACACACACATAAACAGATATGATTCCAAAAATGCGTTTTTTGGATTCAGGGGGTCTCAAAACATATATTTCCGATGAAATCTCGGTATCAAATTTTTGGGTGGAATGCAATGCTTCCCCTACTTACTATACGTAGTAGAGAAAGTAAAAATGTGAAGCTGTACTTCAAAAAAGTATGCCACACGTTGGGGTTACAAAAAATCTCGCGTCACATGTTGTAAAGTTGAACCGAACAATTCAATCTGTTTCAGCTGCATCCAGTGTAATGTTTAAGTGTACCAAGATAAGAATTGGTAAAATTGTTTTCTTGTAAATACATGATTATAGTGAGTTATTATTGATTAGTACCTGTAATTCTTCAAACAAAATCCGGTAACATTTCATTGTAATATAATATTTATTGATTTAGTGTGGTTTTTTATTTTTAGTGATATGGGAAATTCACTCTTAACCTGTATATCCTGTTGTGACTGCTATCAGAAGTTTCTTTTCAAGTCTGTCACTTCTGTTTTTATGTTGCGCTCTGTGAAATGTGTATATAATTTCCTAAATGTAACAATTAGTGCATTGATGTATTTTGTATATTTAAGTGCTAACTCATGGATATTACAGCATCCAATTGAGTTCTCACACAAACTATTTTACCTGATTGTACATTATTTGAGAGATTCTTATATTAATTTTCTAGCAGGATCGAGATCCTCCAAATTAGAGACTATTGTATTCATTTTCCCTGACTGTTTACTAATATAAATCACAATATTTATATATTGCTCACCATCGGAATGTTGATCTAAGGAATCTGGGGAGAGAGGAATCTGAGACACTCTTCTGCTTCAAAACGTTTTTCTTTGGAAGGGCTGCTTGTTAGTAAAAGTGGTCCTTTAATTCTTGATATTAGAGTTTCAGTGTTAATCTGTGTTGGCGTGTGTATTGAAATACTTATTGGAAATAATTGTTCTTTCACACAAGCCGTGTGTTAGACAGGGTTGGAAAGGTAGAATCAGACGACTGAAAAATTCAATGCCATAGCCGGGATTTGAACCACGGTTCTCCCGGTCTCCGTCCGGTTGCTCTAACGACTGAGCTATCACGGCAACATGCAAGCACGCCATTAAATTCTCCAGCTGACTCGAATTTTTCCCGGTAAACCACATGGAGATCTGAAACGTATTGAGATGTCATACCCCAATGGCGACTTACATTCCTTGTAAGTACTTTAAGTCTGGACTTTTAGTTTCAACCACTATTAGGTCAATTAATGGAAATAATTGTTCTTTCACACAAACCGTGTGTTGGACAGGTAGAATCAGACGACTGAAAAATTCAATGTCAGCAGGAGAATTTAATGTCCTGCCAGCATGTTGCCATGGTAGCTCAGTGGTTAGAGCAACCGGACGGAGACCGAGAGATCCGTAGTTCAAATCCCGGCTATGGCATTGAACTTTCAGTCGTCTGATTCTACCTTTCCAACGAAATACTTATTGTTTTCTTGCAGGAATTTACAGCGCATGTATTTGCTGATTCTGAAGTTCCTTGTAGATTGTTTTCGGGGTGAGATTTGTTGTTTACAACAGCTGCAGAATATCTTTCTGAAGGTTCTAGGATTTTGTTTTCAGGGCAATATTTACAGTTCTGTTTGTTACACAGTTCTGGGAAATTCTGCAGGAAACGAAAATTACGTTCCTCTGCTAGGGGCGCGGCGGTTTCTTTTGTAGGATAATGTTTAATAAATATCCTTCGACTTTGCACTGGAAACAGTTTGGGGTGTATGTTGGTAAGTAAACCCAGTATTTCAAATCTGCAGTCTTCCTGTAGATGCTCTGGTAGCTTTTCTAAGTCATCAGGATAAATGTAAATTTGTCTCCTAAAACTGATGATGTGGATATGACCGGGGTTTTTTTTTTTTTTTTTTTTATTTTTTTTTAAAAGTTCCCTTGTTGTTCCCAGTTTTTACTAATGTGTTTTTCTGTTTTTATACCGCTTATTTCCGTAACACACATACACACACAAACACCCATGCCCGTGGCGGGACTCGAACCCGCGACCCTCAGCTTGGCGGAGCGCCGGAGCAACCACTTCAGCGACCACGGCTACGAGGGCCGGCTGATTTAGTTATTCCTGCTTTAAGAGGGGTTATTGATAATGCAGGTGAAATAACTACCTTAGCCAAGTATTCTTAAGATATACTTGGAATGTTTGTGCTCATATTGATAATTATTATTTCACTCCTGAGGGCCTGGTGTCTAGGCGAATGCTATTTATGCTTATTTTGTGTGTGAAGATGTCAAGTTTTCTACTATATTTTTGCTCGCCAAATACATGTAGATTTTTCATTTATATTCAGGATACGAACCTAACTTTTGAGTCAGTGAGTTTACCTATGGCAAGAACATATTGTATTCTCTTATGGTTATAACTATTGCTTCCTCCCTCCTAGGTGTGCTGTGAGCTGCAAATGTATGTATAATTTTGTTTTCGCTAGCTTTGATGTTCTTTGGGGTATTTGAAGTTAGAGCATATTTGTAGTCATAGATTTCCCTTATATGACTTAAATTCTAAATCAATAAGTAGCTTGGATACCTCGATATGATATGATGGCTTACTGTAAAGGTTATGGAACAAGAAAAACGGGAAAAACCATGAATGGAAAAGGCGATTTCTTCCAAAATCTTGTATTAATTCAACTTTGTTGATTTCTTTTGAAGAAATGCCAGTAATTAACAGTAACTAAATAGATATTTACTTAAGTATATCGCGAATTAATGCTTAGTGTAAATTTATGCGGTTTTGATTGATAGCAGCACCTGTCAAAGCACCTACGTGTCTTTTCAAAAGCGGTTAACTTGGTGGCTGGGGAATGCGAATTTTCATATTCATCTGCTTTACCTCTATTTCGTTGTATATATTAAGGGTGTATGTATTATGTTAAAACTGTGTAAGTTTTCTGTTATCAATGAACTGTGGGAGCAAATAGAAGGTACAAAAGTTTAAAATGTCACCTAATGTAATTATCTAAAGAATTATGCGACCATTCCGATCGATAACTGTTCCAATATCAAGGGGGGTAAAAGGTACGTATCACGGAGGGGCCCCCGGAACCGGGGCAGAACACCACACGCAGGTCAGTCGGCCCATTGTGCTTCCAACGCGACCCGTGGGAGGGAAGGATGAGGGGAGAGATCCGAAGGGCAACCAGATCCGGATGCCGACGGGGGCAAGCATGGACGGGTCCCTAACGTTTCCAGATAGAACGCATCCGACTCCGCAAGGTCCCTGCCCACAAGCCATCAGCGTTCAGTGTCACCCGGAGGGGAGTCCCACGCTGAGGAGAGACTTGAGTGGTACCGCAGCGACGCCAGAAAGGAAACCTTTACAGAGCGCAAGCCACCGTCCAGCCGCAATCCGCCGGGTTCTACAACCCTGAAATATATGACAAAGAAGATGATGGGTACAGGAAATGAGAGGAAGGAGAGTCGTAGTAGAAGATAAGCCACCCCAGCATTCGCCTGACGACCCGGAGAAACCACGAAAAACCCATCAAACAGGCTGGGCGGTCACCGGGAGTCAATCTTGGGATTTCTCGAATGCTGGCCACAGACGTAACCGCCTGAGCCACCCCGCTAAGTCCAACGGGGGTACTTATAAGCTATGCAGAACTTCCAGAAATTGGAAGACTGTCGGGGGAGGTTAAGAAACTCATACACTCCGCCGATGTTTTCGTGAGTATCAGGGGATTATTTTTGTATCCGTTATTAGAAACAGCCGGGCTGTACAAATTATAAGGCTGAAAGCGGAGGATTCGTCATAAAAACCTTCTAGATCACTAATTTCACAAAGAACGGGCGGAAGTGAATGAAATTAATCCAATCACTACTCGAGTTTAAGAAGCAAGTCGAGTAGCCAGCTAGTTAGAAAATAATATGATAGTTTCTTTCTTTATAAATAATTCTCCTATGGTACTGTGAAGGCCAGGTACCACAAATCTCAAACTGGTCACCTCCTCAATCAATCACCTCACTACTCGTTTGTCTAGGCTTCTTTTCCCCCAAAGCTAGTAATGTAATGTGATGTGATTTTGGGTACTCTATGTGTCCATAGTCTCCGAGTATTTTGGTACGAATTTGTTTAAAATCATTTGACTCCTTGAGTGTAGTTCTGCTCACATGGTCTAGGTTTACTAGACGCTTAAACATTTAAAATGTCTTATCAATTGGATGTCAGCTACTAAAATGTTTATCTTAGCTAATTTATTTCCCAGAAACGCTTCTACTTTAGTTTTATTTTAAGGGGTATCCAAATTATATATTATGTTCCCCAGCATTCTTCTCTTAATATAGAGAAAGAATTGCATTTTACCCAAAAATTGGAGGTTGAGTTTAGTATAGATTTGAGGTCCACTGGGCAAAAAAAAGGTTTATGTGTATGAGTGTTTATAATAGTGAGAGGAGGTTAAATATAAATTTCATACTTAAGTCAGGCATATTTTACTAATATAATGCAAATATTTTCAGTAATTCCCCCACCCTAAATTACACATCATATAGCTACTGTCTTCTCATTCCAGATTCTCAAAATTCTGTAATCATTTTGAGAATGTTCGCTTCAGATCTTGCATGAAAAGAAAACTGCAAATATTGAGCTATATCGTTCATATGTGGCTATTCTATTGGAACATCATTGGAGTACACCATTCCTACACATATTGATTACACACATTTTTTTTATAAAGTTAAAGTAAATGATTACATGAAATAATACTTGGAATGCAGTAATCTACTTGTATGTACATACTTTTTATTATAAAAGTTTTTGATAGAAGTAAATGAAATGATTTAAAGGAAGAGGTCTTAGAAGAGGACTTCAAAGGCTATTGGCCGAAACTTCAAGATGTACATGTATTTGTCATGCAAATAACTTGAGCACATGGTATTGTGAACAAAATCGTTGGAGCCATTGTTTAGAAAATCAAAAACGATTAAAAATTACTGAATGTAAAGGGCAGTTTGTGGTAGTCAGGATTTTCTTGAACGTCTCCTTGCATACAGAGTCCAATTTTAACAGACTTTTCATTTTTGAGCTATGCTCTCCATAGACAGATACGTGGACACATACTTTTTCTAAAAATACTTACTTTTGGATTCAGGAACCCCCAAAATGTATTTCCTGTGAAATCTCTATATCGAATTTTTCACTATAGGTATCATTATAGAAAGTAAAAATGAAAGACAAATGCTGGATAAAGCGCATAAACACAAAGAATCGCATAGAAGACCACTTGGCCTTGAAACAAGATGAAATAATATAGTGTCACCATGAATCGATAAGACATACCAAGCACAAGTTAACAACATAAAGATTGCATTCAGGAAAAGCGCTTAAGTTTTTGGATTAATACTCTTTGTGAACCTATTTAATTGGGCTAATCATTTGAGCAAATTTGTAGATTAGTAACTATTACAAGTAAAAGTTTAAGAATTCGTTATCTAAGTAATAATTCTCTACAATGGTTTTAAACGCTATGCAACAGCCAAATTAATCCAGAAATCATAATGCTTATACGCCATTGATTTACCACGTAATCTAGCTAACTCAGCTGCTCCTGTATTCAACCCTTGTTTAAAGTTGGGGCTGATATTGCCTACTGAAATACTGCTAGCTACTTCACTACCTGTACTTAGTTTCTATTTCCCTTGGAAGAACCCAGAGAAGTATTATAAGAAATTTGTTTCCTAATTTTTGCTTTCTCTACTACGTATAGTAAGTAGGAGAAGTATTGCATTCCACCCAAAAATTCGATAACGAGATTTCATCAAGTGCATGATTTGAAGCCCCCTGAATCAAAAAAAGCGCTTTTACAAACCAATACCGTGTGTGTCTGAATATGAACAACATAACTCAAAAACAAAAGTTGGATAAATACCAAACTTGGATTTTTGGTTCAGTATCTTTCAAAGATGCGACACGAAGATTTTCAAGAAAATCCCTCCACTGTAGACTGGCCTTTACATGCAACATTTTTCGAAAATTTCGATTTTCTTAAAAAACGCTCTTACGATTTTGATTAAAATATCACATATTTAAGACATTTTCATGACAAAACGTACGTCTTGAATTTTCTGGGAATGTCCCCAAAAGACCTTTTCTTTCTGAATGGCTTTTGCATAACTGATAATAGACGTTTTGTATACCAAAAATGTACAGCTCGTTAAAACACAGAACTTATGTCATGTACTTTTTTGTGTGTAGTGAACCATTTCCGAGATATTTCTTGTTATTTATTTGAATTTTCCAATAATTATACTTTTTCTCAAACGGAATTCGTTATTCGTTTTTTTATGTCATGAGCGTGTAACACGGATTTATTTTAGAATACTCTTTAAAGCCTGCTCTTATTATATACGGGACCACAGCCGGTGATACTGTTGATACATAACATGAAATGATAGTAATGAAAGGAAATTTGGGAAGGAAACGTTCTAGACCTATGTTTAGGAACTTCAACGGCATTTACCAGTTGACTGAGGAAAACCTGGTAAAAGCCTGTTAGGGAGGGCGGTGCTGGCGGAATATGAACGGCAGACGTTTTCTAAAACCTGATAAATCTCGGATACTAAAAAATCACCAGTTAACAAGGACTATCGGGTGTGCGCCTCGCATTCGGGAGGTACAAATTTCGTGTGCTGATTCATGGTTTATCTCAATAGACAAGTAAATTACTGTTTGGGCATTCATTACCACCACCGTTTAGTACCATTATGGTCATCTGACACCAAGTTATCCAAGTAGAAACGTCCACCTTCCGGGTAATTCAATAGTAGCAAACTAGATGGCGTCCCATGCAACTGAGGACATCTATTGGTATTTTAAGTAGATTTTCAGGAAGTCGACTGCACAATTAAGGTTATTTCTTTGACACACACTGTATTTGTGTAACAAAGAACCAACAGGTAACCATTTCATTATAGACTAAATTTCGAAGCGATGTTAAACAGGTCAAAAAAGTAGTGAAACTGTATTCCGAGTATCCCTGCCTAAATTTATGCTTTTTTTACGGAATGGGCAAGAGGATACTGAAAGTTATGAGGCGAAGCTTTTGCCTCTTTCATATGTTAATCTCGGGAGTCTGGGATGCATTATCGTCTGCTTATTGCATAAAATTCGCATAAATTAATCCTGCCCATGTGCGGTTACAAAACTCTCGAAATATAGTCAGCAAAAATTTCTCGTAACGATGTCAGCTAAATTCAGATGTAAGACAAGAAGCAGTGCTAAGGTGATTGCTTCGTCATAGAACAATTAACATGGTCCAGCTTCTGGTAATTTATTGGTGACGCAATGTAATACTTCTGGATTTATACTCATAAAATACAAAATCATAATTTATTGTTTTAATAATAATAATGCCTGCTATTTGCAGCTGTTTTTATTACATTCTATTTATGACTTTCTGCAGTTTTTATTACACAAGTCTTGAGGAAAGAACTGGGTTTTTGCAGCCTTGTGATAATTTAGTATGGCTGGCTGATTTTTGTAACTCATAGATACACACATTTCTGTATCAAAACCTCCAGAAACAAGACAATGAAAACAATAATCCCTCTTGCAAAAATTATATGTTGAGAAATTCCCCTCCTCCCTCCCCCTCTCCCTCTCTCATATACAGAGTCAGAATACAATATTTACTTGCAACAAACAACCAACCAAACTGTGACAGTTCATGTAAAATAACTTAATATCAGAATATTGTTGCTTGTGATTAAAGTTTCGTCATATGTATAAAACGTTTACTGTCTCTCAGAGTCAGTCGATGTGATTTCGAACGCTCCATTTTGTCTTTGTATAAAGGCTAATTATCATAGTGTGTTATAGAAAACGGATTTAGTGCGAAGCCGGCAGATCATAGCTGTATATTCTGATAGTCCATGTTACAGTTCACAGCTGATACGACCGGTTAGTGCGTGCCATTCGGTGTTTCATTTCTGCCTTTGCTATGGTTCAATTGTTTAATATTATACACAACTTATTTTCATTTTCTGTATATTCTGAGGTAAGAGTCGACTTCTTAGTGAGATGCAGAATTTCAAAATTGGTTTCTATGAATTCATCCAAACTGATAGATTCACAACTCATAAAATAGCACTTAAATTGAAAAAAATTGATGACGTTCACATGACGTTCACTACTCTTATACAAACTATTTTCACAAACGCGTATTCTCCATCTACTTCATGTTAATCCATATAAAAATTTGCAGAAACTACCTTCTGGTAATTCTCTTGTAGGTGCAAGGGGAACATCGTAGGCTTTTAGCGATAGTCAAACAATAAGGAATTCCCATTTGAGAAGAAGTATACCTGTGGCACCCTCTTCCACTCGCCGCACTGTCGATACAAAGTGCTGCGCGCACACATTGTAAGCCAAGGAATATTTGTCCTATTAAAAAAGGAGAATCCTCGCGTAATCCTCAGTGGCAATTGGATTCAAAGTCGGTGTCGAAAGTACATTTTATTAGTATGTTTATTAAAACGTGCCAGGTATGCTTTTCAGAATAATAACTAAATAGTGTTCCAACACAAACCTCCTAACCGAAGTGAATACAGAACACATATTGACATTCAGTTTTATGAGGTGGGTTTAACATCATTCGTGAAACGAGTTGTATCCTGCAAAAATAAACCTAGAAGGAAGTGCTGCCATAAATCTGAAAGCAAAGGAGATCGTCTGTCGCTAAGTATAATGCGTTAGTAATATAAAAACTATATTTTGTATTATTAAAGTAGTACTTGGGGTGTTACAACCATGTGGTGAATTGAACTTGATTTTGTTTCATTAAATACTTAATGTTAATGCATACCGAAAACCAAAATAAAAATGAACACTGTAATTCGTACATTAAACAATGTTTTTCTTTGATATCTACTTAAGTGTTTCTGTTCACTTCCACCCCTATTTCTCGTAACTCATAAGGATATTCAAAGCACATTCAGTTACAACATTACACTTTTTTGCTATCCATCCAGCTGTACTGCAAAACTCACAAAAACATTGGTCACACTATCTCTTACAATGTCGTTATACCGTCAAGTTGGCATCACTCCCGTCATTTGTTACCTATCAATCCGATCGGTTTACCTTTTTACTGCCTTGGACAGAATATGTCGGTAGTACAGGGCTAATATTTTGGTGTTCATAAATTCGTGTTGTTCAACATCAGAATGAGAGACCATATTGCAAAATTTAATCTTAAAAGCTCCACATTCATTAACCTGTTTTTTTACATAAAATATGACAGAATATTGTGTAATGCAGCGGTCTGATTAACCCGTGTTGAACACCAGAATAAGACAACACATTATATAATGTGAGGCAGTATTGTTAACACTTAAATGATTTCAGTCTAATTATGCAATATAAAATATAATAACAGCCAGCCTTAAAGCTATATGTGTATAATATAATATATAAAATTTAGTAACAGTCATTGCATTAATGTTTATATTAGTGTGTACATGTATAATAATGTTATGTGAATGTATTACCTTATTTAATAATGTAGGAGCTGTGAGAATAGAGGCCTAAAGTTGCTAACAATGAGGTAACAATGAGGTAACCTTGAGGCAATAATAAATTGGAAAGTTTAATAATGCTACTAGTAATTCTTGGAGCAATAATAATGTAATATTTAAAACAGTTTATAAATAGCCAATCAACAACCCAAAAAGATGAAAGTTAAATAAAAATATTCTATTGGAATAGGGTTAGCCAATGACAGACTTGAAATAGATGAAATATGAGAATTCAGGCGGTAGAAGTCAGTTGCTAGTAGACAGCATTCCTAACCGGACGCTGGACGCGGTCCCGAGCAGCTCATTACGTATTCAGTGTGAGACAGATAAAATTCATTACGGCGAGAATATTATAAAGTTTACGTGTTAAAAGGGAAAGTAATTATAAATAATCTCATAGCTCTCTATATCATTTATGTGTTATTTAATCGTGTGAAGGATTAATAAAGGGAATGAAGTAAAAATTATAATTTGTGTAAGCCTATATTCGTTAGCCGCATCATCTCCTGTTAACAGATACTGGTTTCTACAAATTAACACTGACGCAGCAGAGACAAACATAAATATATATAAAATACAAAGTTAATACTTAAACATTGGGGCGAAGGCCACCGGAAAGTGAACGTTGGGGCGAAGGACACCGGAAATTTTGTACCATACATGGGGCAGTTACTTCATCAAGTTTGGCTACCCAACATTCGAACTACAATACAACTCCTCCTTAAATAAACCTCCTTCAAATGTAACCCTACGCTCAAATGAGATTAACCCGTGCCCAACACCAGAACGAAACAGTACATTGTATAATGTAACCCTAGAACAGCAGATATGATTATCTCATACCAAAAATCAGAACGGGACAGTATATTCAATATCGTACAACGTAACCCTTGAACAACAGACGTGATTAACTCGTGCCCAACATCAGAATGGGACAGTATATTTAATATCGTACAACGTAACCCTTGAACAGCAGACGTGATTAACTCGTGCCCAACATCAGAACGGGACAGTATATTCAATATCGTATAAAGTAACTCTTGAACAGCAGACGTGATTATCACGTGCCCAACATCAGAACGGGACAGTATATTCAATATCTTACAAAGTAACCCTTAAACAGCAGACGCGATTATCTTATACTCAACGTCAGAACGGGACAGTATATTCAATATCGTACAAAGCAACCCTAGAACAGCAGATGAGATTAACTCTTGCCCAACATCAGAACAGGACAGTATATTCAATATCGTATAAACTAACCCTTGAACAGTACACGTGATTAACTCGTGCCCAACACCAGAACGAAACAGTATATTGTATAATGTAATCCTAGAACAGCAGATATGATTATCTCATACCCAAAATTAGAACTAGACAGTATATTCAATATCGTATAAAGTAACCCTTGAACAGCAGACGTGATTAACTCGTGCCCAACATCAGAACTGGACAGTATATTCAATATCACATAAAGTAACCCTTGAACAGCAGACGTGATTAACTCCTGCCCAACTAAGAACGGGACAGAATATTCAATATCGTATAAAGTAACCCTTGAACAGCACACGTGATTAGCTCGTGCCCAACATCAGAACGGGACAGTATATTCAATATCATACAAAGTAACTCTTGAACACTAGACGTGATTAACTCGTGCCCAACATCAGAACTGGACAGTATATTCAATATCGCATAAAGTAACCCTTGAACAGCAGACGTGATTAACTCCTGCCCAACTAAGAACGGGACAGAATGTTCAATATCGTATAAAGTAACCCTTGAACAGCTGACGTGATTAGCTCATACCCAACATCAGACCTGGACAGTATATTCAATATCGTATAAAGTAAGCCTTGAACAGCACACGTGATTAACTCGTGCCCAACATCAGAACTGCACAGTATATTCAATATCGTATAAAGTAACCCTTGAACAGCACACGTGATTACCTCATACGCAACATCAGAACAGGACAGTATATTCAATATCGTTGAACAGCAGAGGTGATTAATTACTGCCCAACATCAGAACGGGACAGTATATTCAATATCGTATGAAGTAACCCTTGAACAGCACACGTGATTAACTCGTGCCCAGCATCAGAACTGGACAGTATATTCAATATCGTACAAAGTAACCCTTGAACACTAAGCTAATTAACTCGTGCCCAACATCAGAACGGGACAGTATATTCAATATCGTATAAAGTAACCCTTGAACAGCACACGTGATTACCTCATACTCAACATCAGAACTGGACAGTATATTCAATATCGTATTAAGTAACCCTTGAACAGCAGACGTGATTAACTCGTGCCCAAAATCAGAACGGGACAGTATATTCAATATCGTATTAAGTAACCCTTGAACAGCAGACGTGATTAACTCGTGCCCAACATCAGAACGGGACCGTATATTCAATATCGTATAAAGTAACCCTTGAACAGCAGACTGATTGACTCATATCCAACATCAGAACGGGACAGTATATTCAATATCGTATAAAGTAACCCTTAAACAGCAGACGTGATTAACTCGTGCCCAACATCAGAACGGGACAGTATATTCAATATCGTACAAAGTAACCCTAGAACAGCAGACGTGATTGACTCATATCCAACATCAGAACGGGACAGTATATTCAATATCGTATAAAGTAACCCTTAAACAACAGACGTGATTAACTCGTGCCCAACATCAGAACGGGGCAGTATATTCAATATCGTACAAAGTAACCCTTGAACAGCAGACGTGATTGACTCATATCCAACATCAGAACGGGACAGTATATTCAATATCGTATAAAGTAACCCTTAAACAGCAGACGTGATTAACTCGTGCCCAACATCAGAACGGGACAGTATATTCAATATCGTACAAAGTAACCCTAGAACAGCAGATGTGATTCACTCGTGCCCAACATCAGAACTGGACAGTATACTGTATAACGTAACATTACAAATTTTATGTTAAGAAATAAAACACTTGTCGTTTGCAGTGAAGAATTAAAATATAAACTATTCGCAGTAAAATTTTCATTTCAATATCTGAAGTAATTACTGATAAAAAATCTAATGTGTTGCACTCGCATTACTTTCCCTACTCTTGTACAAACTGTTTTTACGAACGCTTATTCTCCACGTACTTCGTGTTAATCCAGATAAACATTGGCAGAAATTAGCTTATTGCTAATTTGCTTGTTGGTGAAAGGAGAATATGGTAGGCTTTAAGCGATAGTCAAATCCTTTAGGAGCTGGTTGCTATGTGGAGCATTTCATCCTCTTTGCGTGATGAGGACATAAAAAAAACCCAATGTGTTAACCTCACATGACTTTCTCTACTCTTGTGCAAACTATTTTAACAAACGCTTATTCTCCATCTATATATTAATCGAGATAAACCTTATCGCTAATTTTCTTGCAGATGGAAACTGAATATGCAAATACAGTAGACTTTAAGCGATAGTCAAATCCTTTAAGAGCTGGTTGCAATGTAGACAATGTGAAGCATTGCATTCTCTTGGCATGTCTAGGATTTGAAAAAAAAAAAAGGATTTCCCATTTGAGAAAAAGTATAAGCATTGGAAAATTCCAACAAATAACAAGGAATATCTCGGAAATGGTTCATTCGACAAAAATATATATGACATAAATTGTGTGTTTTAACAGAATCTGCATTTTTTGTGTAGTAACATTTTGTCTATCTCTTACAGTTTACCACTTAAGCAAGAGTAGTTCAGAATGAAGAGGACTTGGGGATATTTCCAGCAAATTCACCATAAGGATTTCATTTGTCATAAAAGTATCTTAAACATATGATAGTGTAATCAAAATCGTTAGAGCCATTTTTGAGAAAAACAAAATTTTCAAAAAATTTTCCATGTAAAGGGTAGTCTGAGGAGGAGGGATTTTTTTGAAAATATTTGTACCTCATCTTTAAAAGATACTGAACCTAAATGCCAAGTTTGGTATTTATCCGACTATTCGTTTATGAATTATGCTGTTCACAGTGACACACACACAGACCTTTTTCTAAAAATCTGATGTTACACTCACATTACTTTCTCTACTCTTGTACAAACTATTTTTACAAATGCTTATTCTCCATCTACTTCATGTTAATCGAAATATCGAGATTTTAATCTTATTGTTAATTTTCTTGCAGATGCAAGGGGAATATGGTAGCCTTTAAGCGATAGTCAAATCTTTTAAGAGCTGGTTGCTATGTAGAGCATTCTATTCTCTTTGTATGTCCAGGACATAAAAAAATGAATAACGATATCCCATTTGAGAAAAAGTATTGGAAAATTTAAGGGAATAACAAGCAATATCTCGAAAATGGTTCACTCAACAACAAAACATGTATATGACATGAATTATGTATTTTAACGCGATCTACATTTTTGTGTAGTAAAATTTTGTCTATCCCTTATGGCTTACCAGTTATGCAAAAGTCGTTCACATTGAAGAATACTTTTGGAGACATTCCCAGAATGTCATGAAAGTATTTTAAATATATGTTATTTTAATCAAAATCGTTAGAGCCATTATTGAGAAAATTAAAATTTTCGAAAAATGTTCCATGTAAAGGGTAATCTGGGGTGGAGGGATTTTCTTGAAAACCTTCGTGTCGCATCCTTGGAAGATACTGAACCTAAATACCAAGTTTGGTGTTTATCCGACTATTCGTTTCTGAGTTATGCTGTTCACAGACAGACACACATACACACACGGACGTTTCCAAAAATACTTTTTTTGGATTCAGGAGGTCTCAAAACATGTATTTCCTGTGTAATCTCGGTATCGAATTTTTGGGTGCAATGCAATACATCCCCTACCTACTATACGTAGTAGAGAAAGTAAGAAACGAATGAGTTCCCATTAGAGAAAAATTATATGCATTGGAAAATTCCAAAAAATAACAAGGAATAACTCAGAAAGGGTTCATTTGACAAAAAATGAACAGGACATAAATTGTATGCTTTAATATGATCTACATTTTTGTGTACAAAAATGTTTTCTATTCCTTAAGGTTTACCATTTATGGAAAAGCCATTGAGAGTGAAGAGAAGTTTTTGGGGACATTCCCAGGAAATTCAAAATTTAAATTTAATTTGTCATGAAAATATCTTAAACGTATGATATTGTAATCAAAACCATTAGAGCCATTTTTGAGAAAATCACACTTTTCGAAAAAATGTCCATGTGAAGGGGGGTCTAGGGTGGGGAATTTTCTTGAAAATCTTCGAGTCGAAACTTTGAAATATATTGAACCTAAATACCAAGTTTGGTATGTATCTGACTTTTCGTTCTGAATTATACTGTTCACAGACATATACACGGAACCTTTTTCAAAAACGCTTTTTTTTGGATTTAGGGGGCTTCAAAACATGTTTTTCCGGTGAAATATTGATATCGAATTTTTGGGTGGAATGCAATACTTTTTACTATACGTAGTAGTGAAAGTAAGATTTGGTCCCCATAGTCCAGAACGTCATAATTCACATTTACAGTATACCTGATTCAACCAAATTCCCCTTTAGTGAGGAGTTAAGCCATTATAATAATACTAGTCTGCATGATATCGAATGACTGAAAACTCACTTTTTATGCTGATTTCAGAACTGCTTTTAGTTTTTCTTTCTATACGTACAGTTTTTTCACAATTTCACTTCAAAAATATAGAGTTGAACCAGTAGATGATAAGTACTGTTGAAGGGAAATTTATCACTTCTTGGAGGGAAATTTCTCAATACAGACTTGTAAGTCTTTAGGTTGTTACACCTGTAGATGCTGGTTGTTATTTGTAATTTAGGCATTGTTGCTAATATCAAAGGCATGCATTACCAGTGCTATATATCGTGATTGAAGTTATAAATACATTATGGCTACACGCAAGTGTGTTCAGAATGCAAATGTTTTCTGCTATATTTGTGGAAATTATACAGTGCTTCAGCAGAGAAATAATATAACAGACTTTGTGAAAAAAGGTACCATGCCTATTTTAAAATGAAACTTGGTAACCAAGACAAAGCTTGGGCTCCAAAGACTGTTTGCCACTATTGTGTTCAGAGGATAAAAGGAAAGAGATCATGCATGCCGTTTGCAATTTATATGATGTGGAGGGAGCCTAAGACCACCTTAAAGATTGTTATTTCTGTTTAGTTAATGTTCAGGGGTGCAATTCGAAAAATGAAAAACACATTGTGTATCCAAGCATTCCTTCAGACATCAGGCCAGTTCCACACGGAGAAGATCTGCCTGCTTCTCTTCCTCCAGCTGTTTTAGAGAACTTGGAATAAGATGGTGTTGAAATTGAACCTCATGCAATCACTGAAGACGATTCTGATGATGTCTACCGCCCTGAATACGACGTGACTCCACAACTGTTCTCTCAGAGTGAACTAAATGATCTAGTACGTGATTTGAATTTGTCTAAGGAATCTGCAGGGCTACTAGGTCCCGACTTAAAAATAAGAATCTTCTGGAGCCAGGAACACATTACTCATGGTACAAACACAGAGAACAAGAGCTAGATCCTTTTTCCTCACAGGTCGAGTCCTTGCTTTACTGCAATAACATAAACGAGTTAATGCACTTTTATGACATTGAACATGATCCTACTCAGTGGAGACTTTTTATAGATTCATCCAAGAGGAGGGAATGCATAATGGGAATGTGTATGGGTCCATTCCTGTCCCAATATTCAGTTCAAATGAAAGAGAGAGTTGAAAACATGAAGATACCCTTAACAAGTGTCCAATACGAGGAACACAAATGGCGTATCTGCGGTAATTTCAAAGTTATTGGAATACTATTGGGACAACAAGCTGGGATCACAAAAATGCCTTGTTTTCTGTGCGGATGGGACAGTCTGGCAAAGCAAAGGCATTGGAGTGTAAAACTATGGCCACAGCGGAGAAACTTGTTGTCTGGAACCAAAAACATCCTGCACGAACAGCTTGTAGAGAGACAAAAGATATTGCTTCCGCCACTACACATAAAATTAGGTTTGATAAAGGAATTTGTAAGGGCTCTACCACAGGATGGACCATACTTCAAGTACCTTTCCAAGAAATTTCCCTTCATTACACAAGAAAAATTAAAGGATGGAATTTTTCTTCATCCTCAAATAAAGAAATTGATGAAGGATGAAGATTTTGAGAAGACAATGAATGAGAGAAATAGAAGCATGGACCGCTTTCCGATCAGTTACTGAAAACTTATTAGGCAATAACAAAGATCCTAATTACAAGGCCATTGTCGAAACAATGTTGGAAAATTTCAAGAAGATGGGTAGTAACATGAGTGTAAAGATGCATTTTCTGCATTCATATATCGACTACTTTCCAGAAAATCTGGGACATTATAATGAAGAGCAGGGTGAACGTTTTCACCAAGATATTAAGGAAATGGAGAGGAGGTACTAGGAGAGATGGAATGAACCTATGATGGCCGACTACTGTTGAATGTTGAGGAAGGACAGTCATCTTCAAGGATCTGCAAGAAAGTCAAAGAAGAAAGTTTGAAAAAATTAAATGAAACGCTTTGGCTTCTTGTTTTGTTAAAATGCAGTCATGAAATAAATTAGGGGAGTTCTTGAGAGTATTCTTAAAATGTTTCTTGAATAAAAACTTACCTTGTTTGAAATGGTATTTGAATACTTTTCTACGCTCATCAGTAAACTTGTCAAAACATTACTTCTTATTTTGTGTAAAAACCTGACGTGATAGAAAAAAACGGAAGTTATTTCTGGAATCAGCTAAAAATCTGATTCAAGAACACATAGTTTTAAGAAATCATATGACAAAAAGTTTGAAAATTCAAACTAGTGTAATTAGATATCTTTGCTTTGGAATGTTATGAAATTTGGCACACATCCACTTCATACATCAGAGACCTTTTTAAAGAAAGTTGGCCATTTCAAATCATATTTCAGTAGCGGCGCCGCCGTCAATATTGCCATAGGAGAACGGGCTCCGTTCACTAAAACTCCTACAACGGTACCCTGGCATCGTTAATTCTTCGCGGGAATACTGGGAAGAATAGTTGTAAAATGGGGAAACACAGAACTCAGAATTTTGATTCAGAGTAAGATTTTGTGATGTTTTAAATCTTTCTAATTTAGTAGCTAATTCCGGATTAATCTGTCACCTCAAAAGCAATATTTATAAGTTGCTTTGAGAAGAGAAATCTGCTAATAAAACCAATTTAACATATTTATGTTATAACGTTAGCTTCAGAAAGAAGCAGCTAACGTTCAGAGTTATACAGAGCAGCTATTTCAGAGTTGTGCAGACTTCAATCGTCTTGGAAAATCCATAAAAGTCGGACAGTAACTACTATACGCAAAGATGCCGATATACGTATATTCGACAATAGCTTCCACTGACGTAGCGACACGAAACCTGTAATTTTCTTTGACTTCTACCAACAGGTAAGAAAACTTAATTTCTAATCTGACTATAATTTCTTAATTTCAATTGTCTGCCTCCTGAACTTAACCTACAAGAGTGCTTGGGATGAGAAAGTTGCAAATTCTGCATCAATTAACGTTTTAAACAGTAGCATATGAAAGCGGAAATAACTCGGGAAACATTAGATGTCAAATAGAAGAGAAAAGACCATCAAATAAGAAAAATAGCTTAAAATTAATCCAGAATACTCTACTGAGTTCTTTGCTATCATTCAAAGCTACCAATAGGAATAAATTCTTGACACATAAGTAGTACATGGGGCCATTCTATATTCCCCTTGCTCTATCCACAATAATGAGCTGCATCGCGATATAAATTAATTCCAATCAGTGAAGAGATTTCTAAAAATCTGGCGAAACATTGTCAACATCTTCAAGATAACAGAAGTAGCGTTGGAATTTTATTTGTTAAAATATTTCTGTGAGTATGACGTACTTTCAGAGTATAAATCATTAACGGACGAGAGTTTAAATCATTCATGGACATGTGGATTGCTTATGCCTGCCAGCAGCATGTAATATAAAGCAGTCTATTTCTTGATAAAAGCCTTAGATGGTCAGAGATTTGCATAGATTTGTCTGCGGCATGTAGCCAAATGATGCTGAAGCGGGTAACGAGAAAAATAAACTTTAATTACTTAGGTACTCATTCATTTGTAATTTATTGTGTGAGCATTACATTACATATTTCTCTAACTGCAATGTCGGCTTAACACGTTACAGTATCGTTTTAATTACAAAGCTAAGTGATGATTCAAAATAAAATAAATCAACTATTACAAAATTAATTAGCGAAACCATCATAAAACAAGAACTAAAATTTGGTTATAGTGCTACATATATCAAGCTGATCAATCTATAATGGATAATAAACGATACCGGGTATAAAACAATTTACTAAGAATTATGTTAAATAATCAATTGTTAATTTACATAACCTATACAAGAATTGTAGTTTAAGCACAGGTGGATACTGTGGCGCAGCGGCTATAGCCTAAGGTTTTCGGGAACTCGGCTCCGCAGAGTCGGAAGTAAACAAATATAAGTAACGCTCCCGCCCAGCGTAAACATCCGAGTTTTTTATTTATGGACGCTCTTTAATTACTGTGGTCCTTAGCATCCCATTCTATACTAGGTGTGAAGGGTCGGGAGTTTTGCTCAGAGACCTATTTATCGGCCTCGAGGGTCTTTTACGTGCAGTAAATCCGCGACACGGGACAACCGGCTTTATTTCTCTTCTGAAGGAAGCCATACTAAGAATATCCCGACCTCCGCCGGGTTTGAACCCGCGACGTCTGGAACTAGAGACTAGCATGGTATCCACTACACCACGGGGGACGATAGCATAAACTCCGTAAGCGCTATCGTCAGATAGCCAGAATCTTCTGTAAGTCTATCATTCTAGAACATTCTGGCACTCTAAGCTGCTGCTATATAAGCGAGTGCTCTCGCGAAAAAGGGACAAGTGAGTCAGTCAGTGAGTTAGTGAGTGCATTTCGAGCGCGACAGAAGGTGCTGTCTCCGAGCGAGTTGGTGATTGCTGCTTCACGTGCAGTGAGATTAGGAAGTCTTGGGCTCGGCTCCCCAGTGAGTAAATCATCCGGAAGAAGAGGCTACGCCGCGCGTATTTCATACGCCACTACGCCCCGAAGAAAGTGATGTGGTTATGAAAACTAAGTGAAGTGACAGTGAAAGGTTGAACTAGATTACATTAACGAAGTGACAGTGAGAACTTAATTGATGGAGGAAAGCAAAAACAAAAAAAAAACAAAACAAAAAAGGGGGAATTTCTTCTATGTAATAAGCTTTTGAAACTGAAGTGACTTAAGCAATTGAGAAAGAGTTTGGAAAATAAGCATAATAATACCGTTGTAGGTTGAAATTTCTTCTGTAGTTCAAAGCTTTACCACAAACCAAACACTCGGGCACGTCTCCCTTTTCAATAAACAGAAAGGACTCTTCCCATAATAATAAATTAACTGGCCTAACGGATGTCCCTTCTTCCGACATGTTTGTTCCGTTTTTGTATACTCCAGAGAATGAACTGCTCAAGTGCGGGGTGCACAGCTAGCTTGACACAACAGTCGTGACCTTGCACATAATTAGCGCCACGGCCAGTTGATGATGCCTGGTCTAGTAACTTATTAGAGAATTACAGTAGATATAAGTTTAAATCTTTGCACTTTCTCTTTAGTCCCGGAGTTATTCAATAACATAACATTTACACATTTTTCACACAATACAGAAATCCTTAATATATGCAACGAAATAGAGGTGAAGCTGGTGAATATATAGACTTCGCACTCCCAAACAACCTAATTAACCTCTGTGGAAGATACATATAGTCTGCGACCATCCAGAACAACAATCGGTTCATTGATTTATAATGTTAGTAGTTTCCCTCTTTTTACAATTGTTTAACATGCCCTGCTAACGAAGTTAATTACACCATAAGCATTAAGGAAATAAAACAAAACTTTCTTACATGAGAGCTTTAAAGTATTTTTGCATTCGTATCGCATGCGTACGAGTAGTAGCTTGATAAACAGATTCGATTCTCTCTTGTTTTTCTGTGTCTTAAATTTAAATCCGGACCATCTGCATAATACACATTACTTGAATGAAATATCGGTGTCATTCGTCTTATTTTAGATGAATATTCTGTGAAATAGCAATCACTTTGTACTCCATAGCATTCACAACTGAAAGTCCATGCCTTCTTCGCAAGCATATCATTTTATACTCGCAAATCCAAGTGTTGATATGCAAGTACAAGGGCTTTGTAAATCCTTTTTAATCCTGATGTAATTTATAAAATGAGATTAAATGGTGTTTTATAGCCCATATCCGTCAGTAAGACTTGGAGTTTTCAATAGTGAAAGAATTATCAAAATCAGTTGAGTGGTTTTTGAGGTTATCCTCTAAACTCACACACATTTTCCCTCTTTGTAATATCAATACAGATTCAGCGACGTAGACTTTATTATGTTTCTATTACATAGCAACAAATACGTGTCAAGTCATTCATCATTTCCTAAAATATATATTTCCCCAACCCCCAAAAGTTGCTTATTTTCCAAACTCCTTCTCAATTGTTTAAGTCACTTCAGTTTCAAAAGCTTATCACACAGAAGAAATTCCCCCCTTTTAGTTTTTGATTTCCTCCATCAAGTTTGATAATCCTGGCTTAAGCAATATGCTTTTACGTTTCTATTATCACATCAAACAGATTTCGTAACATGTTATTTACTCCAAAGGTTAATTTACATAAACATTGTCATTGTGACAGTTTTCAACTGTCACATTACTAAGTTCTCACTGCCACTTCGTTAACGCAATCTAGTTCAACCTTTCACTGTCACTTCACTTAGTTTTCATAACCACATCACTTTCTTCGGGGGTAGTGGCGTATGAAATACGCGTGGCGTAGCCTCTTCTTCCGGACGATTCACTCACTGGGGAGTCCAGCACAAGACTTTCTAATCTCACTGGACGTGAAGCAGCAATCACCAACTGGCTCGGAGAGCAGCATCTTCTGTCGCGCCCGAAATGCACTCACTAACTCACTTACTGACTCACTTGTCCTTTTTCGCTAGAGCACTCGCTTATATGGCAGCAGCTTAGAGTGCCAGAATGTTCTAGAATGATAAGACTTCCAGGAGATTCTGGTTATCTGACGATAGCGCTTCCGGAATTTATGCTATCATCCTCCGTGGTGTAGTGGATAAGACGGTGGTCTCTAGTTCCGAGGTCGCGAGTTCAAACCCGACGGAGGTCGATGGATTTTTTCGGGTGTAAATATTCTTATTATGGCTTCCTTCAGAAGAGAAATAAAGCCGGTTGTCCCTTGTCGCAGATTTACTGCACGTAAAAGAACCTCAAGGCCGATAAAGAGGCCTCTGAGCAAAATTCCCGATCCTTCACATCTGGTATAGAATGGGATGCTAAGGACCACAGTAGGTATTCTGTGGAGGGATACAGGGAAAATATGTTTGCTCTTTCACATACATATTCTAAGAAGAAGGAAATCAGCAAATATCAAAACAAATTGGCACAGAAAAAGATTTATTTAACATCCAAAAGTGTTTCAGGGTTATTGGTCTTAAATGTGTGCCTTACTTTTTAAAGAAATTTAACTGATACGCGTTCACTTCAATTTTACAAGCAGATCCATACGAGAAGAAAGAATACCCAATTTTTAATGACCAGTGAATGTTCGTTTATAAGCATAAAACTGAAGAAATATTTCATTGCAAAGTACGATCGATCCAGAACTACATTGCTAGCTACCGTTGTCCTTAAACTCTATTAATCCTCTTAGTTCTCATTTTAAACTTAGGTCTGGAGAGTCCTAGTATCAATAATCTCTTCTTTGCTTTCGGTAGCGCCATTTTTTACATTACCTTTCGTGCTTAGTCCTGCCCCTCGTTTTGCTAATGATTATCCAAAAGTTACCTATCATGACATCTACTCTAAAAATGAACTTATTCCGCAAGGGGTAAAACATTTTTGAAACCATTTTGAATCAAATGCAACAGGCAATTTTTATGGTATAATTTTTATGCGATCCCTGATGTTTCTCTCAGGGAGAGATTTATTGAATTTAAGAGCTTTAGTAGCAAAACGGTCGTGGTAATAGTTGATGAAATATAGGGTCTTTCAACAAGAGTGTCATATCTTTGAACTTAAATAAAACACGTTCTATAAATAAGAGGTTTATTTCTTTTTTTATTTTGGAACATAATTAATGTCATTACGTGTGGAGGAGAACATCAGTTAAGTGACCGCCACGACTTCGCTGGGTTGCGCAGATACGGTTGACCCAATTTTCAATGACAGAAGAACGCAAATTAGGTCCAACTTCACGAATAACACGCGTGACGTTATTCGTTAGATCATTTACTGTTTCTGGTTTGTTGATATGAACTCGAGATTTAACATAATCCAACGGGTTAAATTACATTAACTCGGAGGTCAGTTAACATCACCACCACGGGAAATGATGAAACCTCTGTAATTCTCCTTCAAGAGATAGATTGTTTCGAGAGCAGTATGACACGTGGCAGCATCTTGCTGGAACCAGATGTTTCTGAGATCCATACCATTCAATTGAGGCTAAAATAGTTCCTTATAAGAGCCCCGGATCTTTCTTCATTGACAGTTAGAGCTTCTCCATCTTATCTTGAAAAAAATATGGACCAATGATTCCACCATACCAAAATCCAAACCACACAGTAACCTTTTGCGGATGAAGTGGTCGTTCTTGAATCTGCATTGGATTATATTTCTCCAATAGCGGCAATTTGTTTGTTAACACAACCATCCATCCAAAAGTGGGCTTCCTCGCTGAAGATGATTTTTCGACAAAAATCCGGGTCAGCTTCCAATTGCTCCATAGCCCAGTCAGCGAATACACGGCGCAACCTATGGTCGTTGGGCTTTAGTTGTTGAGTTAACTCCATTTTGTAAGCGTGAAACTTCGAGTCCAGATGCAGAATTCGCCAAGTTGTGGCCGGCAAAAGCCCCAATTCTTGCGCTTGACGAGCGCTTACGTCGATTACGTACAGGCGTACTTTGATCGCTGACAGAACCACTTCTTTCAAACTTATCGATCAAACGCCGAATCGTTCTCTCGCAGGGACGATTATGTATACCGTAAACTTCACGCAATACACGGAAGGTTTGGCGAACAGATGATCCATTTTGATAATAATTTTTGACAAGTTCTACGCGTTGTTGAATGCTGTAACGTTCCATGGCTATTTGTCAATAACAACTGTAACGACATGAAAAAAATGACTGCTGTAGCTCAATAATAACATGTTAAAGATAGGACACTGAGGGGCGTTCATTGAAAAACTTTGTTTTCTAGCAGCCCTGGTCACTATTGATGTAAAACCACGTCCCACAATCTTTGTAAAGGGTTTCTGAGACCCGTTGAAATGAAAGGCTACAAGCTTCCGTCTAATTGTAAAGCATTATTCTTCGATTTTCAAAGTTATAGACTTACTCGTGAAAGACCCTGTTGCTACTTTCACTCCATTAGCACAAAACATACCTAAGATGTGCTTTCAAACATCAAACCATCGTTCGATGTCATGATTTTGGCACAACGTTCTGCCTGCCATAGACCAGAAAGAATGTAATCATTCAGAGCAAAAGGATTTCCCACAATGTTGAAACTCAAATCGTTAAATATTTACTCGATGAGATGCAGAACTTAAAGAGATTCATGAGAAATGATTTTGAACGAATTAAATGTAGTTGCCAAAGGATTTGACATTTCCTCTCACTCCGTTATTAGGATGCCGCTTAGTAGACCACTAAATTGGAATGAAAAAACCCTTGAAGAAGAACTTCAACTACAAGCAAAAGATGAATGCAAATCTTGAGTACTTTTTCCTCATTTGATTTCGTCATAGCATATTTAAGAATTAGTCTTGGTGTTCTGAATTGGTATGTGATCTTTTTTCAATAATTGTGACTTTCTTGGACTTATATGGTGATAAACTCAAAATAAAAAACAAAGCTCTTGATTCCAAATACTCTAAATGATTTGTGGATACACAAGGCTTAAACGAAGAAATACTGCATGTGTACTGTGTTGACTCAGAAAAGGGGAAAAAACTTGAAGCCATTTTTGTTAACTTATACACCGGAATAACATTCTTTTGCACAATTCCAATAATAGTATTTATACATGAGAGATTCATCAGTAAGCTGGCCAGTTCTCAAAACCTGGCAGAGAAGTCAACTGGCCAAAACCGTCTGAACCATTTGGCAATTTTAGACATAGAAAACGAATTGGCAAGAATGTAAACTTCTCTGATGTTATTAACCGTCTCAGCAGAAAAAAATCCATGAAGGTGTGTACGTCTCGCAAAATTAGAAGATGTACAAACGATATGCCGCTTCTTCCTAAGAGACTATAAACGCAAACTTTTGACAAACCATGTGTCTTTGTTGTACAGGGTGGATTCTGCAGACAAAACGAACTGAGAGTTGTCACATGTTCCCGCAAAACCTTTGCTTCTCTTTCACTCACTTCCTTGCTTTTTCTAATAAAGATTACAATGTTGTTAGTTTATCTAGTTTCAAGTAGACAAGCGTGGCATATGCATCTAAACGCCAAGAAACCGCAGTAAATGCAGCATTAAGTGTGCTCAAGTTGAACAAAAACAGTCGGCAATGTGGATATATGATCAGTTACTCATCCCAACCTGCAAGTTTGTTGGCACCATCCAACTAACACTCCTCTAGAATATCAGAAGAAAATAGGAGCCTTATTCACTTGTTCACTTCTTTCAAGCGACGTATCCTTTGCACCTTTACTAAGTTTTGTGGCAAGCGTATAGCTTGGTATCTTATTCCAAACCATTCAGTAAGTTTAGGTTAGACGTATGTGAGCCATTTTTAGGTCTTCAAACAGCTCAATCTCATCTGTTACTATTAATTTCAGTTGCCTCACAATTTTACGCTACTAGATTTCATTAATTCATTTTCATTTTTACAGCAAATACGTATTTTGGAAAGCTTTCTATTTTACTAGGCATATGTAAAGTAATTTAAAATAAGAAAATGCTAAGACCTAGGCCTAACTGGATTTCGTTGTAGACTTCTCATATTTGTAAAAAAGCCTTAAATAGGTAAAATTGCGTTAAATATGCCGCACTCGTTGATCAGTAGAAACATGTTAGATCCAATTCGCTTTTACAAATATTGTAACCGGTATTAACTTTAAATTTTAATTTTTCGCAATAATTAAATCTTTTGTCGTCTATATACCTACCACAGTCCATTGGAAAGAAAAACATTTCACAAGCACAGTGCAGTTTTTATTAATTTGGATGTTATTATGTGCAATATTTTAACAGTGAAATAACCTTCCGCACAAATGATTGCCACTGATCCGTAACATAGAGACGACTGCAATAAAAATGGCGTAGCCACCAATTTCTTTTTCTCCCTAAAAAAAGCACAATAAATTAGGAAGAGAAGGAGTCTATAATTTAATTTGAGGTCCATGATTCTGTTATTATGAATCCTTCTTAGGTTTCGCTAACCATATCAGCTGCCTCTTGTACACGTCGTCCACTGTAAACTTTTACTTTCTCTAGCACCTACTTAGAGAGAGGAAATGTTGCATTCCGCTCAATTTCTGGAATTCACCGCAAATACATGTTTTGAATCATCTAAATAAAAACAATTGAAAAAGTCTTTGCGCGTGCGTGTATGTATGCAAGTGTTATGTGTGTGTATGTGTGTCTGTGAACAGCTTAACTCAAAAATAAAATATGATATAAATACCAAACTTGTTATTTACACTCAGTATCTTCCAAGTATGCGACATGAAGATATTCAAGAAAATACCCCACCCTAAACTACTCTTTACGTTGAACATTTTTTCCCTATTCTAATGATTTTGAATAAAATACCAAATGTTTAACATATTTAGATAATTAATAAAATGTTCTGTCTTCAATTTTCTGGGTTTGACAGTGGAGTCCCCTTCATTTGGAAGAATTTTGTATAACTGCTAAACGAAAGAGATAGAAACCAAAAATGTAGATGTCTTTAAAATACCCAAGTTATTTCAAATGTTTTATTTTTACTGCATCAGCCATTTTCCAGATATTCGTTGATATAGATTTGAATTTTTGAACATTTTGTCATTCTATGTTCACCACTCAGTTGTTTCTCGCGGTGTCAAGGAAAGAACATGATATTTCAAAGCCAGCATAGAGCGACTCGCTTTTTAAAGATTTGGCTATTGCTTCACCCTTCTTCATTCCCTTTTTACCAACAGCAAAATGTGTAACCAAACTATTTCCTCAAAAGTTTATCTCGATTAACAAATAGATAGAAAAATTAGCTTTCACAAGAACACTTTGTAGAAGCTAACCTAAGAGAGTGACTACACACAGTCAATGTAGGATGTGTTTATTGTAGGGGACACCTCGTGCACGGTGACCAGCTTGATCATTGTGGCTACATCTCCCGGGAGGCAGGGATGAGGTGAATGCTCCGTAGGTCTCAGATCCGCAGATAGACAGACCCTCAGAGACGAGCAGAAGTCCCCAATATTTCCAGTTTGAACACCCGTGTACCAGTAGAGGAGAAGAATTCCGAGAGAGGGAGATGAAGCGACCTTAACGGGCAGGACAACTCACCATGGTGTTCACGGGGAGAAATCTTTCCAATGCACAAGCATCCACGCCATCTTCCCGACACAACCAACTCCGTAGGGTCTGAAAAGTGAAAGGGAGAGATGAAAGGAGAGGGAATGGGGAAAGGAGAAATCGTGATAGAATACATCACCCTGGCATTCGCCTAGGCACCCAGGGGAAAACCATGAAAAACCGTATACTCACAGTGCACGGTCATGGGAATCGAACCCGCGACCTCCCGAATGCGGACCATAGACGTTGTCGCCTAAACCATCCCGCTCTACAGTCATGTGTATTTAACACATCAGGGTTTTTCATTCGCATCACATTTCTTACATCTTTATTCTTTACCAGTTAGCTGCCCGACGTTGCATGGGTTGCTTTATAAACACGAATGACTAATTTAACTTCATTTACCTACCACCCATTCTTTATGAAAGTATTTTATAATGATAAGAAAGGTTTTTAAAGTGAACCCTTCCTATTTAATGTTTATAATTATAATTTCGCACAGCCCCGGCTATTCCTAATGACGTATGGAAAATCTCGATATTCACACAAAAGGATATAAAACATAGGCAAAACGGCTGACTTTCTTAACCCCTCCGCCGACAATCTTGCAAGATCTGCATAGCCTATAAGTACCCTATGGTGATGGAACAACCATCGGTGGAAATAGTCGAGTAATTTTGCAGATAATCACAATATGCGACATTTTAAACCTTTTTACCTTCTCTTTGACCCCATAATTAATTGGATGCATAAATGCTACATAGTTTTCACATAGTACACAGACCCTTAACGTACACAAGGAAATAGAGATGAAGCTGGTGAACATAAAGATCCCCCCAGGCCACCAAGTTAACCCCTTTGGAAGAGACACGTAGTCTTCGACCATCTGGAAAAATAATGTGAGTTGTTAAATATAAAATATAGGTTGATAGATTTACAATGCTAGCTGGACACAATTGATTTTTATTTTTATACAAATATTCAATAAAGCCTGGTAACAAACTTAATTAAAATATACAAAGAAATAAAGATAAGCTCTTACTTGAGGTTCTTAAAATATGTTGGCATTGGTGTCATACGTGTATGGTAACGTTATGAGAAGAGACTCGAGTTTGTTTTGTGTCTTCTTGCTATATTGTGCACATCTACCTGCATATTGCTTGGAAAGAAGTATCTGTGGAACTTGTCTTATTTTATATGCATATTCTGTGGAGTAACAACAAATATTTTCTACTCCGTTGCACTCTCAGCTAAAAGTCAAACCCTTCTTTGCAAGTACGTATATCCTCTTATAGCTCCAATGCCTGCGTATTCGAGATCAAGGGCTTTGTAAATCCTTTTTAATATTTTAATAGTTTGTGAAATGAAATTTGGTGTTTCATAGGTCATGTCCGCCCGAAAGAATTGGGGTTTTCAAGCGAGAAACAAATATCGTTTGAGTGATTTATGAGATTATCCTTTATTTATGAAGTCTCATATTTCTGAAACTATAAGCTACTACCGACTGTTCCAAGCATTCGCAAGTTTCCTTCTTTGTTCCCATTCCATTTTTCGTTCCATAATATTTATCAATCTCCTCGTTGTGATTGGTTCTTTATGCACTATATGTGTTTTTCTAAATGTCGACCTGTGTATTAATATTGGTTTACTGCAAGTCTTCCTTCTCCAGTGAAATCAGATTAAATATTTTAAGTCTGAAGTAATTGTTCTTGAGACTGTAGTTTAAAAACGCTGTGGTATAGATGCTTTATTCAGAAACGAAAGAATGATGATTTAGGGATTGCGATAATAAATGTTGCTCTAATAGGTATTTTATAAGTATCAGAATATTATATCAACGTAATGCTACTCTCTTTGTTTATTTGTTTATTTATTTATTTATTATATTCAATACTTGAAAGCGGCTGAGACTGACCCATAAAACCTGCTTTTAAGTTAAATTTTTAACCGGCCACATATGCTGAGCCACTTTTCTGTTGCAAACGCGTTCTATCCGTTTTTTGTTGTTTTTTTTGGAGGGGTACTTTCATAAACGCACCTCTATTATGTACTTTCAAAGGGATTGCATAGACAAGGCACACAAAAGCTTATTTATTTGTTTTAGATTGTGCCAAATTGACCCTTCCCGGAGAAATCTACTCTAGGCGACTATGCGCTGCACTAAAGGAAGGTTGACGTCTATGGAAAAAATAGTGAAATGAGTATGGTGGTGCTTTGTAAAGGAGACGTCAAGATCAAGAAGAAAGGGCAGAGTTAATTTGATTCACTTAGTACGTCGGCGAATGTGGTTGTCGACTGCGCAGGCGCCGGTTCAGTCCCAGCTCTGCTCACCGTGCAGTGGACGAAGCTGTAGTTAATCTTTCTTCGACGGTGAGGAATTTCACGAGGAAATCAGCAGGCCAACGTTTAGGCAGAAGGCATTGCGGACAGTGTTTCTAAATTCCTTTTGGTTTAACTTATTCAAAATTATCTTTAGTAATTATTAACCGGAAAAGATTGATCGTGCGAAATATAGACTTATTGATGTTCTAAATTTGAAATATATCGGTAAATGTGAGAGCAGGAAGCAAGTATATAATAATTGTAATTTAATTCAATGGATTGAAGCCGTAAAGAATTTAAAGAATTGTGGAAGAATAAGGGTTTCTGAAATTGCAATTATCTATTTTATAGAAGTGTAAGCTTATTAAATGAAAGAAATTCGGCTTATTAATTGATTTATGTAATATATTGTCAAGTAGTAATCTGCCATCATTCCGACTTTAATCCACTTACTATTGTGACAAAAACACATGTTTTAAGATTAATCATGATATAAAGCTACATAGAAATAGTGTCTATTACATAATGATTCGCTACATGTGGAAAGTTGAATCTCGGGTCAACTGGTCTATGTTAGCTAAAGCTCCTGGGGAATTTTCATTAACATTATAACTAAGACCCGAAGTTTGGGACCCGGTGTGCGTTACGATCAACTGGGGCTACGGTTTAACGTTAGCAAAACGTATACTTAGTGATAGCACCTCTTTTTTGGTAAGAGGTGTTTATGGATATTCTTACTGATGGCTTAGGAACACAAGGGTCCCAGCTTCCGAGCCTTAGTTTTAACCCTCGTAGACAGCAACCCCCAAATATGAAGTACACAATAGCGAGCGTGGTTAATGTACCAGAGTAATACGCTATACATTGGGACGTTTATGTTGTTCGATATTGTTATCTCTACCGTCCATCTTGTTATGTTTGTGTTGCCCAATTACTTATTAATTTTCTGGTTCTTTCTCGTCTCACCTTATTCATTTATTCAGTTGGTAGAGCCTGTATAAATTATCAGGTGTGGTGGCGGGTACAGAAGATTATTATGAGTAATATAACATATAAAACACAAGAGTCGCTGAATAATGCTCTCCCGTTAGTGCACACGTTATCATTGTATGACGCTTTGCTCTGCTGTATGCTTATTTAACTCGTTCCTTGAAGCTGTTTTATATTAAAAGTGGATATGGCGTTACAGTTAACAAACAGCTTGCTAAGTTCACACGTAGCAAGTTGCCTATTTATCACAATTACATAAATTTAATATCTGCGCACCCGTATGAATAAGAACAATACAAATCTGTTATAATTATGGTGTAGTCTAATTTTATCGGGTAATTATCTCTCACGTTCTCAGAACGTAAGCTACTATGATCTGCATATCATCCACAAACTAACGATAGCTTGGGTACACTATCACTTACTTAAACAACTTGAACATTTAAAAATCTGTACCTTCAAATCTAATTGACTGTTTGGACTCTCCTTGAAAGCTTTTAAATATAATTCTTACACCACCATTTGCTGTTACTGAGCACGTGACTCGCTTTATAACTTTTGGTGTTGCAACGTTGTCTCTGCTGGCTACCAGTTGTAATCGAGTTTTCCTAGTTTTCTCCCTAATCTTCACATACAATACCTCAAGATTGTGTTTGTTTTCTACCCAAGGTTGCCTGCATCGTCACACTGAAATGTAGCTTTTCTGCTGTTTTCTGGTATCTCACAGCTCTAACGATATTAATACACTCATACATGAAAACATCTTACATAAAAATTACAAGAATATCATTATGAATATTATCTTACTTGTTTTGATATCAGAGTATTAAATAATATTATCAGGGCTATTCATAATTGCCATATCAGTTAATATTATTGGTATTTACAGGTGACCAGTAATACTGTCACAGCAAAATAGCAGATAAATGCAGTTGCTTTTATCTGTGTTTTAGACCTTCCCAGTAATATTCAGTGCAAGGGAACTGTTGTTCGAAATAAAGCTAGATGCTAATAAGGGAGCTATTTACTTTTTTATGCTATCTTAGAGTGGATTTCTAAGAAGAACTTTATTTTTGTTTTAAGCGTCGAAGATTGTAACATCTTCGCAGAACTCTTTTGTAAAGTGGTATGGTTTATGAAATGCAGGTTTTAAAGGAAAATATTGTCACATCCATAACTGGATGGACATAGGGGGAATAGCGGTTTCAGGGTAGAACATCTCAAGCTTGGCTTAATTTTACTTGCTTGGTTTATTAAATTCAATATCTTCAATGTTGAGTTTACATTGAAGGGGGAACAAAGCTAGAGTATATGTAAGATCTTACCTTGAAGTGCTTGTCGTGTGTAATGTGGACGGACCTGTGAACTCATCGTTGTAGATAGCAGATTAAGATGCTGATGGGCAGCGATTTGACCCTGTCTAGCATGTGTCGGTCTCCCCCGAGCGGCGCTTAGGCGCTTGCTTAAATAGGCAAGAACCGACTCAATCTTAATGACGCCTATGTCCTGTTTGTGGTAAGCCGACGCCATACTTTAAGTATGATTGATCAGACTTCTGTAGGATTGAGCGGAAACACGCGATCGGTTCCATGTTGCAAAAGGCAACATTATTCTAAGAATGTCCATGGGAAATGACGCAAATGAAAAGGTCCCTTGAGCCAAACCTAGGAAATGAGGTAGCACACATACGTCCTGTCACGTACACATCTTAAGAAAGTTTCTTAAGGCAGAAAATCAGAATTTAGAAGAATGAGCCATATTAATGTTAAGATCCAAATTAGTGTAAAATAAACGAGTCCGTCTAACATCACATGCGACAATATGGATCACGTGACAGTTTGTAAACTATAAACTAATAATTCGCTTTTGGTGTTTTGAAATGTTTTTCACCATTTCTGCTTACTCCATTTTTAAGACAGAAATTTTGTTGATATAATGGCAAGCCAAAGATTAATCCGCGAGAAAGCTAGAATTAGAATACATAAAAGATTAATTATCCTTATAACACTGCAGTTTAAATTATAGTTTCTGCAAGCCCTAAAATGTCTGAAGGAAGCGAAGTAGAACGAAGGGGGTGAACTGAAAGAGAGGTTGACAGCATGAATGACAAGTTTGGGATACAACATCTCTCTCGCAGACTGATAACAAATAAACTGAGGATGATAGTACTTAGAGCTATCAGGTTAATCCTATAGCTTAGGGTCTGCGCGTCTGGTTGTCAGGAGTCTTAGTTACTTCTCCCGGACTCACCATGGCAGTTTTCCTGGTTAGGATCATTCCAGTAATGATTCTTGCTGATGCATGGATGTATGTGACTGAATTTTACTTAATGCTTTTCAGTTATTTCTGTCATTATGTGGGTTACACGGTTCAATGGAAAACCTTAGAGTGAAAAGAATTGCGGTTGAAAATGATTGAATACAGCTGTCTTACAGAACTTTATGAACCTAATGAGAGGTCCGGAGCTTACCTCATTAATTGGGATAAATAAACATGGTACAATCTCTCTATCGTGCTACTTCCTGTTGACTATAAGACCTATAATTATCCATATAGAAATAATCTCATGACATCTATGGTATATTTGCTTATGTTATGTGTTTCACTAATATTAATGCTAAAAATGAAATAGCCTATTGTAATTGCACTTGTTATTTTGATTACTCACCGATTGCAGGTATCCCGAGAGGTCTCCTGTACCTTCCCTGGCCCAGAGAACAGGAATACCAGCGGTAGCAGCAGCCAGCGCCACTGAGAAGCCCGCTGGACTGCCCCCCAGGATCAGCACCGCGATGACGTGCTTGCCCTCCAGAAGTGCACAAGTGCGCTCCAACATTCCGGCAGAGAAGCGCTGGTCCTCGGGCAGAGATATCACTAACGGCGAAAGTGTCACATTGGCAAACATACGTGTGACGTTGAGCATGCTCTTGTTGAAGGCGCGCGAGAAAGTTTGAGCATGTGTTTCGCTGAAGGCCACTGCGATGTGCATTGTTGAAACACCCGTATTGCTGGAATTGGCTCTTCTCCTCTGCGAAGGTTCGGCTGGGCGAATGTTCAATGACAGTATCGTAGGTAAGAGAAGTACGAGGAAGAGAAAAAACACTAATGCCACCCCTGAGGAGTTCGGAGGAAGTACCGAGCGTAGATTATACCCGTTTCTTTGACCTTTTATAGAAAACATCTTGATGTGGATAGATTTATTTCTGCGTCAATGTTATTCAGAAAGCCGAGAATTAAAAGTCAATGGCTCTAGTTTGGGCCCTATCCGTTGGGGTACTTCAACACGAAAGGCATATTATGAGCCTGTTGTATGTTTTTCTGCTAAAAGTAACATTGCATATTATTTTGCAATGGCAGGTGATATATCAGAAGATAAAAAAATATATTTCGACTAATGAGAGATTTTGTCACAGAATGATGATTTGAATATAAATATGTAGATGCAGGCAGTTAATTACACCATCCAGCATAGATTGTACCTTATAATGGTGGATATATAGATTGACTTTATTCTGTTTAATGGAGCTAATTCATTTTTCCGTGTTGAGAAATTATGTTGTAGCAAAACATAACAGCATAACATATGTTTTCATTTGAATTCAGCTCTTGTGAACTGGACTAGAACAAGAACAACGCAGAACACCCGAAAGGAATATCAATTCTTGGGTGAAGATGTGGCTTTGAAGAAAATTTGTTGAACCTCTTACATCAAAAGTGTTTGTAGCGCCATGTTCAATGGAATCTTCTTTGGCATCACCAATTCCTGAAAAGAAAAGCAAAATTAGCCAGCAATTAACAAAACAGCTACAGTAGCATTATAAGTGCTTCTAGGTCCCCATCAATTTCACTGTGCTTACAAGTACTATTCTTCACCAAATATGGAGGGTGTAGAGATACCTTTGGGAATAGAAAACTCTCTAAAATCGTGTAATGCCCAAAAATAACCTGTGAATTATAAAATATTATTTGTCAACAGGAAACCAGCTTGAAAACAGACAAAAGTTCTGAAAAATAAGATGCTTTACAGTAATAAATATTAATGATTTAAGAGAGATGGGTATATAATAGTACAGATACTAAAATTATTAGAGTAACAGCCAACATAGGCGTGGAATTTTGAGGTTGAAATCGCCTATGTACCCTTAAAAGTAGTTTATTTATTTTAATATTTTTCCAATGCTTTATCACTCAGCTTGCTCCTTACTATGCAACCTTTAGCCAATTACTTGAACGCACCACTTAGGAGGCTTTAAATGACAATAAACAAATCTTATCGTTGAGCATTTTCAATAAAGTAAAATCAAAGAGTAAATGTCTTAAGAAGTTAATTTTATTAATTATAAAGCGTAAACGCAAGACTTATACACTTACGCCTTTTTTTTGAACTAATTTATTTTATTTGCAAATCGTGTACGAAATTTGTAAGCAATAAATATTTCTAGCACAAAGTTCAAATTGTGAAAATTCGACCACAAGTAGAATCCTATAGATAGTTAAAAAATCAGGAGCTACTCAAGAAATTGATCTGGAAATTTGTACATTTGTTATAGAATATATCACAAATATCTCGTTACATTATTAAACTAATTACTTAAGCAATACTGAACTTCCTAATTTCAAGTTTTGGTCTCCTTAAGGGGTTGACGTGAGTTCGTAGCTATTCCGCAATTACTGGGGTGTACGATATAAGCAGCATATTGTTAACTGCAACACTACTACGAAATGAACTTTCGCCACATCTACCAGCACAAAAGTTTCGTTTCCAAATTTATGACATTTAGAACTTCGTGACATTTATGTCAATCGCATACTCTTATGTTTATAACAAAACAGTTCATATAAATATTGTTGTTTGGAAAGCAGTAACTACACTTTTTCAAACAATGATGTTTGTGATTCAGTCACATTAAACTCAAATAAAATTACAATTCATGGTTTTCTTTACATGCTGAAATAAATAAATGAACATCGATATAATGTTTTCCTCTTACACGTTTGCAACTCGGCTTTTATTACATCATATTTATTTTTCAAATGAGGCGATTCTTTGTGAAGATCAGTATCAAGAAAATTATTTTAACATAATTTATAGCTTTTAAAAGTTCAGCATCGAAATGCACTATTCTATTATACAGGGTGATTTATTAAGAACTGGCACATTTCTTTAATTATTCTGTTCGAAATGCACTCAATGCCCCAATTTTAGCACCAAATTAAGCAGAATGCTTTGGAATTTCGATTGCCTGTCACTATATATGCAGATGTTCATGTTTTATTCGTAATTATTAGTTTTATTGTCGGCAACTGTTTTTGAGATGTTGTTCTAGTCAACGTGAAAATGGAGTATACATTAAATGGACGACTCTTCCTTATAAAGCAGTACTGGATAACGAATTCAATTACAGCTACTTAAAGGTCATACCAGAGAGAATTTTGTGTTCGGAATCCTCCCCAAAGAAACACAATACTGGGACTGATAACCAAATTGGAAATAACTGGATCTATGGTGAGTGAAAAAGACAAAACTCCTTCATCTAGGCTTCCCACGGTTGTTGTTGACGTAAGAGCACGACTGGATCAGTCACCCAAAAAATCATTAAGACATTTGTCGCAGGAGAAAGGGTACAGCTACTCAATGTGTCAGAGAGCTGTGAAAAGTGCAGGCCTAAAGCCGTATAGGATTACGGTTGTCCATCAGTTACAGGAACCAGATAAGGATAGACGAATGAATTATTTTCGTTGGTTTCAGGCGTTCATTGTGCAAAATCCTGCCATATTACTCGTCACATGGTTCATAGATGAAGCCTGGTTCCATTTATCCAGCTATGTGACCACTCACATATAACTCACGCTATTGGGCCACCAAAAACCCACATGTTACTCATGTAGCACCTACGCACCCAGTTAAAATCGGAGTTGGGTGTGCAATATTCGCATAGAGAATAGTGGAACCAATTTTTTTAAAACAATGTGAACACTGTAAAGTACCGACGGATTTTCATAGAGTTTGCTGAGCAACTAGACGATGTAGAGCTGAGTCAAGGATATTTTCAGCAGGACGGCACTACATGCCATACATCAAATGAATTCATGGCACTAATTGCAAGTTTCTTTGACGACCGGATAATTTCCAAGAACCTGTGGCCACCGAGATCTCCGGATTTTACATCGCCGGACCTCTTTCTAAGGGCTTACTTAAAACACGGGTTTATGCCACACGTTCCCAGACATTGGACGATATGAAGCACAAAATTACACAGGAGATTCAAGCTGTTGACAACACAGTCCTCCAACGAGTGGTCAGTAACATGCAACGACGTGTTGAGTTGTGCCTTAAGCAGGATGGAAGAGCTTTTAAGCATTTGCTATAGTGGTAAATAATCTCCCAAAATTCCTATGCATTTCATAAATAATAAGTTGTCGCTAGTATAACTCGTTTTGAAACAATTAAATAAATAAATGTGTCAGTTCTTCATAAATCACCTTGTATTTTTAACAATAACTAGAAGTTTATTCCTGGCGATCAATATTTCTAGGCATCTGCATTGACTTTATTCCATTAGGTTATCGATCTTCACTAGTAAACTTACGCTTGATGTTTTTCATATGAGCCAAAAATATAGCTAATATGCTTTGGTGCCAACGGTTTTGGCCCTGACCTCTTTATTTTCCCCCAGCGGTCTACGGTAACACTCAAGTAAGTTTTGTTCTAGTAACAGCTTAGCGGAAATCCCGAAGACAATTCCATTAAAAATTCCTCCAAAAAAGGAGTACTGCCTTAATATACAAACTGAAGCTTGCTGTAGGTACTCCTGAGAGCTGGAGAGAGGCAATCGAGAAGGGAAATTAGGGTGGGAAAATTGTTCTTTCCATAGCCGATTCCAATTTTACATGTAGAAAATGAATATACCGGCATCATCACTCGTCAGCTGCTCAGAAAAGCTTCCACAGATGGCCCAACACCTGATGACGGAATGCACCAAGTACTCTAGCTGTGCTATGATTAGTTCCGCTGTCAATGGTTTTGATTGACCGGCTGTCCTACGATTAGTTCCGCTGCCAATGTTTTTGATCGACCAGCTATCCTACGACTAGCTCCACTGCCAATGTTTTTGATCGACCAGCTATCCTACGACTAGTACGCTGCCAATGTTTTTGATCGACCAGCTATCCTACAATTAGTTCCGCTGCCAATGGTATGAACGACCAGCTATCCTACGTTTAGTTCCGCTGCCAATGGTTTGAACGACCGGCTATCCTACGTTTAGTTCCGCTGCCAATGGTTTTGATCGACCAACTATTGTACGATTGATTCCACTGCCAGTGGTTTGATCGACCAGCTATCCTATGATTCGTTCCGCTGCCAATGGTTTTGATCGACAAACTGTTGTACGATTGGTTCCACTGCCAGTGGTTTGATCGACCAGCTATCCTACGTTTAGTTCCGCTGCCAATGGTTTTGATCGAGCAACTATTGTACGATTGGTTCCACTGCCAGTGGTTTGATCGACCAGCTATCCTATGATTCGTTCCGCTGCCAATGGTTTTGATCGACCAACTATTGTACGATTGATTCCACTGCCAGTGGTTTGATCGACCAGCTATCCTATGATTCGTTCCGCTGCCAATGGTTTTGATCGACCAACTATTGTACGATTGGTTCCACTGCCAGTGGTTTGATCGACCAGCTATCCTACGTTTA
This sequence comes from Deroplatys truncata, assembly GCA_030765065.1. Lineage (NCBI taxonomy): Eukaryota > Metazoa > Arthropoda > Insecta > Mantodea > Mantidae > Deroplatys > Deroplatys truncata. The sequence continues at coordinate 77,048,748 of CM060987.1, read as the reverse complement.
GTTCCGCTGCCAATGGTTTTGATCGACCAACTATTGTACGATTGGTTCCACTGCCAGTGGTTTGATCGACCAGCTATCCTATGATTCGTTCCGCTGCCAATGGTTTTGATCGACCAACTATTGTACGATTGGTTCCACTGCCAGTGGTTTGATCGACCAGCTATCATACGTTTAGTTCCGCTGCCAATGGTTTTGATCGACCAACTATTGTACGATTGGTTCCACTGCCAGTGGTTTGATCGACCAGCTATCCTACGTTTAGTTCCGCTGCCAATGGTTTTGATCGACCAACTATTGTACGATTGGTTCCACTGCCAGTGGTTTGATCGACCAGCTATCCTATGATTCGTTCCGCTGCCAATGGTTTTGATCGACCAACTATTGTACGATTGGTTCCACTGCCAGTGGTTTGATCGACCAGCTATGCTATGATAAGTTCCGCTGCCAACTGTTTCAATCGACCAGCTATCCTATGATAAGTTCCGCACAGTGCAGCACAGCTTGTAAAATATTTTGGTTAAATAAAGATTGGTACTTTAATCGTGGGGGATCGAGTGATGTGGTAAGATGGTTTCATGTCATTTTATACACTAGTAATTCTTATAAATAGCTTTCAATTTTCATGAAACTTGAAGGTCTTTGTCTGAGCTATGTTCCCTTCTCCTCAAGTAAAGTGCTACAGATATTTGCTCTAAAATCTGAATCTAGCTAAAATGACGTAACATCTAAGTGTCGCACAAACATTCAGCACACACTACTTAAAATACAATTCTTTGTTTCAAGATAGTTAGCTACACCCGTTAACATTAACAATTTCTCCTATAACATAAGGACAATTTATTGTATCCCATATACGAAATTCGAGACAACTAGAACTAGATAGCCATTTTCAATCATACAGGTGGCCTAGCTTTAAATCGCGATTCACCTTTCATTAGCAATTCTCAATTTAACTCATATCAGGAAGACGTCTTGTTTCCATAAGTACCAACAGTGTACACCTAATAAATTCGATTATATAACAATACATACGCAACCGATGTGAACAAAGAGACAGCCGCCCTCTTTGATCGCTTGATGGAGGATGTGGGAAACGGGCAGGTTGTTAAGTATCTCTTCCACTAAAAGCGTGAGGCATACATGCCGGCATAGAACTACAGAGCGTTCTGGATTTTAAGGCACGTCAGAACCTTGATTTTTGCAAACTCAGAAACACATCCATTGTGTGGGGGGGAACAATACGTTAATGCAATGCACTTTTTGCTTTCTTTGCGTTTTCACATGGCATTAGAGAGCAGATCTAAACTGGACACCTTCATCCTGGTTCTTTAATAATATAACGGAAAAAGAGTTATAAACGAGATAACACTTTTAGCTTCTTGCCAATAGAAGCAAGTGATAATTGCGTTTAGTGTGGTAGATTATCGGAACAGTAACCAAATTGTCCGACGTGCACTAAAATATTGAAAAAGATTTATCTACCTAACCGATATCGGAGTTCAAATCATTGCAATATACTACGCGCCGTACCCCGTTATTACATTTACCCACTGCAAGTACATACAAGGTAAGGTGTAACAATTTGCTGTCAGTATTAACCAGCAAGTGGGGGCTGGTTAATACCGAAACTGTAAAAATAATACATTCACAAACCACACAAACAAATATTAATCTTACTACGAAACACCCACATATCAGCATACGATTACTAAAAAAATGTAATGAGATGAAGCGATGTATGACTTTAACTGAGGGTTATCTCAGAGAAAACAATGCTGCCAGTGGGTGTTATGTTGAGGAAGTTACTCGAAGCTTTTCTTAATATTCAAAGCGAACATTCGAATATTCTTGACATTGAAATATGCTTTTGTAATAATAATAACTCATGTGACTCCTAAGTTTAGGAATGTCTTGGCCTTTGGATAGGTAGAGCCTAAGACAAAATAAATGAGCAATAGCCAGAGAGGGAGTTCGATTCGCAAACCTTCGGAAGCATTCGCTGACGCTGTGTTCACAATACACGATTTAATACCACCCTATGTTCATTTCAAAGCTATGCCATAAGTAGGAAGATACTTTTCTGTTTGGTTATATGTATGGTAACCGAGCGGTGAAAAGCACGTGTCTAGTAATTGGAACAAACTCTGTTCGAATACTTGGCGTATTTTATTTTATTGTTTAAATTTTAGTTTATTAAATATATGGCAATGCTGTATGTTTTCCATGCACAAGGTATCTATTAATTTTAAGACATTCATGCATGGGGAAAGCAGCAGTCTACAACAACCCCAGAGGAAAGCGTTACGACGCATAATACGTGGCATAAATGGATCGTCAAAGTGTGTATCTGTGTCGTGTTGGCGTTGGAATGTCACGGGATGGTCTAGGTGTATTGTGGCAGTTTGATCGCACGTTAAAATATACTTAGCAGTATAAAGATACCCTCGAAAACACCGTGGTTCCGTCTGTAAGGACCAGACATCACTATGGAATGGGCAGCAGAATTCAAATTGGTTCTCTCAAAAGGGAGATATTGACTGGCCACCTTCCTCATCAGATTTGAATCCTATTGAACATGTGTGAGCTGAGGTGAAGAAAGTTTTAGAGTTAAATTGGCCTGCAAGACAACGCAAGACAAGAGAGGTTTTGCGGGATGAAATACAGGATGTTTCATTTCCTATTTCATTTAGGACTATAATACATACACATTTCTTATTTAGTTTGAAAACGAAAATGAGGGTATTTCAGTATTTGATGTTAGGCCATAAACGCCTTAAAATGAAAGAAACCTTAGTAATTGCAAGTTAACTATGCGTAATAAACATTGGGATTTTCTGAAAAAAAATAGTAAAATTATACTCGGGACACGAGCCTCGGTAAGCCTCATTATTACGTACCTGCCTATAATCGCTCGGCTGGGATTCTATATGAAAGATGACATTAGAACGAAGTTAAAGCCACGCGTCCCGAGACACCATTGTGAACCGGCCGCGGAAATGAACTTAGATAAATATATGCTTCGAGAATCTGCTCAATCTTTTTTGGGGGGGCATAGGGTGTACATGGTGAAACCTCGAAAATATTGCAGCGTGTTGCGACATCGTTCCATTCTGAACGAACCACGTGGTCTAGCAATAAGGCATGCGCTAGCATCTCCGCGTATTGCTCCTATTTGCTTATCTAAGTGCCAGCTGTCTTGGTTTGCGAAGCTACCCAGCAATGCAGGACGTCCTATTTCCCAAAATTCTTAATGGATGTGCCGTTGATATCAAGACATTGCTCCTGTAAACGCTCTGTAATGGTGAGACAAATTACGAACAAAAGTGTTTTTTTTCTGATAGGGTTTAATCCTCTAATGCGGAGGTGGCGAAAACGTGACTCGCAGGCGCCGTTCCCTCTTGCAACCGCTGCTTAGTAATGCAGTGCGTGTTGCATATTTGGTGACTCGCGGAAGAAAGTCGTTCTCGCCACCCTTGCTCTAATGCACGACTTATTGTGCTACATATGCCGCTTTTACTCTAAATCCTAAACCGGCTTTTATATCCCTTTCACCGTCACCACAACTGAAGCGATTTGAATAGTCGTGATCGTTAGAACGATATAAAAAAGATGGACTGGGCATCCATTCAAAGCCAAACATCGCGAGTTCAAGTCCCAGCGGCTGCAGTCAAATGTTCTTGTGGTAATGGACGGGGAGGGCCCAGGTAAAATAACCGGTGTAATGGCACGCTTGGATTTTGACGGGGTTACATTTCGCCAGTCACATGGATTTTTGCATGTTCATATTAAAAAAATTGTAGTTTTATTGGAAAATTTAATATTTTTACAATATAAAAATCTATAAATAGCTTAATATTATTGCTGAAGGTTCGTATACCAGAAATTAACAAAAAAGCAGGGTTAAGATATTCTAAAACTTTCCCTAAAGATCTTTGTTGCCAAATGGCAACGCTATGCATTAGAGGGTTAAAGGGCACAACAAAAGGAAAGATGACCTTGGTAACGAAGGTCTAAATTTATTTCTATATTTTAATGGAACTCTCTCTCTCTTATCCAAAGATAATTCTCAAACTCTAATTCCAGGAGGCGGTAGATTTTCGGGGCCTTAGATGCCATGCCTTTTGCTTCTTATTTTGATTAATTGGTAATTCACTACTCCTACGCATTGTTGTTTAGACTTCCTTTTTACTCCTGAATATGTTGTGTGACTAAGAGTTTGTTGAGTAAGCGTAGTTACAAAGACGCTGCTACCAGTCAACATGTAATATTCAGTTATCTCAAGTAAATTTAGGTCATGGGCGACTGTAATTATTATGACGCTATAATAAGCGAGCTTGTAAAGTTAAAAAATCCTTCGTAACATATCCTCTCGTCATTGTGTAATTAATTGGTATGTCACTGCAATAAACGAGTTTATGAAGCTCTGTATATATTTGTTGCGTTAGTTTGGTTTGTATTACGAAAATTCAGAAGTTCAGAATATATTAGCATATTTTTGAGCTGCTGTCCAGTAATAACACTTTTTACATTGTTAGTTTTTGTTTCAATGGCTTTCACCTAACAGGTAATAACATTTATGAAATAAATCGAGATATAAGGGACATTTTATGAATCCTTCTTAAATATGTCTGGCCTTACTATCAGGGTCCCGGGAGTAGTCATATTTACTGTATTTGTAGTAGCTAGTTACACACTTATATTGTAAATAACAATCTAAATTTATTATTACTGTTGTTGTTGTACATTCCCTCCGTAATGAATCAGGCATCTGAAGATTACGTTATGCTCATCTGCTTTGACCCACATAGCCGCAGCTGTACTTTGTGTACGGTTGGTTAGGACCTTTTAACGAAGAGGTTTCCAGTTCGAATCATGCTCCCATCCTAAGAGTTTTATATTTGTAATATAATATTTACCTTACGTATACATGCATATACAGAGCAACAACCGCTGAAATCCCTGTAACATACAACCAACTTTACATGCGCGCCGACGAGATATGACTTCAAGAAGTGGACGGGGATTAAGAGACGCTGTGTGTAATCCTGTGTATTAGGTTTCAACTGAAGAGGAAGTGCGTGGCAGTCAGTTTGTTTAGTTGATGTACCAGTCGTGTGGAAATTATTCAGAACTATTACATTCAATTTTTATCTGAGTTAATTTTATAGCGGCTGTTTTTATTGTGTAACTATTAATTATAGAAGAATGTGACACTCTATTGCTCTGGGGCAAAGCTCATAATAATGTATCCTTTATTCCAAAACAGTATGTGTGCGTGAAAATATTATTTATAGTACTTTATCCTTTATTTTTTATATTAATCCATTTGCATAAACACTAATGCTGCATGCTCTAAGTAAACAACTGCAGCAGTTTATATACATTTCCAGCTTCACGAAATTGTGAATTAGCAAACAATTAAATTAAAGCAAACGTGAGAAAGCAGAGGGAGGGTGAATTGAGTAAACACAGGTATAAACTTCTAAACTCCACCACTAAGTTATGTCTGATAGCTGCATTATCATGTGTACAAATTTACAAAATTAGCCATTGAGCCAAAGCAGCGTGTCGTTCCCTCTTTTAGTCCACACTGACACGAGTAGCTAGGTCATTAAGGTAGGATTCAAGCTCGGGAGGTCTGCGGTTCAAATCGAGTCAACATAGTCTTCCTGTGGTTTTCTCCAGTTTTCATCAGTCCGCATTAATAAAAATTGCCCGGCAGGTACCCTAAACTTGGGCCTGGAACGTTTCCTTGCCGAATTTCTTTTATCAGTTATTTCATTTTATATATCACCTGAGTCACCACCTGTGGTACCGTATACAGTAATAATGAATGAATGATTTATTGTCTACCGAGTACTTAAATGCAATTGATACAATGTATACAATACAATGAAGTTACTTATTATTTCTCCTCCCCTTATATTTAACATTCTGTTGTATATAGAGGATGAATCACCGAAAACTAGCACCGTAAATATTTCGGAAATGGAAAGTGGTATTGATGTGCAGTTTTCACAGCATTGATTGGCAGTCAGGGACTCGTACTTTTAGCCTATGAACAGATTTTAATAATACCAAGAAGGTGTATTTTTTGAGCAAAGATACAATTTTTAAATGGAATAATGCCTAGTTATACCAGCAGAATAACGGTAGGGTAAATTAGAATGTCAGTGGCATTTGTTGCAACATACTAGTGCAAGTGGTTTACGAGAAATCTTATTTTGAAACTTTTACGCACCGACACTTGCACAACCTGTGGTAGCACAAACTAAAGAAAAACAAAAGGGAATTACAATATTTCTCTGAATTTTTACAAGTAAAGAGAACACAGTCCTTCAAAGGTTTGTTCAGAATGACCACCGGCAGTTTCAATATACGCTTAAAGTCTGCTATGGAAAGACTGCTGCACACGTTCTAGCATTTCAGCGGAAATTTCAGAGCAAGCAGAGCAGCAACGTCGTTTCATATCGTCTGGTGTAGTTGGTACATCCTTGTAGACAGTGTTTTTCAGCCTTCCCCACAGAAAAAAGTCTAAAGGGATCAATACCGGTGAACGGGCCGGCCAAGGTAAGGTCCTCTTCGTCCGGTCCAACGATTTGGAAACAGTCCGTTAAGACAAGCTGTAGTACTTCGTGCACTATGGCTGGACAGTCAACAGGTTGGTACCACAGATTCGTCTTAGTCTGCAAAGGAACGTCTTCTAGCATCTGTGGCAGATGATCTGTCAGGAGGCTGCGATACTTGTGCCAGTTCATTGTTCCTTCTATGAACAAAGGACCTATGGTTCACTATCCCACACCACACGTTTAAACTCCATGGACGCTGACGTTCCACTTGACAAAGCCAACGGGGATTGGTAACAGACCAATAGTGCATGTTTCTGCGGTTTACCTGGCCATGATTAGTAAATGTTGCCTCATCACTAAACAAGATACATGATGAATCTGGAGTATCATGTCTTAATGCCCATGTACAAAAGTTAACACGATTCTCAAAATCGTTTCCATGCACCTCTTGATGGAGAGAGATGTGATAGGGATGGAACCTATGTCGATGGAGAATGCGCAGTACACTTGCCTGACTTATGCCACTTCCACGTGCGATTGTGCGGGAACTAATTTGCGGATCTACTGCTACGGCAGCCAAAACATTAATTTCTGCCTCTTCTCCAGTCACTTGTTTGTTTCTGTTACGTTTTCTAGGTGTTACAGTACCGCTTTCACGTAATTAGTTGAAGAGTTGATAAACAATTGCCGAGATGGTTGACGTTTATTGGGATACGTTTCCGCATACACCGTACAGGAACAAACTGCATTCTTGCTACACTCTCCATACACCATGAGCATGTCGGTTTTTTCTGCATTATGCGGCGATCACCTCCTCATCCGTTGCTGTTAGGCTTACCTTGATGCTTCTCCCGTTGCTTCCAGAAGTTCTCAGTGGGTTGGTTCTCTTCAATTTATCCTCGGCTAGCTGCAGTAATTTTTCTTAAACTATATGGGAGCATGGACTTATCCTCGGTAAAGGAAAACGTAGATCTCGGGTGGTGATATAGGAAGACATAGACTTGCTTTGTTTATGAAAAGATGACACTGCCGTTTCTTTTTATTTAATTAACACTCGTAGTATACAAAACTGGTATTGCCGCTGTAAAATACTGTCCACCGCTGTTAAACTATGGCGTGGATATGGCACGAAATATAACTATTCTTATTGTCGCTTTCAGAGTAGCGGATCTTAGGTGTGTTGCTAAAACTATTTTGATTCCCTGTTTTGGCGCGATATCTCACACATCCTGTAGCATCTCTCCCTGACCACACATGACAAAAACTGTCGCACTGCAATGCTAAAATTCCATGATAACACTGTCTTTATTCCCTTTTTGGCGCGATGTCTCACACATCCTGCAGCATCTTTCCCTGACCACACATGACATAAACTGTCGCACTGCAATGCTAAAATTCCATGATAAAACTGTTGACAATACTGTCTTTTTGGCGCGATATCTCACACATCCTGCAGCATCTCTCCCTGACCACACATGACAAACTGTCGCACTGCAATGCTAAAATTCCATGATAAAACTGTCTTTATTCCCTTTTTGGCGCGATGTCTCACACATCCTGCAGCATCTCTCCCTGACTACACATTACCAAAACTGTCTCGAATTTTCCCCAAACAGGTCCATTTATAGTCTCAGGCTTCTGAGGCTGCTTCCTTTCCTATTGGTCCACTTTTAGCGCGACTCGACGCGTCTAACTATTTCGAATAAACTTCCAGGGATTTCATTGGTCCAAATTTAATATAAATCGCGGCTTTTCCTACATTTACCGTTAGGTTGTCCATCTCACTCACTTGGTCACGGCGAATTATCAAATAATGGGACAAAGGCTCTACACCCTCGCTGTAGGAATAATAGCACTGCGACCGAAGAGAGGTAATAAAACTAGGTTTTCTGCCTTCGAAAGCACTATTCCTGTAGCTAAAACATTCCATCGTGGACAGTATTTTAACATAGCGTTTAAATTATTTACATTAAACCATTTATAACTCTACTAATATTAGTAACCTAGATAGATACATAATGTTAAATCACCCTTCTTAAAATATACAAGCAGTATGAGAAAATGATATTTACATAGTACGATTTAACATCGATAAAAGTTAATTAATAAATTATCTGTAATTACAGTTCTTGGGCTCGGCCTAGAGTTGCCGTTTCAAATTGCCCTGTTCTGGAAAAGAATAAATTTTTCAGCACTTGATACAATTTTCTTTTCCAGAATAATTCCTCTGATTATGGCCTTTGTAGGTTTGTTTTGTTGACAGAGACCCTTCGCTATACCTGTTCCTTCACAAGGGTTCTGACAAACCAGTGGTGTTTATATTTGGGTCGTTCCCCTTACACCTTGCTATGGTTGATTCCTCTCTCCCTTTTAAAAACAGGTTTTCCGAGAGACATTCTTATACACAATACACTTCCCGCACACGAATAACTTGTAACGCAAACAAATACTCTAATACCCAAATTAAGTTCTAAAATTAAATCTATTTACATACATATTGGTACATAATTATTATGCATTTATTTATTTCTTTACATCCTTGTTTATCGGGTGTATTACCTTTACTATTTGTTCACCGGGTTGCTACCTCATTTCGAGTAAAACTAACCTGATTCTTTTCATTACATTCTTCACCCTTCTCATTCTCTAAACATTTGTATGGTTTGAGCAACTGTTTATGATATCTCCCTACGATCTTGGAATTCTTTATTTCTTGTAACTCAAATGTATCCGAGCCAAAAATGTTAATCACCCTGTATGGACCTTTAAATAAATTTTCCATTCTATGATACCTTTTTTTTTATAATTAATAAAACTAATTTATATGTTTAAAGAAAACTGTCAGCATATTGCTAGCATACCAACCAATTAATAATTTACAAATATTTCTAAATATCAAAAAAAATAATAAATATTCTGACAATAGAAGCTGTTTCAACCTTAAGACAAACTTATTCAAGCAGAAAGAAACTGAAACATATTAATGGCAAAGGTGTTTCTTGTTCTCCTTCACTATCACTAATGAGCATTTAATACTCAAGTCTCTTTAGTAATGAAAAAAAGATGTTCTGCACAACTGCTTAAGATAATTCATTAATTCACATGTGAAAGCTCTCCTTTCCAGGCACTGTAGAGTCAGGATCAATGATATTATGTCTTTCTTTTTCTTTTCTTTTTTTTTTAATGCTGGACTTTTTTTTTATACCAATACTAATTCTACAAGTTCGATCAACCATTTCTTTCGCTTCCTTGTTTTAAATTCCTGCTTTCTTTTCTGCGCCCTCTTTGACATTCCTTCAAAAACTTTCTTTAACGTCTCTTCTCCCGTTAGTGTTTTCGGATCTTTAGTTTCTAGTATCTGTAGTAATTTCCCTTCAAGTGTTTCTATTAACTTCCCCTTCATCAGCTCAACTAATTTCCCCTCTACATTCTTATCTTGTTCACTTAAGTTTCTTTCTAAGTCCTTATTCTGCTTACTTAATTTCCCTTCGAAATCCTTTTTCTGTTCACTCAGTTTTCTTTCTAAGTCCTTACTCTGCTCATTTACGATTCTTTCTAAGTCCTTACTCTGCTCGTTTGATTTCCCTTCTAAATTCTTATCTTGTTCCCTTACGATTCTTTCTAAGTCTTTATTCTGCTCATTTAATTCTCCTTCTAAATTCTTATCTTGTTCAATTACGATTCTTTCTAAGTCAATACTCTGCTTATTTACGATTCTTTCTAAGTCCTTACTCTGCTCATTTGATTCCCCTTCTACATTCTTATCTTGTTCCCTTACGATTCTTTCTAAGTCTTTACTCTGCTTATTTACAATTCTTTCTAAGTCCTTACTCTGCTCATTTGATTTCCCTTCTAGATTCTTATCTTGTTCCCTTACGATTCTTTCTAAGTCTTGACTCTGCTCATTTAATTCCCCTTCTAAATTCTTATTCTGTTCACTCACGGTTCTTTCTAAGTCTTTACTCTGCTTACTTACGATTCTTTCTAAGTCCTCATTATGCTCATTTGATTCCCCTTCTAAATTCTTATCTTGTTCACTTACGACTCTTTCTAAGTCCTTACTCTGCTTACTTACGATTCTTTCTAAGTATTCATTATTCTCATTTGATTCCCCTTCTAAATTCTTATCTAGTTCACTTACGATTCTTTCTAAGTCATTATTATTCTCATTTGATTCCCCTTCTAAATTCTTATCTTGTTCACTTACGATTCTTTCTAAGTTCTTACTTTGCTCATTTAATATGCTTTCTAAGTTCTTACTATATTCACTTAAGATCTTACCCCGCTCATTTAACTTCCCCTCTAACCTCTTATTTTGTTCACTTAATTTTTCTAAGCTTTTACTCTGCTCATCTAATTTTCCCTCTAAATTCTTATTTTGTTCACTTATGTCCTTCCTCAAGTGTTGAAGGAATATCATCAGCTGGTTTTGACCTGCGTCAATGACCTGCTCAATCAGTGGTTGCCTTTCCAGCCTAGCTTCTCCCTCTGCCTTACTCATATTTTCTCCTTCTGGTGTTTCGCTGACAATAGCCTCCCTATTCAGTTCTTCTAAACCTTCCCTTGACCTACTCATGGTTCCGTTAGCAAGTTCTACCTCCCTAGTAATGACTTTACCCCCTCTCAATAACATGTGTTCACAAAACTGAATCACTACTCTGCATGCCTTTTTGTTTGTTTTTGTATAAATGTTCTAACCTGTATTTTTTTCAATGTTAACTGATGCGTTCCGGGTTCGAATCCTGGTGAAGTTCTAGAAGCGATGTTCTCAGCTGTTTTGTTGTCCCACGTAGGTAGACTAGAAGTTCGCGTTGTAATTTTGTTCTGCTGTGCCCCTTTCCTCTGAAGATTCTTCGTCTATTCGTTGTTTTCTAGTCCTCCGTTCGTGTCGTTCTTCCCTTCGAGCCCCACGTTGGGCGCCAGTTTGCGGCGATCACCTCCTCATCCGTTGCTGTTAGGCTTACCTTGATGCTTCTCCCGTTGCTTCCAGAAGTTCTCAGTGGGTTGGTTCTCTTCAATTTATCCTCGGCTAGTTGCAGTAATTTTTCTTAAACTATATGGGAGCATGGACTTATCCTCGGTAAAGGAAAACGTAGATCTCGGGTGGTGATATAGGAAGACATAGACTTGCTTTGTTTATGAAAAGATGACACTGCCGTTTCTTTTTATTTAATTAACACTCGTAGTATACAAAACTGGTATTGCCGCTGTAAAATACTGTCCACCGCTGTTAAACTATGGCGTGGATATGGCACGAAATATAACTATTCTTATTGTCGCTTTCAGAGTAGCGGATCTTAGGTGTGTTGCTAAAACTATTTTGATTCCCTGTTTTGGCGCGATATCTCACACATCCTGTAGCATCTCTCCCTGACCACACATGACAAAAACTGTCGCACTGCAATGCTAAAATTCCATGATAACACTGTCTTTATTCCCTTTTTGGCGCGATGTCTCACACATCCTGCAGCATCTTTCCCTGACCACACATGACATAAACTGTCGCACTGCAATGCTAAAATTCCATGATAAAACTGTTGACAATACTGTCTTTTTGGCGCGATATCTCACACATCCTGCAGCATCTCTCCCTGACCACACATGACATAAACTGTCGCACTGCAATGCTAAAATTCCATGATAAAACTGTCTTTATTCCCTTTTTGGCGCGATGTCTCACACATCCTGCAGCATCTCTCCCTGACTACACATTACCAAAACTGTCTCGAATTTTCCCCAAACAGGTCCATTTATAGTCTCAGGCTTCTGAGGCTGCTTCCTTTCCTATTGGTCCACTTTTAGCGCGACTCGACGCGTCTAACTATTTCGAATAAACTTCCAGGGATTTCATTGGTCCAAATTTAATATAAATCGCGGCTTTTCCTACATTTACCGTTAGGTTGTCCATCTCACTCACTTGGTCACGGCGAATTATCAAATAATGGGACAAAGGCTCTACACCCTCGCTGTAGGAATAATAGCACTGCGACCGAAGAGAGGTAATAAAACTAGGTTTTCTGCCTTCGAAAGCACTATTCCTGTAGCTAAAACATTCCATCGTGGACAGTATTTTAACATAGCGCTTAAATTATTTACATTAAACCATTTATAACTCTACTAATATTAGTAACCTAGATATACATAATGTTAAATCACCCTTCTTAAAATATACAAGCAGTATGAGAAAATGATATTTACATAGTACGATTTAACATCGATAAAAGTTAATTAATAAATTATCTGTAATTACAGTTCTTGGGCTCGGCCTAGAGTTGCCGTTTCAATTAGTAAATCCCATCTTCCACTCACGACGTACTGCTTGAACTGTCACAAACTAACTGAGCAGAAAGTCGCAATGCAATCAATGAACAGAAAACACAATGCAAACAAACATAACAACATCGTACCTAGCACTAAGCAGGTTCAATGGGACAAACAATTGTCGGGGTGGAAACTTTTCAAAATATGATTTCTCGTAAACCACTTGCACTAGAATCCTGCAACAAAGACCATTGACACTCTAATTTACCCTACCTGTATTCTGTTGATGTAACTAAGCATTATTCCATTTAAAAATTGTATATTTGCTCCAAAAATACACTTTCTCAAAAATATGTTTATAGGCTAAATGTATGAGTCCCTGACTACCAATCAATGCTGTTAAAACTGCACATCAATAGCACTTTCCATTTCCGAAATATTTGCGGTGCAAGTTTTAGGTGATTCATCCTGTACCTTTTTACCTTGTTGCCTTTTTTCCGTATCTTCTCCAATTTGCTTTATATTTCTTTTAACCACTTTAGCGTAATTTTTCCTAAACATTTTCCTATTTTCTCCATATATTCAAATGATCCTGTATTAAAAATCTTCCTAACTTTTAGCTCTATTGATAAATTTTTCGAACATTAAATTCTGTCTTCGTTTATCCGTGTCCATTTCGGAATATAATAATACCAATTGTCATGTAATGTCTCCCTCCTTCCTCTCTCTGTTAACCACTTAAATTCAGTACATCTGCCCTCGCCCATGCACGCCACATTCTGGCTTCTTTGTTGCAAACTTCGATGTATCTTTCTTTTCCCTATTCCGTTCTAAAATATTTATAATCTGTGCATGACCTTTCTTCCTTGAAGCTGCTTATAATTTCTATCTTTTTTTTCAATATCCTCCACTTTTGTTCCAATTTCTTTCCAGAAACCTTACTTTTTGTTTCTTACTGCCCAGTTTCCCCCATTCCTATTTCTTCCAATGTTGTCTGTATCTTCTGCATCCGTTTCTTTTTTCCCTTTTCTCCTGTACAACCAAACATTGCTTTAGTTCCCTTTTCCAGCTCTCTGGGACTCTACCCCTCTCACATATTGAGTTAAACAATTTCGCTATTAACCCCAGCCTATCATTTTCGCACCATGCTTTCCAAATTCATCTGATAACCTATGGATTATACAGTCCTTGTTATTTTTAATTTTAAAATTTGTGTTTTTACTTCATTTATCATAATTCTATATATAGTAAGATCGGAGTTAAATATTATTTCTCTTTAATTTCTTGGAGTCGAAAGTCTGCTTACTGTAAGTTTCTATGTTGCCACACATCTATGAGCAGTCTGATATCGGCCTGGTTTTAAACCTAGTATAAGCAGAGGGCTTACACGAGTCATATATGTCGATCAGAAATGAGAAGGAAAATCTGATGTAATGCATTCACACGACTTTTTTTACGAATGAAAAACTCCCATACATTCATTATAAAGCATACTGTTCATATAAAAAGTAATTCTACTAACCTCGCTAGGTTACTCACGATATATTTTTACCTAGGAGTTTGTTGTAAATTAAACCTAAAATTAGGCCCGAAGTGAAGGCCCAAATTTTCTTTCTCAATCATATTATTTGATTTCATGCAGTAGTGTCTACCTTCCGTGATGCCTAATGTAGAATGAACGTACATTAAACATTACTTTAAAAGAATGTGTCACAATTACATGATTTTCTCCACCCATCAATGTTTACTTTATGAATCTGTTGTAAACTTAAACTATTCTTACAAAGCTTCATTCTTCTATCTCCTTCATGTTAACTGAGATAAACTTTTACAGAAATAGTTTCGTTACACTTTCCGTTGCAGGCACAAGAGGGAATGCATATTTATAAGATTTTTGTTTAACTTAAGTGTAATGATTTCGGCGGAAGAGAATATTTTGAAGCACAAAAATTGTTTAAAAGCCATAGATAATACAAACATTAGCACTAAAATATTAAATGGAACCTACGGAAAACTCTTTAAAATGCGGCTAACTATGTGCTGTCTTTAAAATTCCATACTCCTTACATTACATCGTTAGGGACATGAACAGCAACCTAAAACTTCAAAGTCACTATTTACAAGACCATTGTCCCAATTCTACCAAAGTTAAACCGAGAGCAACGTTTATCTCGAAAATGGTTAGTGCCACAAACAATTTAATAAATATAATTTATGTGTTTTAAGGAAATCTACATTTTTGGATATAAGTTTTTGCTATCTCTTATGATATACCAGTTATGTAAAATTCATTCCAAAAGAAAAGAGCTTCACAAGCTATTCCAAAGTTGAGTATATTTTATATATATAGTTTAACATGTAGACAAACGTCTTAAATATGTGATACACATTTTAATCAAAATCGTTAAGGTTATTTTTCTGAAATAGAAATAGGAACTCTTTACTATGTAAAGAGTAGCTTCGGGTGGGATATTTTCTTGGAAATGTTCGTGTCGCACCTTCGGGAGGTGCATAAATTTAAATACCAAATTTAGTATTTATATAGGGTTTCGTTTTTGAGTTACACACGACACATTTTTTTGATTCAGGACCTCATAAGGTATGTTTACGGCTAAATCTCGATGTTGAATTTTTTGGTAGAATACAACACGACTGTGCTATATATATAACAGTACTGAATATTGCTGTATGTTGCACTTACTACCTTCTTTCTAAGGGTTCCCTCCCTAGTCCCAACACATCGGATGTCAAACAAACTGTGGGCTAGGACATAAAGTCTACGTAATTTGTGGAGAGATGAAAACCTTTGACCGTTAGAATGATTAAATCAAACTGATCGAGTTTTGGCGAGCAATCTATTTTGCATGATAAGCTATGCTTTTCCTGGCCACTATTGATTTACAAGTAATTAATTTACCCGTTTCATTTCTGACATGACCATTCATTCAGAAAACATATTATATATCTATAAAATTAACCCAACGTATATGCCACGAGAGATAGTGTGTTTATTCATTGCACCAGCTATATAGATATTTCACCGGTTTGGAGCGATCAGATTAAACGTTTTGGTGTTGGAGCCCCGACAGCTGTGCAGTAAATAAGTCACAGCCTGACAGTTGTCAATTCCATGAGCGTGTTATGGAATTTAATAAAAACCGTGTACGACTTATTGTCCTTATGAAATTGTGTAAATGTAGAAGCAAAACGGAATGAGCTAATGAGATGACTCAGGTAATACTGTTTATTGACCGATTCGGGAACTCGCGGCTTCCAAACCCTACTCCGTTCCGGCAAAACTGATCGGGGTTTTTCGTAGTTTTCCTCGGTCGCTAGGTAATTATCGGAGTGATATTCAATACAATATCTCAAAGTTCCATTCTTATAATAAAATAAATAAACTAGACGATACAGGAATACAAGTACGTCACTAATGCCGTCTGTCGCCAAATTGCTCCATCAGATGCTAGAAGAATATTGTCTTCCTGGCACCATACTGGCTACGTGAAGCCATCCACAAAACAGCAATCCACATTTCTATTAAATTAATAACCATCAATAGATGCCATGGTAAGCGACTACAGAACTCAGAATATCTGTTAACAACCGCAGAAGCAGATATTAAATGAAGGCAATTACCAAACTAGATTCATCTATCTATTACAGAGTGAATCGTGAGCATTAACGAATCAACAGGCAATTAAAATCATATCTCCAGGGAATTAAAGTCACGTTAAATCCTAGAAAAATATTAACTAGGAATCAAGCAGATTCAGCTTACCTTTTATTTCTGTTAGGAATTTCAACATCGTGGTTTAATTTATAAACATGTTGTAAGTTTACAAAATAAATCCGCATAGCCAATTCCTCTAGTGCATGTGAGTAAAGGATTCCACTTTGTTAAAATACTTCAGACTGATATTGCAGTTCCTCAGAATCAACGTGGCCTGTTGCAACAAATGTTTACAATCACTTTGATATTCCAGTCAATTGGAATAATTGAGGCCTGTTAAATTTAATTATAACGCTCAGTCTGATATTGTAGTCAATTAGAATCAACGTGGCCTGTTACACTTAATGTTAATATCCTTCAGTTTGATATTGCTGTCCCTCAGATTCAACGTGGCCTATTACATTTAATGTTAACATTCTTCAGTCTGATGTTGCAGTCCTTTAGAATTAATGGCCTGTTATTCACTTAATGTTAACATTCTTCAGTCTGATATTGCAGTCCCTTAGGTTTAACGTGGTCTGTTACGCCTACTGTTAACATATTTCAGTCTAATGCTACAGTCCCCTAGAATCAACGCGGCCTGTTACACTTAATGTTAACATTCTTCAGTCTGATATTGCGGTCCCTTAGAATCAACGTGGCCTGTTACACTTAATGTTAACATTCTCCAGTCTGAAATTGCAGTCCCTTAGGATCAACGTGGCCTATTACACTTAATATTAACATCCTTCAGTCTGATATTGCGGTCCCTTAGAATCAACGTGGCCTATTACACTTAATGCTAACATACTTCAGTCTAACGTTGCAGTCTCTTAGAATGAAAGTGGCCTGTTACACTTAATGTTAACATACTTCAATCTGATGTTGCAGTCTCTTAGAATGAAAGTGGCCTGTTACACTTAATGTTAACATACTTCAGTCTGTCTGATTTTGCAGTCTCTTAGAATGAAACTGGCCTGTTACACTTAATGTTAACATACTTCAGTCTGTCTGATTTTGCAGTCTCTTAGAATGAAACTGGCCTGTTACACTTAATGTTAACATACTTTAGTCTAATGTTGCAGTCTGTTAGAATGAAAGTGGCCTGTTACACTTAATGCTAACATACCTCGGTCTTATATCGCAGTCTCTTAGAATGAAAGTGGCCTCTTACACTTAGTGTTAATATACTTCAGTCTACACGTTGCAGTCTCTTAGAATGAGTGGCCTGTTACACTTAATGTTAACATACTTCAGTCTAGCGTTGCAGTCTCTTAGAATGAAGTGGCCTCTTACACTTAATATTAACATACTTCGGTCTAATGTTGCAGTCTCTTAGAATGAGTGGCATGTTACACTTAATGTTAACATACTTCGGTCTAATGTTGCAGTCCCTTAGAATGAAAGTGGTCTGTTTCACTTAATGCTAACATACTTCAGTCTCATATTGCAGTCCCTTAGAATTAAAGTGGCCTGTTACACTTAATGTTAACATACTTCAGTCTTATATTGCAGTCTCTTAGAATGAAAGTGGCCTGTTACACTTAATGTTAACATACTTCAGTCTTATATTGCAGTCTCTTAGAATGAAAGTGGCCTGTTACACTTAATGTTAACATACTTCAGTCTTATATTGCAGTCTCTTAGAATGAAAGTGGTCTGTTACACTTAATCTTAACATACTTCAGTCTAACGTTGCAGTCTCTTAGAATGAAAGTGGCCTGTTACACTTAATGTTAACATGCTTCAGTCTGATGTTGTAGTCTCTTAGAATGAAAGTGACCTGTTACACTTAGTGTGTTAATATACTTCAGTCTAATGTTGCAATCTCTTAGAATGAAAGTGGCCTGTTACACTTAATGTTAATATACTTCAGTCTAATGTTGCAGTCTCTTAGAATGAAAGTGACCTGTTACACTTAATGCTAACATACCTCAGTCTTATATTGCAGTCTCTTAGAATGAAAGTGGCCTCTTACACTTAGTGTTAATATACTTCAGTCTACACGTTGCAGTCTCTTAGAATGAAAGTGGCCTGTTACACTTAATGTTAACATACTTCAGTCTGATGTTGCAGTCTCTTAGAATGAAAGTGGTCTGTTACACTTAATGTTAACATACTTCAGTCTGTCTGATATTGCAGTCTCTTAGAATGAAAGTGGCCTGTTACACTTAATGTTAACATACTTAAGTCTGATATTGCAGTCTCTTAGAATGAAAGTGTCTTGTTACACTTAATGTTAACATACTTTAATCTAATGTTGCAGTCTCTTAGAATAAAAGTGGAGTATTACACTTCATCGACAAGTTGGATAATGAAGGCTGGGTTACAGTATTTCTACAAACGTGTTTAGGATCAGCTTTAACATCCGTGATAGTGAATAAGTGGTATTGTGATTTCTTAACTTCTTAGCAGAACCATAAAGCACGTTTGTTCGTTTGCCTTCGATTGTAAATGTTAAAATACTTTGTGAGAGTACATAAAGCCTATTATGTTTCAAATATGTTAGTCTTTTTAATTTCGTTTTACTAATTGTTACATTTCATAAACATAACGTATATGTTTTCTTAATAATAGCTACCTAATGGTAACATAATATGATTTATAGCTGCAAAGGAGGTGTCATGCGAAATAAGTGAGAACAATGAAAGCACAAGTTCCTCTGTAAACGTGTATTGAAAAACCGCTATGTTAACACAAACAATTTGGTTTTGGTATACTCAGTTTAATTCAACAGAGAATAAGGCTGTCATAGAAGGAAAGTTAGTCAAAAGCAATCAATGTCTTTAGTTCTTGAAATGTTCAGTCTTTGTTGTGTTCAGTGTAAAGAGGAGCATGATGAAATGGGCCTGTTACAGATCTGGGGTGATTTGACACTAAATCCAGACATCAGAAAATTGAAGCTTGTACATTATGATTCCTTGGGGTGTGTACTGCAGGGCACAGATATCATTTACACATGGGACTCTTCTTTTTTCCTGGTTTGATACTAAAATAAACAGTATAGCGATACAGATGGAAATCATTTTACCACAGCGATGTTACATTGTAAGGAGATGACTTTTCTCTTGTTGACCTAATTATATGTAGGTAATGCGGAGATTATAAATTTCTCACTTTCTGACATGTTTTCGTTCATTTGTACTATGAACTGAATTCACCTCTATTTGAGTATGACCAACCTCAAGGTATTTTTGTTCTATTGTTATGTTTTGTCCCATGGCCAATTCTACAAATGCATTGGATATCTTTACGTTTAGAATTTGATAACAACACGCAACACTCCATATGTTTGTTTTACAACTTCACTCTTTATAAATTTTGTCGTGATGGATGCAAAACGTCGCTGACTGAGCTCCCGTTTACCTCATACCATAAGAAGCAACTTACGTCTTGGAAATGGAGATCATAGATTGACAGGTTGTGCACTTTGAGCTTTGTTTTATAATACTTAGTAAAAGTATTCAATCCGGGATATAGGAGAACAGCCTGAATGTCGACTGTAGAGGTACACAATTTCTTGTTTTGTGTTGCAGCAGTTTTGTCTTTCTTTTTTAGGACGGCCTCGCTGCTTTTCTGAAAATGGATTTGGTAGTCTTCTTCTTTCATGTGACAATTTGTACCTATGATCCATTGATTAGAATGATCTTTTTGCGACAAAAATGTCCACATTCATTCTCATGAAGACCTTCATGAAGGTTCACTATGATGCTCATTGTTTGCTTTCCTCTCGGCAGCTTTCAAGGAACTTCGTGGAAAGATGTCTGTAAATTTCCCAAGCAGGTTCTAAATAGAGCTTTCTGCTTGATAACCTGCAGTAGTGGTATTCGACTTTGGGCAATTTTTCGGAAAACGCTTCCACATTCATAGAGCAAACAGATCCACAATCTTTTCCACTCTCTCGTTTAAAGAATAGATTGGAGGATTTCTCTTCAGAACCCAAGATCTAACAGACTTTTTGCCACTGCTCAGTGTTGCGAGAACATTTATTTGCATATATGCTTTTTCACTTGTTCACCTGAGTTCTCGTTAACGTTAAGGTATATTTGATACCAACTTGCTTACGAGATAATTCTTTTATGGTGATATTTCTCCTATGTTTTGGTGAAGAATGTAACACTAGACCTGTTCACATAAACCTTTTTTCCTCCCTGAAGTCAAATTCCAGAATGTAGTGATCACTTCTTGCCGTTGATTTTCGCTTATTTCAGAACGCTGAAACGTTTGCCTTGGTCCCTTTGAAACTGTTGGATGGCCATTGCATCTACATTCATCCTTTTCATCTTTTTCCTTGCTACTTTCCGAAGGATTTTTTTAAGCCAACGTAGGGCTTTCTTTGAAGTCTTGCCTTGGCATTCTGGAACCTCTTCCAGAGGTGGGGTTTTACATTCTGATAAGCTATACTCAGAACCTGAGCTTTGAAGCCACACTTCAGCAACCAAATCCTTTTCATCAAGGTCATCTGGTTAAGAGAAATTGCAGTCATGGCTTCGAGGTGAACTAGGTCTCCTTTGTATACTATTTCAATTCCACCTTGTGCTGCATATCCTTTTCTCTCATTTCCAAAGTCAGTGTCATTGTAAGGTGAAATGCATATATTTTCTACCCTCTGCTCCTCTTTTCCTTTACATCCATTTTCCTTATTCTCAATCTCGCACACCTGAACTGCGTTGGGGAACTTGTTCCTTGCTTCTTTTTCTCTTCGTCCTTCACTGTCCTCTCCCCCCTCTATGTTGATAGTATTAGTAGCTGAAATACAATTACTGCTATCTATAATATTTTCAATCCACTCTCCTCTTTGTCTATACCTCCATCTCTGCTTTCAGTGTCAGTGTCGTGATCTGTGTTCTTAAGCGAAATACTATTATTTTCTTCTTTAAAAATTCCTTCTTCCTTCTATTTTACTGTGGAGCTGTAAAGTGGAATGAAATATTTAGGGTTTCAATTTTCTTGGTCTTTTTGTCTTTACCTTGGCCTTTAGATTTGAATTGATACGATCAGCAGTTATTTCAGAATCTGATAATATTCCAGCTTGTGCCTGAGCTAATTGCAGGATACGGCCCCTTCTACCTTTTGGAAATGATGTCCAAGCCAGTTTACTAACCTGTCTGAAACAACTGTATTATTTCTGTATCTACCTATGTACTAAGTAATGTTAGGGCAGATTCAGACATAAATACAAAACGACGTATGTAAAAATAAAACAGTGTAAAATCAATGGAAAACATTTGAAACATTTGAAAATATACAAAGCAAATATAATTGAAAGGAACAATTCGAGCGATAATAAATAACAGTATGGTTAATCTTGTTTGCATAAATGACGGAGACACAGATTTAAATGTCTGGATAACAAATGCATAAGGTGAATTAATATGTAGAAGAACAATGACCTGTGTAACTAATGAAAAGCATAACACAGTGGCAAAAGGTTGTATGTAAATATAAAAACGAGATACCAAGGTACTTGACATACAAGTTGTATTAACAGAAAATCGATGGATGTCGCTTTCATGGTGAATAACCAAGTGTGGCTTAATTGTTTTAGTGCTTGTTTCAGTAGATGATTGCACACCTCATATGTGCAAATGAAACTACGATTACTCGGTCTGCAATATTCAAGCTGATGAGATACATTTCAAGCTGAGGATCACTACTTGCACCAACTTATGAGGGTCAGTCAATTACTACTGCCCGCTATTTTTTCTCTCTTGTAAATTGCAAGAAACTTAAACTTTGATTACACAGCATGAAAACCACAGCACAGGATTAAATTGTCACTTTTTAATGTAATCCCTGCCCTTTCTTACAGTTTTAGTCCACCTTTTACTTCCGAAGCCATTGACGCGCAGGTGTTTTCACGTCCTCTACATCTTGAAAGTAAATCCCTTATGCGCTTCCTTTGGTGACCCAAACAGATGGAAATCTTATAGTGCTAAGTCAGGGCTGTATGGGAGATGAGGCAAGTCTTCCCATCCTTTGCTCACAATTAGAGACAACTGGTGTGTGGTTTTGCATTGTCATGCAAAAGCAGAACATCCGCCATAGCTTCTGTTGGGCGAACTCGCTGAAAACGTGCTTTAAGCCTTCTGAGGGGGCCGACGTATTGCACAACCATGCTACAAAAATCAACCAGAATCACATCCTCTGAGTCCCAAAACACGGTCGCCGTCACTTTTCCTGTCAAAGGCACAGTTTTGAATTGTTTCTTCCGCAGTGAGGTTGTGTGATGCCATTCCATGGACTGTGTTTGATTCTGGTTCAACAAATGAACCCACAATTTGTCTCCAATCACCATTTTGTCCAGGAACTCGTCCCCCTCCAAATCGGAGCGCTGCAAGTGTTCGGAAGCTATTGTTTTTCCTGTCTCCTTATTCGGGGTACGCACCGTGAACAAACTTTTGAGTACCCCAGTTCATGAATAATCGTCACCACACTGCCTTTACTGAAGGGCTTGATGCGACACAATTCATCCGTTGTTACCCGACGGTCATCTCGAATGATCTCATCCGCTCACTCAACGTTGTGTGGAGTCACTGCAGTTACAGGTCTGCAGCTGCGCTATTCATCAGCCAACGGTGTTGGCCCTTCAGCTTCCTTACAGTGAGGAACCTCTCTTCTAACCGTGCTGACATGCACTGTTTCACTTTGTGAACCTTTTATGAATGCGAATGGACATTTCACCTTCCGCATTCAAGAATTCGATGACAGAACGCTGTCTAATACAAACATCCATGTCAGCCATTTTTCAACAAGCACCGGTCGACGTAGGAAATTGCTATTGGAGTGGAGTGGAGAAGGTTTGAGGAGTTGCGTGAAAATCAAATTCTTTACATGACTAAGATAGTTCAAGAAAACAAAAATATGAGGCATTACTGATTGAACCTCGTACTACGGTGCGATCGTTTTATGGGGAGGTTAAGGATCGCGGTATGCATGCTCCGCACATTGACTATTACACTGGGGGTTTTCATTCGTTAACTCCCGTGTTACTTACTCACGAGTGATAGTAACATGTACTAACGTTGTAATAGGTGGTGTTGAAAGTAGTGTCCATCTGCGTGAAGACATTCCTGGCATCTTCGGATGAAATCTCCATTCATACGCGTAAGTTCTTCTTGCAAAAAGTTCATAGTTTCTGTTTTTATTTGTCCTTAAGTTCGTCTATGGTGTGGGCGATTGTTCTATAAATCTTATCTTAGGGTCGAAAGATATGGATGCACCAATTACGTAATTTTTTCCTCCGTTAGAACTTTTCGTTTTCGATTCTTTGTTTTAGCGTTTAGCGATCCCGTTGTCCTAAACTTTTTAATCAAACGTCTAAAAGCTTCTCTACCTGGAACTGTAACACCAGAAAATTTCTCCTCAAATTACCTACAATATGTGATTCGGTTTTTACGTATGTATCGCACATAAAAATTCGTTGTTCAAGCGCGAATTTGTGGGCAAGCATTACAGTGTACTAATAACAAGACATTAACACTCTTAAACAAATCACACACAACACGGATTCATCTTTGATGCACAATGTTAACTCACTTTACAGCACGAACACAGCAGCAACTGAAACACAACTGATAAAGGTAACCTCGAACGCTTTATGTGCCGCCAATTGAACATCGTAAAAATACCGGAGTCACTGCAGTGCAGCCTGCTATGCATATAGCCGGTGAGCGGGTTCATCTTAAAGCACTCACACGGTATATTTCTGAGGATATGTATTTTCTATTAAGTGTAATCACTGAGGGCACATAATCTCTACTTCCGTAGTCTCGATAATGGAATTCACTAAAATGCACTCCATGTGGTAGATGCTGGGGACTGCTTGAAATGTTACAGGGGAAAGGGGGAAGAGTGGAAGGGAACCAAGTCTATGACAGTTCACTGGAGAAAAAAGTGAAGAAAATCTGAAGATACAGCGGCAAAGTTACTGGGTTCCACCCCTTTGCTTGCACTCAATCTCTTTCCAGCTGCGTGAACTTGCTCTCAAAACTCTGAAATACCATAAATGTAGGCTGATTCTTGAACCTGGAATTGAAATAAACTGCTTGATGTACTAATTTTTCCTGCCCATGATGAATAAAAGGAGTGTTGAAAGGAAACGTCGAAAAATCTGTGGTAGGGATAAACATCGAGTGCGTTGACTCACAGTAACTATGGACGAGGTGTTGTATTTGTCTGAAGCAGTCTGACAGAATTCAATTATAGATAGAATGGGTGTTTCACATCTTGTTGATACTGGGTGGTGAACCAGAACATGATGAATTTGGTTATACGCAAGGGATCTTCTTGTTATCGCTGATTTACATAGCTGGAGAAGCAGACTGATTGAACAGTAAAAGGATGGAGTTTGGGCATAATTAAGCAGTTTATTTCGGGATGAACAGCGTGCAGCGAGAAAAAGAAAAGGAATGGGGAAGAAGGGATAATACATGCAGGAGTATTTAAATAATCTGTTGCCTACACCTTGAATTCATAATGTTATACCTAAAGAAAACTTTTTCACTTTTCTTGTGGCTTGGTACGATTATTCTCTCCACTGAGTAGTCAGAAAGATATGCATACCTCTTTTTTCTTTCTTTCTTTTATTATCTTGAGCAGTAGAATCTCACCCAGCGGAAAAGAGTAAAGGGCTCTTTTTTACGTTCACAGTAAAACTGGTATCATCTAACACAGGTTGCTTAAACTGACATGTTGTATTCTAAAACTCAGTGTCATATAACACTCCAATGTTATCAATTTTGATTGTCATACCAACCAAATGCTCATTAAATCTACTTATCTGAATACTAACTACACATACCAAAGGAAATGTCTATTTTTATTGTATTACGTTATTAGTGAACATAACATACTTATATGTGTAGGGATCTTGTTTATACTTTATTCTTTCATGTTCAACACTTCGGAGGACTTCCCTTAGTTAAAGATGTTTCATGGGTTATACAGATCATCTGTTAATGACACCAAATAAATGACAATCAATGCGCGATTCGGTAATGGCGATAACATGAATACGGATTTAAACAAGCCAGAAGAGATTTTATTAGCTGCGGCGAGGGTAGCTTTAGCTACATTAGTAAAAATGTCCAGAAGGCAATATAATATTTTGTACAATATCACGCAGCACGAATTAATGTCGGACAGCTACAAAAACCAATATCACATCCAACTTATCATTGTGCATGCTCTGTCTCATATCTTAGAACATGGAAATCAAACAGAGAGATAAGATCCATATGAGTGGCGTTGAATCATACAAATGATAGAAATATGGACGATTTCTACAATGCCAAAAATATTTTCTATAAACTGTAAAATATTAGCGGATTTCTTTTATAAGTTAAGGTCCGTTAAAAATACATGATAAAAATTATATTAATTTGCTACCAGACATACAGAATCTCCCCATTTTATAAAAACTCTACTTGCAAAATAAAATGTCATTTTAGCACTTTGTCAATATACTTGCGATCATCAATATGCTATTTTGACTCTACTTTCATGACAAATGAAACTTAAGTATTAATATTACCATATCATACGTTGAAAATCGCCCATCTAATATCAGAATTGAAAGGCGTACTTTGGGGACATGCAATAAAACAATTTAAAAGTAATACGGCAAACTTTGCTTCAATTCTATTCTGGCTTGCTGCACAACTTTTTAAATCATACATAAATTGTCTTTTACCCACTTTTAGTAAAACGCACTTAAATACAACTGAACAAAAATAAACTTGTTCTTGCTTTCAACAATGGATGATTGAATTTATGCACAACTTAGCGCTACTACATTTAAATGTATATTTTAAATCTAACCCCTAATCAGTGAACCTTATCTTGAAGTGCTCTTGTGGGTAACTCAAAGGATGGCTTCGAGAACAGCGCATATGCCCCATCTATAGTGCATATACTTTAAGTTGAAACATAGAAAGTAGAGATAGCACTATATTCCTCACGACAGTTGGTAATCCTTAATTGTCTAATTTCAAAACCTTTACTATTGAAAAAACTTACTATTTAAAATCTGAGTAGGTTGAAACATAAAATTTAGAAGAGAACAACCAACACCCGCTTGTAACAATATGAAAGTTAGCGAAGCAAGGGCCAGGATAGTTTCCATATTTCACTGCCAAAAGCGCAATGGCAACAAGTACAACTGTACTGAGAGACTAAACAGTGCAGGGTAACAGGGTTTCTCAGCACTTGGGCCGTCATTAGCGCACCCCCGTCTCCTAGACCGGTCAGGTAGCGTCAAAATGGTCATGTTTCAACTTAAACCTCATGTACTGTAGTCAAGAGCAAAGCCTGGGAGACAAATATTTTATGGTCTAGTGGTTGCCTCAGGAACTATACTACGATTCAATTTGAAACTTACGACGAGGTCACATGGTTACATTTTGTTCAGTTAAGTTACAAGCGCTATGGATCGCATCACCGAGCAACGTATTTTTATGGTAGAGTTATTTTCGAACTGAAAGATGCTCGACCTTACGATGTTGGCGGTGCCTGAAAAGTTTTCGGTTAGCTTTCCCGCAATTTTGGCGAATTTGCAGAAAAGGGGAAAAATTACAAAAAGTCTAACAGATCATTTGGATATATAGTTCTTTTAATTTTGGTACCACATTCATAGCATGTAGTAATATAGTACGAAAAATAGTTGACAATTACATCAAGAATAATTCTTGCAACCCTGTACAACATCAATATGCTGTTTTTCAGAGCCTTATTCATATACTTGTCAACTTACCTCTATCTAAACAAGAATACTGGAAAGAATCTAAACACATTCAACAGACAGCCTTAGATTAGATTAGATTAGATTAGATTGTATTCTGTGAGTTCACTAGCAGCCATAAAGACTTGTGAACATAGAACAAGTCAAGGAAATGTACAAAAATTATATATAAACATAAATATTACATAGAATATGGAACATTTGAAATAAAATACAAATACTATATGCGTGTTAAGGAAATGTACAATAAAGTTACATATATACATAAATATTACATAGTATACAGAACATTTAAAATAAAATAAGGACATATTATATACAAAATGAAACAAATCAAGTGTAATTTATTACAGAGTTGTATACCTCCTTACTGTTATAAGGTTAACATACGTATAGGCAAGAACAGTTATTTTAACATTCACTAGGATTTTACCTTTGTTAGTCTGATCATTTTGTTCTATTTGAGAATTTCTAAAGAATGGTTTTGATCCCATGTCTATCAACAATGTGGTAAAACGCTACAAATATAAAAAACAATTAAAAGAGATCAGCACTCTCAACAACATCAAAGAACAGCCTTCACTGCTTAAAAATCTACTTATTACCCTAAATTATTAAAGAAATTTGAAAATATTTTTAAGACCTATGGAATAAATTTAGCTACACAGAATAGATTCAATCTTAACACTTTGTTAAACAAGCCAACTGTTAACATCAAAGATAAGAAAACTCTTTCTTGTATTTATAAAATAAAATGTGACCATTGTGACAAGTTTTACATTGGAAAAACAAAACGTAACCTCTCAATTCGCTTAAAAGAAGAGCAAAGAAACATCAAACTTAAACAAACTGACAAATCAGCTGTTTCATACCACTTTTGGAATAATCAACACGAGATTGGTCAAGATATTGAATTACTAAAACCCATACATAATGCAGTCCTTTTGGATGCTTGGGAAAAATATTTATTATTAAAAACAATCCACAAGTTTTAAATTTAGGAAATTCCGCCGTTGGATAACGTCAATCGCCTTCTGGTTCAACCACAGAAGAAATTAGACGAATATGGAGTCCATCCTACTTCAAGGTCTCCATGACACCAAGAGAGGGCAGTACAGCAGCTTTCTGATTCACCTTTGGCAGTTCCAGAAACTACCACCTGAGGTCCTCCCATTCATCTTCATGGGTTATACACACCTTGTTTTGGAGTATGAGTTTAATCGACTACCAAACGCTGAAGATGGGGCTTTAGCAGCCTTGAAACGATCGTCCATCCTGTGACTATTGTGATGTAAGTGAAGGCTTTTAACGTTATTTCGACTCATAATTAAAATCAACCATATATATATATACATATATATTATAATACCACCATATATATATTTTTAATTTCTAGAATAAATTTGTTTCAAATCCAAAAGCAAAGCTATTATTTACTGTATTCATTGTTATCCAAATTGCCCCATAGTCATATCCAATTCTCCCCTCGGAATTTCTCCATTTCCAATTCGGCGGGTAATTCTGATAACTTTACACCAGCATTAGAATTGTCATTAATGATGGTGATATTTATGCCCACCGTGAGCCATAATACTTGTGTGCTCACTTGAATGCTCGGTACATTGTAACATTTTATTTTCAATCAAGAAGTTACGCTGACCTGTCGGAAATACCCCCACCCTACCCTAATTTGATAAAGATACGAAATAAAAAGTGCATTGATGACCTAAAAGTTACAAAATGTGGCCTTTTTTTAAAAAAAGAAAAAGACCAATAATGACAAATAATTAATAAAAAAGCTAACATTTATTACATTAAACACTCACTTGGTTACTAAGTTACGTAAAATATAACATGGCATAAGAACTGAAAAGAAAGGTTTAATAATATTTTAAATGACTTGAGTTTTAGCTGTCCTTATGAAATATGTGTGCTTTAGTATAAAATTTTCTTAAAAAATATGTTCGGGTACCTTCTATTGAAGTTCGATTTTGCAGCAATTCTGAATTGCAGTTAACAATCAAAATTGGCGAAGATTCTCAAACAAAAATGACTGTCTATTATATGCTAGTAAATATAAATGGAAACGTTCCTCTCTAATTCAATGGAAACAATTGAAGCCTACTAAAAGCAAACAATGTCCCCTGGGTTTAACTCACAGTCAGCAAGAAACAATGTTCGCCAGACAGAGCTCTACCAATTGAATACAATGTTCTTGTCTATCACCTTCTTCATTTTCTTTGACACTGCATCACCCACTTTACCACGACTTTATTCACTATTTGTAGCTGTTCCACTAATGTCACTTGGGATTTTTCAGAGAAGTTATGGCTCATGAAAGAATCCAAAATTTGTGTCTATGTAAGAAAGTTTACCTGCAATTTCTTTATCAGCCCACTTTCTTGTGCTGTTTCTGTTGACACAGACTCATTATTATCGAAGGAATCCATCACTTTCTTCACAAACGTCGAAATTCTTGCAATAGTAACTACAAACATCGAACCATGTTCTCCATCTGGTCAAAACAGGTGAAAAGGGCATGTGAATTTCTGGAACTTCTATTTTAAATGCTACAACTCTAGAGGGGCCTTCAAGAATACTTTCTTCACGCATCCAATTAATTTACCCACTTCAGAAATATACGCACGTACTTCTTCCGTGACCCGAATGCATGCATTAAACATGACACATGCACCATCTTTGGAAGAGTACATTTAAAGAACCAGTGGCTTTCATCATGTTAGGGTGCTGCGTCTGTTATAAGAAGCAATTTCGAATCCCGTCGGGCCAAAGTATTCTCAAAGCATGCTCAAATACTAAGAATTGTTCTCCAGGGCTGTGGGCTTTTGGAACTCCAATAACAACATTCGCTACATAGCCGTCTACAGAGTATGTTGTCTCGTTGATGGATAAGAATATATTTTTTCTCTAACCCTTTCTCTTATTTGTTGCAAAGTTTTGTCGTAGCACCGACCAAAGTAGGTTCTTTGCTATGTTCTGGTATCTGGAATTAATGTTTCGGTCTTCTCTTCTAAGAAAGTGCTCAATTTGGATGATTCAGCCTGTGGAATATCGGCGGATAAAAATGCTTCGCACAACGTCTCAGAAAAGGACGAAAATGTTGAACGAGTTTCCCCCAGAAGCATCAGCTGTGAGTTTATATTAGATTTATTTTCAAGCCGCTGCAGACCACTTTTATGCTTCTCTCGTGACATGTGTTGTTCTACCGTAAACTTTTTTTCAGCAGCCACTCTCACGTAACAGATCTTGCAGAAAAATATATGACCGTCCGTAGAAAAAAATATTTTCTCCATATTTTGAAACAATGCTTTTAATCTAACAGTATTACTTCCCTTTACTTTAGGCATTTTTTCTCTTATGGCTAGGAACAATTGGACTACCTCATTTAACATCACAACAATGCCAGTTTACCTGAGATGGGAATTTCCCTGGGAGTGTGGGCAAGTCCATTATGCACATTCCTTGAAAAATAGGATTAGGAGTAATGCTACCTAGGAGTAAGGCGGCAACACTGAAATGTGCTTGGCCACTGAATTACAGTCAGGATTCTTTCGATGTGTGCTGCTAAAACATTTGGCGTATCTTTAATGTGTGTGTGTGGTTTTGTTGTTGTTGTTGCTGCAGAGCATAATTGGTGCCAAAGTGTAAAATGCCACGCAAAAGCTGTATGCCCGAGTGTAAAGCGAATTATTCTTTGGGGGCGAAAGTAAGCGTGTTTAAGTTTCCATTAGGCGAACACTTAAGGAAATGGATGCAACCTGTTCACCAGGATAATTTAATTCCTACAGAATACACTGTGGTAGGCTTTACATAAAACAATTATATATCTAGATAATGGCTGTTTTTGTTTTTATTGATACCGTGTGAGATTGTATTTAGTAGTTTTTGTAGTATGTTTAATATACCTAACCTATATGTGCACACGTATAGTAGAATGTTACATTTTTTCTCATTTAATTTATTGAAACGAATGTTTGCTTTTATAGGCATGTGAAAAGCTTTTTCAACCCCATAATATAGAAAGAAGTGTATCATAATACGAAGTAAGACTGGAAAATAACTTACAGCCCCACCAAATAAAGGTAGGTTTCTTTTTATCATTCTCCAGGTACTTTAATAACTATCATTTAGTAAAAACACTATTATTAAGTAATAAATGAGGAATTGGAATGAAGTAACAATGCATAGCTATTCCTCATATCCATCATTATCATACAATCTTACCATACATAAAGAAACATAGCTAGGTACATAGCATGTAAATTTACAAGTAATACCATTAACCAGAGCATATTTAAATAGCTGGTAGGGATAACTATCTTTTCCCATTAAGGAGCATGATGGAGTATGAACTGCTATAATAACACAAACGTCTTACTTATCACCATAATCTGCAATGTTTTATGTCTAAGACCCTAGGTTAAAGAACACCACACAATTTGGTTTAACTGTTGTTTTCAATGAAAAAAGATGAAAAGATAAAAGTTTATATGCACAACCATAATATAAAGCACACTAGAACCTCAGTGCAGTAAATAAAACAGCAAATTACAGTAATATTGATTCATATATGCATAACCCAAACCTAACCTAAAAACCATAAGGTCTATTACTCCTTCACTGCACTTGATATATGTGTGTTCGCCTGTGGATAACATGGATAATGAAATTAAGTAACAACTTGCAGTTAAACATATATGTAGAACATTTTAAAATGAAAGTGCAGAAGTAGGTGTCTTATATGGAAGAAAATTGAGAAGGAAAACGTTTCATATGCACGCTGTAGCATTATACATACAGTACTGTTATAATTACAGCAACACTGATCACACACCATAACCTAACGTACAGGTTAGCTTGCTATAGCCTATAGTGTGTTGGCCTTATTTGCCACCCATGCATGGTAAGGTTGAATGATTATTTGCGGTTAACATATTGAATATTCTGAGAAGAAAGTGTACAATGACAAATTAAAGCACTGACGCATTCTCTCTGTGTTTACAAATGATATGACAAATTAATGGGTACATATTAAGCCTATCAATTCATTTTGTAAGAGTATCAATAGAATAAAAATGATACAATGACGGCAAGCAGGGTTGATATTTAAGCATTATATTGCTAATGAAATAAATGTGATATGGATATAAATGTGTGAAGCTCATGCTTGCTTATCCCTTAAATAATTCCGTTGCTCTGAGCAAATTGGCTTGCTTTGAACCTTTTGGAAGGGAAGTAAAGCCGTGGGTCCCATATTGTACATTTAAAGCACTATAAAAACCTTAAACCTAAAACAACCCTCTGAGCAAAAGTTTACTGAACGCCCTAAGTAAACTGGGATACTAATGACCAAGAGATGTTAATGAATGTAAGTTAGACAATCAAACCATTTACAGATTTTCTTAAATGTCTTAATTTCTTAATTCTTAATTTTTCTTAAATGTCCTTAATTGTTTACACCCATATACACTGCTCTGAGCTGAAAACAGGTTTCATGTTGTCAAAATAATATATAATCATTATTATTATATAATATATAAAATTTAATACTATAGTAATATATATATATATATATACAATTATAAGATTTGAGGAAGTGTCAATAACTAGAGAAGTAAGTCAGAAAAAGCTGTTAAGGAAAAGGTGTAGGTTAAATCTATGTCTGTTTAATTATATGTTGATGATAAATTGCATAATATAAAGAAAAACAACAATGTTATGCCAGTTATAAGCAATATGCAGATCCCAGGTCTATTATTTTAGATCATATGGACGTTGGTTCTAGTGCAGTAATTGGCCTAAAATCATCTTTGCAGGAAAATTATAATTATTCTTCAGAATGGCGTCTAAAGGTGCACCAAGACAAAATACAAATTGTAATATGTAAGAAAGGTAAGAAATTTGAGTAAATGTGAGAAATGGAAGAAATGAAATACAGAGAATATGGTGGTACATGGGTGCATGTATTTAGGTATAAAAATGGATGGAAGGGGGGAAATGTGTAAAAAGCAAAAAGGATTGCCACTTGCGAAAGGGAAAGCAGCTATGTCAATCATAAAAGGATGTCTTTTTAAAATACCACAATTGAAATTTAAATGGCTAGAAATAATTCTATATTTCAATTTTTGAATTTTGCTTTTTAATTTTAAAATATTTTTTAACATTTTAATTTGTTTTAGTTTCTGTTATTGTTTTATATAATTATGTTGAATTGGTATTCTTTGTCTTTAGCAGCCTACATTTGTGTAGGAAGATTTCAAAATAAAACAAAATACATTAATCGAAGCATGAATGATTTTAGTATTGAAATTTAGGTTGTAGAAAATTAATGGGAAATTGTAGATATATAAATCTTTGGCTTACCAATTGCAGCTGTAAAAGAAGTTGCTGAAATATAAATAAAAAGGTTTTATTATGCAGAGGATTTTAAAATATTGATACAGTATTTTAAACCTAAATAATGACAGTCTAGTTAAGGAATGTTTAATATATCAAGAATCATGTCTAAGGGGTGGCTGAGTAGTCTATGAAATATTTTATTCAGTAATGAATTGGGGTATATATGAAGGAAAAGACAAACAAAAGTTAGAGGATATTGAAAAGAGGCAAGAAAATGTTTCAAAGATATAGAAATACAAAAATTATTTAATATTTAGCTGGAAGGCCGCTGGAATTTTATGCCAGGATGAAATGGGTATGGGAAAGGGAAAATTATATTCAGAAAGGTAATGAGGAGAAAAGAGAGGGTATAGCATGAGCAAGAGTAGGTGTGTGGAAGTTAAAAGGTGAAAGAGAAGGCTTTACACCAGGGGAATATGGAGGGAAAGAAGACTTGGAACATATAGTGCTTGTTTATAAGGAAAGTGAAAACTGGAGAAATAAACTCATTAAATTTCAATTTAAAAAAAAATAACAATATTAAAGAAAATATTTATAAAGGAGAGCAGGAGTATGGGACAGTATTTATTTAGAGTGAAAAAAGTGCCAATGGAGAGCGAAGAGAGAAGAAGAAAATTGATATCTATGTAATAGTACGAGAGGCACTATTTATATTTTGAGCCTAATAATTAAAACAAAGTAAATTCCGATTGTAAACTGCTTTATTGTTTTTCAAAATATACTCCTTTATGATCAATACACTTTTGCATCCGTTTGAACCATTTGTCAAAGCATTTATTCCAGTCTTCTTGAGACACCTCCAAAACATGGTTTTTGAAGGCTTTTAAGTTGGCTTCTTCTGCCAACGAAAATCGTTGTCCACCCAATTTATTCTTAATGTTCGGAACAAAAAGAAGTCATTCGGTGCCAAATCAGGACTGTATAGCGGATGACCCATAAATTCGATTTTTTGAGCCTTCAAATACTCTGTTGTTAGACGAGATGTGTGTACGCTCACATTGTCTTGATGAAGAACGAATCTACGGTTCTTGTTGGTTTTCCTTACTTCACCGAAGACTTCTGGGAAAAAATGGTTGTGTACCATTCAGCATTGACCGTTTTACGTTCCTCTAAAGGCACTGTTGCCACATGGCCAGTTTTGCTGGAAAAAGCAGGCGACCATTTGTTTCGAAGTGCTTCGAGTGCGAACAACTATTGTTGGATTTGGTTCATCTTGAAACACCCATACAGTCGACTTCTGTTTGCGTTCCCGCTCATACGCATAGAGCCATGATTCGTCACCTGTTACAATCTTATATACGTCTTTTGAGGCACCGCCATTGTATTTCTTGAGCATTTTTGTACACCAATCGACACGAGCATCTTTTTGAGATTGCGTCAAATTATGTGGGATTCAACGAGAACAAACCTTTCTCACGGCTAAATAATCATGCAATATTTTAAATACGCTGGTGGAACTAATGCCTAAGGTTGCCTCAATCTCACAATATGTCGCATGACGATCTCTCATTATTAGTTTTTACTAAGCATCAATGTTTTCTGGCACAACAACTGATTTTGGACGACCTTCACGAACTTCACCATTGAGCGAACGGCGGCCATGATTAAATTCGTTATACCAGCGTTTCACAGTGGCAAAGGATGGAGCTTCGTCGCCAAATGTGGAAGTTAGTTGATCGATACCCTCTTGTCTTGATAATCCACGACGAAAGTCGTAATAAATCATTGCACGAAAATTTTCACCAGGTAATTCCATGTTTTTGTTGACACACAATTTTCAAGTTAGTGTAAACAAAGCAAATGACCTCTATTGACAAAAGGTTTGAAGTATATAATGGTCAAAAATGTCAAACTTTCCATTGGAAGCGTCAGATGGCACCTACAACATTCAGGGTTGTCAAGGCTCAAAATATAAATAGTGCCCCTCGTATTATAATTTTTGTATGTGGAGCAATGTCTATTGAATGAGTGGCCAGGGGCAAATTTTCAGTAGGCAACCCCATATAGTATACATTTCTTAGCACTAATTAAATATATTACATTCAGTTTTCATTTTACATTTTGAAAGAATCTAAACAATAAATTACAAATCTTTGGAGATGTTTGCTTAAAAAGATTGCATACTTCTCGGGGCTTCAAAATTGTTTGTAAGGACAGTCAAAAACCGAATGATTTACTGTTCTCCACAATTTCAGTAGGAATCTTCTTTAACTTTAAATCTGGGTAAATGTTCAAGTGTGAATATTTACCCTGCTCTGATTTTAAGAACAATAACTGTTACCCTTTAAGTAAGATTAGCATGATATAACCAGGAATATTCAGTACAATTTTCTGAATATCCTAGCATTTACTTTATCCCATTTTCTTGCCATTTATCAATTACTAATTTTTTCAATGTCTTAAAATATAAGCATTTGGCAAACTAGTCAAAGAATTCTCCTTTTTCTCTGCCTAATTTTGCTAATTTATCTACCATTTCATTGCCTTTAATGTTCTTACGTACAGGAATCCAAAAGAATTTTACAGATGTTATGTTTTTGTTAATATTAAGTACTTTAAATTCAGTAAGTGTCAGTTATAACTGAAATAGTAATAAACTGATTTTAGTGATTCTAGAAGTGAGACAATCTGTTAATTACTAAATTTTTTAGGAAATTCTGAATTGCATAAAGAATAGCTTGTTTAATAGCAAATATTTCAGCATTAAATATAGATGTAGAAGAAAGTAGCTTAAAGGTTTTCAATATAGAAGGCAGCACGTAGTGAATTAGCTTCTAAGCGTTTTAAACCATCCGTTTTGTATTACTGAGTCAAATTGCATATTGTGTTAACATGAAATGCATCTAATAATTCCTTATTTATATCAGTATTATCATACTGTACTGCAGAGGTGACGAAAACGGGACTCGCGAGTCATTTTGACGTATAGGCGCGTTCTCTCTCTGCCACTGTCCCTTTGTTCTTCACATGCTGTTGAGTGATGCAGTGCGTGTTGCATATTTGGTGACTCACGGAAGAAAGAGTTTCGCCACTCTTGCTGTACTGGATGAGTGAAGTGTCCACCTCTGTTTCGGTATGAGTGTCTCATAAGAATATGAGAAATAAGGATAGATTGGAAATCGATAGATGGTTTCTTTATATTCATTAACTAACTGAAAAGCCTTAAGAGTAGTTGGTATTTTATCCCTTGTGTTTCTTATAAGTAAATCAAGTTTTTGAAGTAACAAAAAAAATAACAACTTCAAAAAAATAACAGTAGTAGGCCTATTTTTTGGATCCAGAGGAACAATCACAAATATATTTGTGAAATGAGAGGGGGAAATATAAAATTAATAAAATTATTGAGGATGAAATTACACAGAACATTATAAAATATTCTTTCGTTATTTTTCAGAATCATGTGTATAGTTTAAACAGCATGTAAAATGTGTTATCATTTAGAAAGCGGTTAATTTTTACAAATGACTCGTTTTTATTGTTGTAAGCTTTATTGTTCTTGCATGTTTTTGTGATCATTGTTACAGTTTTTTCTCATAGTTTAATTTTTTGTAACGTTATAATTTATGTTAAAATGTATTTTTTGTAATACTCACTTATAACTTTATTATTTAAAATCTTTAAATGTACTTGTTTCTTCTGTGTCACTAGACAAGCTAATTTATGAGCCAGATTAATAAATAAATGAATGATTGGTAAGTTGTAACCATTAGATAAAAAGTTTATATCCAGCCATTCTCTTCTAAAAACTAAAAGAAATTCTTATCATTTTAAATTTTCATACAACCCAGGGTTTTCTTTCTCATATGATTTTAATATATCACCTCATTTCTTAGTTTTGTTTAGAAACAAATTCATCTCTATAGAGTATCATAGTTTGTCGACTATGGCAGTCCACAAATGTAGGTAGATGTTGTATTTTTTCAAATAAATAAAATTTTACTATCACAGTAATTGAAATATGCCTAATTTTATAATAACGCCACGGTCCCTTTCCTCTTATCATCCTTTATATTTTCTTAATATTGGAAATGTATCTCTGGTTGCAACAGTTGCTCAAGTTGTGCTTTTTCTAACCTATACATGTCTTTGCTATGAAGGTGATTATGAAATGTAATAAAGCTATAAAAAAACGTGTCTGATAAATTTTGGATAAATAACTGATTTTATGTGAAGCCAAACATTCCTTTTTTAAAATGTTTCCTGTATCATTTGCCATGGAGTTTCATCCATTAACATACTTTTCCCCTTATATAGAGAAAAAGCCATGTAGCATTTTAGGATTTCCCCAAAGTGAGGCTGTAAGGGGCCACATTAAAAAAACCTATATGTCATTTATTTTAAAATAATTTAATTGGAACACTTTCCATGTATTGCTATTTAAAATTTCTATAAATAATGCTTAGTAAATTACATGATGTTTTCCTTACTACTATATTTCTGTGTAAGTCAACCTTTGTTATTGTTGTTGTTGTTATAAAGGGAACGTTTTTAACAGTTTCGATCGAAAAATAAACACAGAAACAAGCGCGTTTTCTCTAGGTGTGTTTTAGTTTTAACGTCCCAGAAACAAACTGGCATTTACTATCATCGTATGCGTTGCACTGGGAATTATAACGTAGTTCAAATTAAATGGCATGGCAAATTCTCTTTTTGTTTGAACTTGAGCTCACCCCCATCCCTAAACCTTTGCAATTCGAACCCCGAGGAATGGAAAATAACGCACTAGGATTAGTATACCTAAGCTGAGTTTGATAATGCCTCCTACCAGTGTTGCGGCCTTATTCCTAGTACGCGTTGGTAGGAGCTAGCATAAGCTCTAAAAAACTGAACTGAAGTAGGCAAGTCCATTGTTCGCATTCCTTGAAAAATAGGGTTAGGAGTTAGCATAAGACCTACTTAATTTCAAGAAATTGTACTGACAAGGAAAAATATTGAGAATTATCATAAAAAATCTCGAATTACATATAAATAATCCCGCAGTCTTCTGGAAAAGCAATAAAAATGTTTATAATGATCTAAAATTGTTAAGAAAAAGGAACTATCCCTAAAAAATTACGAAAATTCCAAAAAACAAGCCCTAACAAATTATTTTTATTTAAACAGTTATTCAATGCCATACATATTTATATACTCAAACAATGTTTCAACCTTCATAGGAACAAGATGCAACATCGTTAATTTACTTGACCTACTGATTATGAAGTAGCACTTGAAACTGTAACAACTGAATTATTATACCTGCTAACTTCTGCAGTATCAATTTTACGGTTTAAAATGACTGTTTCCGCAATAAAAGAAATTCGAAGTGTAATTGCCGTGAGTCGCTAAAATGCTTACCGGCAAAACCCCTTGCGGCTACCGCTAAGTAACTGATAACCCAGCGCGGCCTTAGGCGCTACTGCTGCCTATCACCTTACAAAACTGTATGCTCGTAAGGCTGTACACGAAAGAAAAGAAAGACGCTAATTTTAGCTCCTTTATTAACTGAGCTTCGCTCACATGTCAATACCCTACCAACGTCCTTTCTTGCGCAGTCCATCTTAAAACACATGTCTGAGACGCACAACTCACATTATTTTATTGAACTAATAATGACACTTACATATTAATAACTCATGTAGTTAAACATCTCACAATTAATCAGCATTTCATTGATAGTCTCATGACAATGTAACTCATAAGATATAGGTATACATCTTATAGCCTAATAGTTACATTACACAACGTAACACAACGTGTAACCGTAAGGTGTTCATATATACATATAAACACCAATTACATGAAGTATCTTTACCTTAATATCAATTCGTATTCAATGAGAAGAATGCAGCTGACGTTTCTGTGCTGTAATTGCAAACATGTGTGATTCTAATTGTGTGTTGCCTAACTCACTGTAAATGTTCATCAATCATAGCAGACCTATAGACTGATTAGACATGTTTCATTTTTGAAAATTTCTTTTCAGAGATATATGTTCATGCGAACTCTATTACTCCTCGTGCAAAGTCTTTCCAATGAAGAAATGTGTCATTCGTGAGACAGTTGTAAACATCAAGTAAATTAACTTCCCTGTCCTTCAGTAGGTCATTACAGTTATATTAATTACAGAGCTGAGCGATTATTTATTTAATCGTTCGAAATTCGCGAATAAATTAATCTAATACAGGCGCATCGCTTCATTTTTACTTTCTCTACCACGTATAGTAAGTACGGAAGTATTACATTCCATCCAAAAATTAGATTCCGAGATTTCTATGAAAATACATACTTTGAGGCCCCTGAATCCCCTCCCCAAAAAACATTTTTAGGAAAAGGCCCTGTGTATGTCTTCGTGGACGTGTCTGTGAACAGTGTAACTCAAAAACGAAAAACTGGGTAAATACCAAATTAGGTATAGGTTGATGCAGTAATTTGTATCACAAATTATTTAAATGTAAAGAATGATTATAGTGTGAATATGCATTTTTATGTAACATTGAT
Organism: Deroplatys truncata; assembly: GCA_030765065.1. Classification (NCBI taxonomy): domain Eukaryota; kingdom Metazoa; phylum Arthropoda; class Insecta; order Mantodea; family Mantidae; genus Deroplatys; species Deroplatys truncata. The sequence continues at coordinate 77,008,565 of CM060987.1, read as the reverse complement.
TTGAGATGTTTGTTGATTGTAATTATTGTTGAGAAGTAAGTTTATACGGCCTTATTGAAACTGACAATAATAGCGTGCAATAATGCAGCGAGGGGGTGAGCTGTTTACCATTATTAGAGACGAGGAAGTTACGTAATATTGGCGCATTTTACTTTAGAATTTGCTGGAACATTTTTCCCTAGAGCATATGTATTCATAATTTTCATTGGATATAAAAATAGACGCTAATGTTGGCGCGTTTTATTAGCCAATAGCAGCTCAGTTATAATCTTTAGGCATATCGGGGTGTAGGAGTATAAAAAAGGGCTAAGTTATAGGTAGACCCCGTCAGTTCGTCGAAAGCATTTGTACGTTACACGTCGCCTTCAGTCCAGTAAAGTACATGTCGGCTATCAATTCATAGGTTACGAGTAGCAGAGTTATGAAAAATCTCAAGTGTTATAAAGTTAATTATACAAAAAGTTGAAGTACGCGAATTAAGAGTGATCAGTAATGAAGTTATTATAACAGTTTCAGTTTGGCGAGTGTCAAGATCAATGTGTAAATGTGATAGTAAATGTGTTCTACAATAAAAGTGTAAAACAAATTCTTTCATCGGTGTTATCTTTGGATAAGAGACTCCTTTCCGTTTACACAACCTGTATAAAGAGAAGTGCTTGACCAAAAAGATCATAGCTACCCGGAGGACAGAGAACCAAAATTAAATAACATAACAGTAGCATTCTTTCAAACAAACACTAATACTGCCGCAAATTGCTAACACCAGATGGAGCTAACAAACCTAACAAATGAATCACGTCACAAGATGGCTTCACCACGTGGAGTAAACACAAATACACAAACATTATAAATAATACCGCCGCAAATTGGCTCCCAAACGTGGGGCTCAATAAATATAAAAGTTACCAGTCGCAAGGTTTAGTATGTTTCAAAGATGCGATACGCAGATTTTCAAGAAAATCCTCCCACCCCGGACTAGCCTTTACATTGAACATTTGCCGAAATTTTGATTCTCACAAATGCCTCTTAATGATTTGATTAAAATATCATGTGTTTAAGATATTTTCATGACAAATAAAATGTATATCTTGAATTTTGTGGGAATGTCCCCAAAAGTCGTTCTCATTGTGAAAAGCTTTTGCATAACTGGCAAACCGTAAGAGCCAGATGAACTGTTTGTACACAAAAAGTGTATTTCTCGTTAAAACACACAATTTATATAATATACATTTTTTTTTGCCGAGCGAACCATTTCCGAAATTCCTTGTGATTTGTTTGAATTTTCCAATATTTATACTCTTTTTCTCAAATGAAAATTCGTTATTGAATGGAATGCTCCACATAGCAACCAGCTCTTAAACGATTTTACTATCCGTTAAAGCCTGCCAAGTTCCTCATGCATCTACAAGAAAATTAGCAATAAGATGAACATCTGATATCTCGATTACCATGAAGTATATAGAGAATGAGCGTTTGTAAGCATATTTTGTACAAGAGTAGGGAAAGTCATGTGAATGCAACACATCAGACTTTTTTCTACATCTGTTTGAGTTTGTGGGTAGGCCAGACTAAAGCAGCTCACGACCCGAATTTGGCCTTCATCCCGTTGTTTGGTAAACCCTGTACTAAAGGAACAACAAGTTTTTAAACTAGGTAGATCAATAATTCATGATATTTTTAGTTTAAAACAAGTTATCTAAAAAAGAATTGAATATAACTTTGGAGCTCAACTTACATTCACTGATATACAAAATGCGCTTGACAAAATCTCGAGACAACAATTATGGGAAATAATGAATTGGGAAATTTTATAAACACCTTATAAATGTAGCCCAACGTTTATATAAGGAAACAAAAATCATGATAAGGTATGAACGAAGCTTCCTTCATTAGCAAAAAGGAAATAATAAATCAAGGAGTGAGATAGGGATGTAGCTTATCGTCTCTATTATTTAATATTTATATAGATGAAATACAAATATCGAAAACCCAAGTCCCCAACCTAGGAAGAAGCTTTTATTTAAATATTTTATTTTACGCAGAAGATTTGACAATCTTCGAAGATACTGAAGACGAAATGTAACTATCAATTTTTAAACATCAGCAAATCTACCAGTCTTATAATTTTAATATACGCTTAGATAAAACTAACATAACGGCTTTCAAGGGGAAAAACATATTATATAAAATAGTATTAGAAAATAAAGTTATAGAACAGATAGCATACTTTAACTAAGGTGGTCCCCGAGGTCGCGGGTTTAAACCCGGCGGAGAGCGATGGAATTTTTCGGGCGTAAAAATCCTCAGCATAGCTTCCCTCGGAAGGGAAATAAAGCCGGTGGTCTCGTGTCGTAGATTTACGGCACGTAGAAGAACTCAAGCCTGATAAAGAGGCCTCTGGGCAAAATTACCGGTCTTTCACGCCCAGCATAGGATGGGACGCTAAGGACCACAGCAGGCGTCCGTAAATAAAACTAAATTTTAATTCACTTTAACTACTTAGGTTCTTATATAACAAAACAATGATGAGGTTTTAGATAAAACTGCTCTACCGGCAGTTGCTCAGCCGGTAGAGCAACTGCCTCCTGTGTGAGGGGGTACCGGGCTCGATTCCCTAACCTCTCCAGAGTCTGGAAGTAGAATGGGAGTGTGAATGTGCGTGTGATTTTATTATTACAAACCCAACAGTGCAAGAAATCCAACGACAAGAGAATTCGAGTTAACATCATCGCCAATAGGCAATAAGTTCCAAAGGAAAGGCCATCGATAAGACCAATGTAGATAAGGGCTGAGTATAAATGCAACTAAAAAAATCTGATGTGCTACACTCACATGACTTTCGCTACTCTTGTACAAACTATTTTTACAAAGGCTTATTCTCCATATGCTTCATGTTAATCGAGATATCGAGATGTTAATCTTATTGCTAATTTTCTTGTAGATGCTAGGGGGATTGGTAGGTTTTCAGCGATAGTCAAATATTTTAAGAGCTGGTTGCTATGTGGAGTATTCCATTCTCTTTGCATGTCCAGGACAAAAAACAATGAATAACGAATTCCCATTTGAGAAAAAGTGTAAGTATTGGAAAATTTAAGGGAATAATCAGAAATATCTCGAAAATGGTTCACTCAACAAAAAACATGTATGACATAAACTGTGTATTTTAACGCGATCTACATTTTCTGTGTAGTACAATTATGTCTATCACTTATAGTTTACCAGTTATTCAAAAGTCTTTCACAATGAAGAATACTTTTGGAGACATTCCCAGAGAATTCGAGATATACATTTAATTTGTCATGAAAATATCTTAAACATATGATATTTTAATCAAAATTGTTAGAGCCATTTTTGAGAGAATTAAAATTATCGAAAAATTTTCCACGTAAAGGGTAATCTGGGGTGGGGGATTTTGTTGAAAACCTTCGTGTCGCATCTCTGGAAGATACTAAACCTAAATACCAAGTTTGGTGTTTATCCGACTGTTCGTTTCTGAGTTATGCTGTTCACAGACACACAGACAGACACATAGACAGACACACACACGTACATGTTTCCAAATGTGCTTTTTTTTATTTAGGGGGCCTCAAAACATACATTTCCGGTGAAATCTCAGTATCGAATTTTTGGGTGGAATACAATAATTCCCTTACTTACTATACGTAGTAGAGAATTAGTAGAGAAAGTAAAAATCACCAGTTTACCTAAGTGGCACTATGAACAGAACGCTAAAAATACACATCAATGCGGTTTCGCAATGTGATGGCTCTTCCAGAATTACTTTATAGAAGTCAAACATGGACTCTCAAAGTAAAGGAAGTCTATAAAGTTGAAGCTGCTGAGATAAAATTCTTAAGGGCTGGTAAGAGCTGTAAAAAAATGGATGAAATTAAAAACGAAGATATTAGAACAAAACTAAACATCACAAAAAAGGAGTAGAAAAAATTATAAAATATAAAGCAAAATTAACATGTACAGAGAATGCTGGACATCGCATCCCATATAGAGCAGAGCAATGTTGACCACATGGAAAGAGAAGTGTAGGAAGACCACGTAAACGACGAATGAAGCTGGAACAGGTTTACCAAATTCATGTTTTTTCTTTCTCTACTACGTATTCCACTCAAAAATTCAATGTCTAGGTTTCACCGGAAATACAAGTTTTGAGGCACCCTGAAGCAAAAAGGAAACATTTTCAGTAAACGGTCCGCATGTGTGTGTGTTTGAGAACAGCATAACTCAAAAATCTGATGTGTTACACTCACATGACTTTCTCTACTCTTGTACAAACTATTTTTACAAACGCTTAATCTCCATATGCTTCATGTTAATCGAGATATCGAGATGTCGATCTTATTGATAATTTTCTTGTAGATGCAAGAGGAATATGGTAGGTTTTAAGCGATAGTCAAATATTTTAACGCTGGTTGCTATGTGGCGCATTCTCTTTGCATGTCCAGGACATAAAAAAATGAATAACGAATTTGAGAAAAAGTATAAGTATTGGAAAATTTAAGGTAATAACAAGCAATATCTCGCAAACGGTTCACTCAACAAAAGAAATGTATATGACATAAATTGTGTATTTTAACGCGATCCACATTTTTCGTGTAGTAAACTTTTGTCTATCTCTTATGGTTTACCAGTTATGAAAAAGTCGTTCATAATGAAGAATACTTTTGGAGACATTGCCAGAAAATTCGAGATATACATTTTATTTGTCATGACAATATCTTAAACATATGATAGTTTAATCAAAATCTTTAGAGCCGTTTTTGAGAAAATTAAAACTTTCGAAAAGTGTTCCATGTAAAGGGTAGTCTGGGGTGGGGATTTTCTTGAAAACCTTCGTGTCGCATCTCTGGAAGATACTGAACCTAAATACCAAGTTTGGTGTTTATCCCACTGTTCGTTTCTGAGTTATGCTGTTCACAGACACACAGACACACACAGACACACAGACAGACACACACACGGACATGTTTCCAAAAATGCTCTTTTGGATTCAGGGGGTCTCAAAACATACATTTCCGGTGAAATCTCGGTATCGAATTTTTGGGTGGAATACAATACTTCCCCTACTTACTATACGTAGTAGAGAAAGTAAAAAATCTCGGTTAAATACGAAACTTGGAATTAAATTTCAAAATCTTCAAAGGATGCAACAAGAAGATTTTGAATAAAATCCCTCCCACACCAAACTACACTTTACATGGAAAAGTTTCGTTATTTTTGGTTTTCTCAAAAATGGCTCAAACGATTTTAATTACCTTATGTCGAAGTTACTTTCATGACAAATAAAATCTTACTTCCGAGAAAATCCGATGAAATCCTCTTTACTCTGAAAGGTTTTTGTATAGTTGTTAAACCGCAAGAGACGGACAAAATCTCACTTGACAAAATATGTATATCTTGTTAAAGCCCACAATTTATGACAAATAAAGTTCTTTGTGGCGTTAAACATTTCGGGATATTCTTTCTAATTGGTTTGAATTTTCAAACTGCAAATCGCAATTCATTTTCTTTTCTTTCTTTCTTTTTCATGTTCATGAAAAGCAATATAATTTCACAGCCAACACATAACGACCGGTTTTTGAAAAGATTTACTTAAAGCTTTATCTTATTGTATTCTTCTTACATCTAAAACGAAATATGTGAGTAACGGATGTTTATTTTTATATACAGAAGAATAAGCTTTTGTAAAAATAGTTGGTAAAAAGTGAGTGCAATACATCGACTTTTTTTATTTATTGCTTTTTCTTTCAATAAATGTTGGCTCTCTTTCCTGTTATTTGCTACACAGAAAAAGGAAATCGGTCGCTACAAGCATCGAAACATTAACGTTGACAAAATACGGGAAATTGTGACAGGCAGGTTGGGTTATATGTCAGAGAAAAAAATAATAGCATTGTATCTTTAAAAATCGCACATTTTCACCAGTTGCAAGAATCTGACGTCAGCTTGTATCAAGTTTTTGCGTGCCACAAGGTTTCAAATGGCTCTCCCTCTGGTCCCCTCCTCTCATTCTTTGAGACCTTGTTAGTCGCTCTCCATGGCAGTTCCTCGAAAGTGAATATTCGACCACACCCTGTTACACCCTCTCTTAAGTTATGTAATGACATTGATTCAAAATTATTAGCGAGAGCTTCCACATAAATTTGATCGCCAAATACAAGTACATGGTATTGAGTCAATTCCAGGTAATGGGATTATTGAAGATAAATTATAAAGTACTTCATAGTAGACAATTACTATACGGTGAATAAAATTACTATGAAACAGATATGTTAAAACGCCGAGTGAAATTTTTGTACATGCAATGAATACCCTTCAACCCTTATATTACAATATACTATTTCATATGAACCTAATACAGAGTGATCCAAAACACTCTGAGCTGCCTGCGCGGCGTTTTCCCTGTCCGCGTCCTCGGCGCTTGTTGCCGTCTTGTCCTATCATAGAAAGGCGCGGATGAAACCATAACATTTTTAAAACTAGCTTTAAAGACTTTACTTACCAACTGTATGAAAGGAAATGCTGAAACTGGCCACCGTCGTTGTCCATACATTTTTGGCACCTCTTTAGGAAACTATCCATCCTGGAATTTTTGGGAGGAATTTTCCAAACGATGACCGATGTCATCTACTGTTTCTTCGGTAAAAACCGAATGCCGTCTTTTAGATTTCTTAGCCTGAATACTTCCTATGGCCTGAAATTTACTGTAAATTTCATGGATTGTTGTACACTTGGAAATCTTTCTGAAAATGGTACTTTCACTCGGCCAGCTGACCGATTTTACACATACGAATCATAAATAAATACACGCTGTGCGGTAGAAAACATCTACTGAGCCATAATATACTTTGTGACCAAGTACAGGACAATAATAAATATTTTTTAATAGCTGAACTACGTCACATGACCGTAAACTCAAAACCGCACTTCACACTGCACATAAAAACCACAACAGCGTGACTTTGTTTATAGCAGCAGTGCATTATCATGTTTTTATCATATTTCCACACGCCCAGTGGAAAAACACCGCGTAACCGGTAATATTGTTCATAAAATACCCCTCCGGGGTAACTTAAAACGTAAATTTTAAGACACACCCACATACCCTGGAAGAATTAAAACAAAATATCCGCCAGGAAACTTCTCAACGCGAACTACGGCGAGATGGATAGTTTCGTAAACAGGTGCCAAAAATGTATAGACAACGACGGTGGCTAGATTCAGCATCTCCTTTCGCAAAGTTGGTAAGTAAAGCCTTTAAGAGTAGTTTTAAAAATGTTGTATGGTTTCATCCGCGCCTTTCTATGATAGCGGCAGACGGCAACGAGCGCCGAGGATGCTCACTCCGTAGGTATAGGTAATACAACAAAGGGAACACTTCATACATCGCGGTCTGCATATATCTACTATGGCTACTACCTCCTAGGAGGAATGGATGAAGTGAAGGAACCACAGGAGGCTACAAGTCACAGCCACACACCACAGAGATGCGCAGAACTCCCTAACATTTCCTAGCTCGAACACCTAACCCACTACTGCAGCTGCCCAGAGAGGGCGATGAACAACCCTTGCAACCAGGCAACCCTCTGCTGTCCACGGAGAATGCTCCTTGAAGTAAACATCCGTGCTATGTGTCCGGCACTACCTCACACCACGAAACCTATAAGTAAACCTGAAACATGAAAAGGAAACGGAATTAAAGGGAAATTAGGGAAAGGAAACGTGGTAGATGAAAAACCACACCAGCGTTCGTCTACGGAACGGGGAAAACAACAAGAAACAGGTCAGAGTGGGTGGTCGACGGGAATTGAACCCCGGACATACGAACCTAAGGCATTTCGGTGTGAATGTTACATTCTTATGATCGTCTCACCCTATATCCTTGACTGCTGTCCTCTGTGTCTTGTACCCCGAACTACAAGGTGACACTTGGTGTCTATAGGGTTCACTATAAGGTGACCTGTGACCCTGGGAAATTGATTTGTCGGGTCGAATTTCACAGCATTCGAACACTGCTGTCTCGCATCATATATAAGAGCTTGAACTTTGCCCTGGAGGAAACTGCGAGTCTTTCAACCCCAATTTCCCTTCCAAACAGCCTCATTCTTATACAACAAAAACATTCATATCTGCAGTACCTGTAGCAGTACCTTAGTGACAACTAATATGTAATAATGTGAAAATATTAATAGAGAAACACAACCATTTTTGCTTTGTAGCTTACATTGTGGTTACCATTTAACCCGTGGACATTTACTTACAAATCTGTTTGCATAGAAATGTATACTTTGTATATTATCCTTAAACTTTTTAACTACATACTTCTATAATTTGATTAAATTTTTAATATCAACATTGCCGATTTTTAAATAAAAATGAAAACTAAGAACCTCTAAATTTAAACCCAAAATATGTTTTACCATAGTGCCAACAAAGTTCACGTACGTGTATCACCATTTATTTTATGGGAGCCCATCCCATCCTTTAACATTGATTTTTTAGCACTACAATGAGAATCTAACTAATCTTGAACGTTGAAATCCTGGCCGATGATGTTGAATGATTTATGCAACTGAGCTAGAAGCCCGAGAATTGGCGGTTGTTAAATTATAAGTAGTTTTTAAATGTCAAACTTTGAAATATAGATATTACCTACTCCAAAATATATTGAAACTGAAGAGTTTTAAAGAGTTGGATGGAAATTACCTTTGGGATTAATTGACTTCTAAACTTAACTTAACGTAAATGTAGATTTGATTTCTCTCCCTAGATAACCGTGCGCTACCCAATGCAATAAGTGCCAAAATAGTGTTTTTAAATGAAGTTAAATCGCTGTATTCCATCTTGCAGATACATAAAAGGATTAATTTTCTAAATTTCTTTGCACATATATGTATATATTATGGGATTTATAGTCCGTGTAGCGGTTCAAAACATCATTACGTACATCTATCATTCACTATAAATTTCTTAGTCGTCCATCAATTTACAACCCACCCAGGGTTCGCTAGAATCTCTCAGGTTACAATCCCTTCAGAACACTGATCGATCGCACTGTCTTCCATGTCCCACTCTTTCTTTCAAGTGGATGTCGAGCGGCAGGGCTGACCAACAGGACAACTATTACCCTGTTCACAACTTTACTTTCCTTACCACGTACCCAGGAGATAGAGATTGCATTCCACCCAAAAATTCCATTTGGAGTTTTCACCGAAAACAAAATGTTTTGAGACGCCCTGAATCCATAAAGAAAAAAGCAGTTTTAGAGGAATGCCAGCGCGCTCTCACCTGTGTGTGTGTGTGTGTGTGTGTGTGTGAACAGCATAACCCAAAATCTTATGTATTACACACGACTTTCTCTACTCTTGTACAAACTATTTTAACAAACGCTTACTCTCCATCTACTTCATGTTAATCGAGATATCGAGATGTTAGTCTTATTACTAATCTTCTGGTAGATGCAAGGGGAGTATGGTAGGCTTTAAGCGATAGTCAAATCTTTTAAGTATGGGTTGCAATGTGGAGCATTCTATTCAATTTGCATGTACAGGACATAAAAAAACAAATAACGAATTCCCAATTGAGAAAAAGTATAAGTATTGGAAAATTCAAATAAATACCAAGATCTCGGAAATGGTTCAGTCGACAAATAAATGTGTATGACATAAATTGTGTGTTTTAAGGAGGTATACATTTTTTGTGCAGAAAAAGTTCGTCTATCTCTTATGGTTTACCGGCTATGGAAAGGCCATTTATAGAAGAGCAAAATTTATAGAAAATTCAAGATATGCACTTTATTTGTCATGAAGATATCTTAAATATATGATATTTTAATCTTCTGATTTTTCGTTAGAGCCATTTTTGAGAAAATCAAAATGTTGAAAAATGTTCCATATAAAGGGTAGCCTGGGATGGGGTATTGTCTTGAAAATCTTCGTGTTGCATCTTTCAGAGATACTGAACCCAAATGCTATGTTTGGTATTTACCCAACGTTTCGTTTTTGAGTTATGCTGCTTACAGACACACAGTTACACACACAGATCTTTTTCTAAGGATGCTTCTTTTGGATTCAAGGGCCTCAAAACACGTAATTCCAATGAAATATCGATATCGAATTTTTGGGCGGAATGCAATACTTCACCTACTTACTATACGTAGTAGAGAAAGTAAAATGATAAGCCTTATAAATACCAATATTGGTATTTCAGTTCAGTATCTTTCAAACATGCAATACCAGGATTTTAAGTAAATCCTCCCACCCCAAAGTACGCGTTACATAGAAAAGGTTTTGAGTCTTAGTTTTGAATAAACTAGCGTATATTTAAGACATTTATATAACAAATGGAGTATATACCTTGCATTTTCTGGGAATAGCTTGTGAGCTTCTCTTCATTCAGAAACAATTTTATATAATTTTAATAACTGATAGATAAAGCTTACTCCAGAAAACGTGGATATCCTTGAAACACACAACATATTTCAAATAACTGTTTTGTGCCATTAAACATTTTAAAACGTGTTCTTTGTGGATATTATTAATTTTACAATACTTGTCATTTTTTGAAGTGCTGTCATATTAAGTTGTTTCTCGCGATTTCGTGAAAAGAATATGGAAATGCAAGGCCAGCATATAGCGTCATACAATGAGGTATGTAAACGTTTATTTTGATTGACATAAAGTAGGCACTTAGTAACATAAGCTTTTGTAAGAGTAGCTTTGAGAAGCTACTTAAATATAAAGACAGTGGGCAGAGAAACTCATGTGATGGTAACCTCTAAAAGCTTTAAAAAGTACTGTCACTATTCAGTTGTTTTGAAAGAGTATGAAATTTCAATGCCAGGATATAGAAACCTCTTTTTAAGCATCCGACTGTCGAAGTTTTCTCTATGGCCCTTATACCTAAAAATAATGTTTTAGAAACTATGTTTGCATTGGTTTTTCTGGATTAACCTGAGGTAATTAGAAAAATAAGTTTTTTTGTAGCAGTAGTTTCCAGAAGCTATATAAAACTAAACGATAGCTGGTAGAAAAAGTCACAGGAAGGGAAAGGAACACATCAAATATTATACTTTCTCTGCATTCTACCTATACCACCTTGCAACAATTATTCGATATCGAGGTTTCATAAGAAATATGAATTCACTATAAAGTAATTTTTAAAAGGTACGTAGGTGCATGTGCACGCGCGCGTGTGCCTGTGTAGGTTTGTCCGTCAATCCATGTGTCTCTCGACGTCTGTTTAGTATAATCCAAAAAAGAAAAGTTGATGGAATACCAAACCTCGTGTTTAAATTCCGCATGGAGGATACATAATGAAAATTTTCAGGAAACCTTCTCCATCCTATACTACCTTTTATATGAAAAACATTTTGCTTTTCTTTACATTTTTTGTTTTTTGCTTTTATTTTCTCAAAAACAGCCCTAACGAATTTAAGTAAAATGTGCATCTTGAATTTTCCTTGAACATCCCGTAAACTTCCCTTTTACTTTTTTGGCTGAATTTTGCATAAGCTTGTAAAACAAGGAAATCTTAACAGATAAACAAAATTTTAAATCAGGAAAGATGTGGAGCGCATTAAAATGCACAGTATATGTGAAATACAGTTTTTTTTCATAGCGTTAACCAGTTTGGAAGTATTCCATGCTGCAAGTTTAGACCTTTGCTAAGCGTCATCTAACGGACATGCTTGAAAGTTTGCTATTCCTTTTTTTTCTATACCCTCTTTCCATCGTAGGAGCTTGTTACCACAACGAAATATCTGTATGTCGTTTCTGCAGGTTTAAACATTATTACTTAATTTCAATCAATGTCTAGGTAAAATATATCGTGAATAACGTTGCAAGAATAGAAGAATGAGCTTTTATATAAATAGTATAGTATACAGGGTGGACTACTTAATTTGAGACTGTGCAATGTCTCTAAAACTAAGCGTTGTAGAAAGAAATGTTTTTAATAAAAGTTGCTTGATATTATGGGGGAAAGTAAATGCTATTATCGTGTTTTATTTGGACGCTGTGATGGTCATTTTAGGGTCAATTTAATTTTTTTAAATGAGAACCTACTTTTATATGCTGTTTTCTCGCTCTTCATGAAAAACTAAACAACATTTGTATAAAGCACTTTGAAATTGTACTTAAACGAACGTAAATAATAAAAATTCTGAATGGTTATGTACGAAGAGCGCAATGAATGGTTGGACAATCCATGAGTGGTCATTTGAGGGTCAAATTACGTTTCGTAATTGGGAATAAACATTTTTTATTTTGTTTCTTATTTCCCATCACAAAATAAACAGCTTTTTATACCATTTTCTAATCAGGAAACAACATACAAAATGTAGGTTCCGGTTTAAGAACAATAAATGTTTCCTAAAATGACCATCGTAACGTCCTCCAAACAAATCATGGCTAATGACATTTACATTCCCCCATAATTTGAAGTAACCTTTATTAATTTGGAGATATTGTAACGTATCAATTTAAATAGACCACCGTGTATAATGAATTATGTGAATTAGTCATTAGATTTTTAATCTAATGGCCAGCCAGCAAACAAATACATTTAAACCCCTATGATTTGGAGGGTTTTTAATATATTCGTCAATTTGATATGTAAACATTTTTGCGTTCTGTACGTACAATGTCGTGTGTGTGTGTGTGTGTGTGTGTGTGTGTGTGTGTGTGTGATGCTCCTCTAGTTTCTTAGGCTTAATTTTTCTCTGCAGATATTTTTGTGTGCGTACCTATATTTCATAGAGTATAAAACATATACATGGTCGATTTCTTTCATATAGGTTTGTCTGTCACAGCCATGAGTTTTATATCATATAATGTTTCATGAACTTCAAGGCTCTGCTGTTTTTCTATTGGCTTCTCAACGTTACTTTCAAATCTAATAGGATAATTTATTTTCGTACTTTTCATATTTAGTATTTTGATTCATTCGTATAATATTTACTTCTACTATTCTCATTACACCTAATTTACAGAAAGGTGTAAAGAAAATTCGTCTGTCTTCCTTGCTATGAGGCTCTTTGTTTGGATTTGACCTTCTGTGTGTTTTTCTTCTACATTCACGGCTAAAACTGCCTTTGTTTCCCAGTCTTGTTCTACATGCTTTTCTATTCAAGTTAGCTTTATATTTTTCTTGGAAATGCAGTGTCGTTTCTTATAAGCACAGATGTATATTAACAGCCTACAGCAACAATATAAAACTGTTGTTGATTTTGGAAGCCACTCCTCATTTCATGACAGGCAGGGTTTTCCCGATACCAAATGCTGAGATAACCATATCTAGGATATTCCTAGATTATATCTAGAAATCCATTTACATATATATCATATCATCCGAATATATCATGTATCCACATCTAGGATTATTTCAAATGATCCGAAATAAAGGAAAATCCTTTCATTTTTTAAACGAAACTAAACTTTTTGTATTTGTAGAGAAGCCCAATACAATGATTTATGCAAACTCAAAATTGGGAACGTCATAGTTTTGAAATTAAAATTGTTCAAATTTATCGTATCTTCCTAAAATTTCCAACTTCAAGCTGTTATAACTCTGAAACCTTTAAATCTATTTATTTAAATCGAGTTTTATTTTGATGCTCTAAACTTTAGTTTCATGCAGATAAGTAAAATGTACTTTTTATTTTTATTTAAGTGAAGAAATTTCTATTTTTTTCAAGTGTAGGGAGTTAACGGATTAAGAAAAATAATTTTATTACATATGGTAATATTCTGTAATTTAAACATAATCAAAAATATATTTTTACTGTAGGGTTACATGATAAGGTTTAGTCTAAAGTAATTAAAGAAGTAAATTACTTTACGCAGTCATGGTCGCTGTCACACGTTTGTTTTGAACTGAAGGTCAAGCAAGCTGCTGTGCATGGTTAAATAATGAGAACGCTTAGTAAGCACTAAGCGGTTCTGAGCATTTTCTCACAGCTTCGCAGAGCGCATCGTGCATCAACCACGTAAATCGCAGCGTTTATTTACTTTTTGTGTTATAACTACCTGTTGTGTTATAACTATGAATACCCAAACATAACCACATTACCAACATCGCCGAACTCTCTTAATGACACTATGGATTATTCTCAATCTAATAGTTTAGTTTTATAAAAATTCGGAAACACTTAAAATAAGTAAAAACTCTACATAGAGTTTTGTGAATATTATAAAAGCGACTAGTACATGCTGTACTGAAATGCGGACTTTTATCTACAAAGTGAGTTTTTGTGCAATATTCTGAAATAAAGGGTTCCGGAGCTATGCGCACTTGAAATGCGACAAAATGAATCAATACGATACATTTATCGTTCAACAACATGACAACCGTTGGGTTTTAGATGCTAATTTTTGATAAATGTGCCTTCCTTAGGGCCCCTTATTAATGGGAGAAATTAAAATGCAAATAAAACTGCGAGGTTTTTTGTCGTTCGATTTCACATGAATGTCCCATCTGCAGTTGTTGAGGCTGACCCTATGGTTTAAAATCTCTGATGCGGTACAATAATACAAGCTTCTCTATCCATTACAAGTTCGTATACCTACAAAAATGCTATAGTATTCTTTAAAAAGCTATCTGCTTCTATCCACGTTGCATCATTCACGATTCATTTATGCAAATAAATGATTTCAAATTAACCAATAAGTGTTTAGTTACATACATAGTTACATGTTTATCCGTAATGAGGAATAAATTTATACCCCTCCAGGCCGCAGTAATAAACTCTTGCAAGGGAAGGGGGGAGAAAGAAAGGTGAAGTTTCAAGTATATTCCATCAAATGGCGCACTTATATTTGGAAAAAGTGTTATCATGAATTAGAAAGGTAGAATCGGACTAAAAATTTCAATTCCATAACCGGAATTTGAATTGCGGTTCTTTAGCTTATTGTGCCTGTGCTATACACTTACCTTCTTCTTTCTTCTTTATCTGTTTAACCTCCTCTTATGTAGGACTTACACCCCCCCAGGACTTATCGGCGGATGCCTGGGGTCAGAGGCCCGTGGAGGAGCAGACACTCATGGATCAGACAGAATATCCAGGATGGGTGATCAGCCCGATGCCTGGTATGGGAGGAAGGAAGTAGATGAAACGAAATGATGGTGAAATGGATGAAACGAAAGGTGATATTGGAGCAGTTGTTGGAATGAATGGCGGGGGAAACCGGAGAACCCGGAGAAAACCCGCCCAGACGCCGCTTTGTCCACCACAAATCCGACATGCGGGTCCCTGGGATTGAACCTGGGCCACCTTTGTGAGAAGCGAGCGGTCTAACCACTCGCCACGTCGCCGCCCCTATACACTTACCACGAAACTAAATTCTCCAACTGACTCACATTTTTCCCCGTAAACCAGTATTCTTAAATTTATTTAGAGATAACATACTTCAACGCATTACAATTGCATAAGTGCTTGGGGTCCATAGGTCAATTAATTGACAATTAATTAGAAATGCAATACTTCGAAATCGCTATGAAGAAGATTATTTGACACAGTCTATATATTTTAATGAGCTCTAAACATTACAATTTCCTAATTATACAGAAATATACAAAATTCAACTAGAAGAAACAGACTTCACAGGCTAATCACGAAAAGTTCAACATATACCTACATATTATGAATTAGGTGTGCCTCAATTTCTCGTGTTAATCTCTAAAACATGAAATTGATATGTGGCATACGGGCACATCCGATAACACAGGAGGAATTCCACCAACAGCAAAGGCTGACCTCTCTACAATTCAATTAAGAGATACTTGGACATCAAAATTAAAATAGTAATCCCAATAAATTACACAGTTTGGAACTACACAACACCAGCTGTGCACAAGGGCTGTTGCACCCTAACCAGTAACAGTCGGGGTGCAAATCTTTCACCTCCTCTACTTAGTCACACCTGGCATCCTACAATCCGCATATATCTGTCTATAAAGTGGTTAAACCCTATCAATGGCAGGTAAACATCTAATACACATTCAACCTGTCCTTATCCTGCCAGCATGTTGTCGTCGTTGTCTCATTTGCTCAACCAACTGACCCTACCGACTTTTTATGAAATCAGGGGAGATCATGTGAAGTAACTTAGAGCTGCATTTTCATTTAAAAGCTACACCAGACGAAATAAAGTTAATTCTTAAGAAAAGCTTCAACTGAGATTTACACAAACGGTTAGATCCTGCCTAACCGTCACCACTACAATCTCTAGGAGAATCCTCAAGTTTGACCACTGGGAGACAAAGGATGAGTTAAATTTTCCCCTATAATTTTCCTTACTAAGAAACTAAAAGAAGACATCTTTGGGATTTGAAGCACTTGGGGCTCGTGTCCATACTTCTTTTCATTCATTGTCTCAATGAAACAGCATTTTAAACATATTCATGGCGCACATTAAGGTTTTTCAGCTAATAACTTTTAGATAAATAGAATACTGAACTTTTTCTAACTTTGCGGATGAAAGGTTGACAGTTCCAAAAAGTTACATAAGGTTTGAAGCTTTATATGAATGGAGTGCATATTGTGATTATTAACAAATTAAGTAACGTTTCTCTTAAAATTAAGTCTGAAAATGGTACTGGTATCTGAAACAAAAGGTACTTTAGGAAAAATACTACTAAACTATTATTATTATTATTATTATTATTATTAATCTAGTGTTTAATATTATTTAGTATACTTAATTATCGTCATGAAGGTATATATCAACTTACTTATTTACTTACTTATTACTTACTGACTTACGTACTTACTCTCTTAGTCACTTACTCACTTACTTACTTACCTACTCACTCACTCACTTACCTACCTACCTACTTCCTTCCCTCCTTCCTCCCTTCCTACATCCCTCCCTCACTTATTTATTGAAAAAGATATGTTTTTCTTTCTTCTTAGGAAAAGTCTTTAAAGTAGTACAAAAGCTTATTTACAAGTAAGTATTTCGATTGTAAAATTACTAAAATTACATTTTTGACGATAGTGTTCTTTATTCACTTCCCAATCATACTAACATGCAAGGAAAGTTGAAATTTCTGCACTCCGTGCGTTTTTCATTTTATTGCAGACGTTAATAAAATGTATTTGATCCTCTAAATATTGATATTATGACTGTTTTGTTGTGTTTTATCTAGTTCACTTTTCACACTTTCACTTCACTAAGATGAATTATTTCAATCCCGCATCACTTCACTTCCTTCGTGACGTAGCCTCTTGTTCTGGAAAGTTCACTCGCTGGGATTCGAACACAAGACCTCCACAATCTCTCGCTCCGCAGCAGCACCCGCTGCACGCCACAGCTGTCGCCATAAACTCGCTCGGAGAAGGGCACCCATCTCTGGACCGGAACTCACCCGATATCTCGTTCGCTCACTGACTCACTGGCTGACTCCTTTGCAAAAACGTTCACTTACATAGCCAATCGATACGAGGGGCACTATTTATATTTTGAGCCTAATAATTAAAACAAAGTAATTTCTGATTGAAAACCGCTTTGTTTTTCAAAATATTCTCCTTTATCAATACACTTTTGCATCCGTTTGAAGTATTTGTCAAAGCATATACTCCAATCTTCTTGAGACAGCTCCAAAACATGGTTTTTGAAGGCATCAACGACTACTTCTGCCAACGAAAATCGTTGTTCACGCAATTTATTCTTGATGTTCGGGAACAAAAAGAAGTCATTGGGTGCCAAATCAGGACTGTATGGCGGATAACCCATCAATTCGATTTTTTGAGCCTTCAAATACTCTGTTGTTAGACGAGATGTGTGCGCGCTCGCATTGTCTTGATGAAGAACGATCCTACGGTTCTTGTTGGTTTTCCTTATTCAACGAAGACTTCCGGGAAACAAACGGTTGTTTACCATTCGGCATTGACCGTTTTACGTTCCTCTAAAAGCACTGTTACCAAATGGCCAGTTTTGCTGAAAAAGCAGGCGACCATTTGCTTCGAAGTTCTTCGAGTGCGAACAGCTTTGGTTGGATTTGCTTCATCTTGCAATACCCATACAGTCAACTGCTGTTTACGTTCCACCTTATACGCATAGATCCATGATTCGTCACGTATTAAAATCTTATACACGTCTTTTGAGGCACCGCCCTTTTATTTCTTGAGCATTTTTGTACACCAATGGACACCAGCAACTTTTTGAGATTGCGTCAAATTATGTGGGATCCAACGAGAGCAAATCTTTTTCACGGCTAAATAATCATGCAATATTTTATATATGCTGGTGGAGCTAATGCCTAGGGTTGCTTCAATCTCAATATGTCGCATGGCGATCTTTGATTATTGGGTTTTGCACAGGATCAATGTTTTCTGGCACAACAACTGATTTTGGATGACCTTCACGAACTTCATCATTGAGCGAACGGCGGCCACCATTAAGTTCGTTATACCAGCGTTTCACAGTGGCAAAGGATGGGGCTTCGTCGCCAAATGTGAACGCTAGTTGATCGATGCACTTTTGTCTTGATAATCCAAGTCGAAAGTCGTAATAAATCATTGCACGAAAATTTTCACCAGTTAATTCCATGTTTTTGTCGACAAACAATTTTCAAGTTAGTGTAAACAAAACAAATGATGCTCTATTGATAAAATGTTTGAAGTAAATTATGGTCAAAAATATCAAACTTTCTATTGGAAACGTCAGATGGCACCTACAACATTCAGGGTTGCCAAGGCTCAAGATATCAATATTGCCCCTCGTATTTTCACATGGTTCTCGAAATTTTGTGAGGGAGAAACATCCAGAATATTCTAGTTATCTAGGGATAGCGCTTACCGTGTATACGCTGGCGAACGCTACTTACCGTTTTTTATCTCCGACTGCACGATGCCGACCTCCCGATAACCTTGGACCATAGGCGCTGCGTCACAATATCTATATTTATTGTTGCAGACATGCAATACAATCATATTTTATAGTTGCATTTTATCATTTAAATCGTACTATTATTACTTTCCTTTATATATGTTAGCACCTAATCACGATTTAATTCATACATCATTTTTCGGCTCAAGCACTCATGTGAACTTCAGTTATTGACTTAGTCAACACTACCAGGCATACTAACCGATCACCAGTTCGCAGAGGCTAGATTGGTCAACCTTGATACTGCTTTTGAACAAATGGTAGTAATTAATTTTATTTTCGCATAAGCATTTCTGTTATTCACTATTGTCGAAAAACAATATGCACTACACATGCGTTAACTCCTTTGTCGAAAGTCATCGTTCTGCAAAGATGCATTTATCGCACTTGATTCGCAAAATACTATTATTAGGTCACTGGGAGTGGGAGTTGTCTTACTTCATTCCTATTTCTAAAATTATATGCTTTAGATTTTCCAACTTCTATTTGATATTGTAATTATTTCTTTCTACAGTGGTTGAGATATGCATCATGTTATATTAAACCCTGACTTCTTTTTAATGAAGGTTTCTATAGCTTCCAGTCTTAAAAGCAGCAAAACGTATACTCAAATTTGTGCTAGAAAGTTCATTTATGTAAAGAACAGGACGTAAAGCTTAAATAACAGGATATTTTCACTGCTTTTATCAGAAGTCCTTAAAGTCATCATTGTCATGGATTCTGTGAACAAATTTGCAGAAATATGTTTATTTAATTTTAAGGAAAATTGCAAAACAAATTAAAATTGCAAATTAATTAACTCCTAACATAAAACACACAAAAAGCAGCAATCCGTAAGAAATTTTAAAAAAGCTAAAACAGTTTGTAAAATATCTTTTAAAGCATTCAGGCTTTTTCCAAGTATATTTTTAGAGTGCCTTGTTAATTTTTCTTTCCATTACACTCGGTGTAACATTTGCAATAGTTTTGTGTTGAAGCCGTAAAATCTCTACCCATGTCAATACGTTACGATTAAATAAAACTAGTCGCCGCTGTATGTCGACATATAATAAGAGAGTGAACTTCCGAAAGCATTTCGCAAAGTTATATTTAACATACACGAAGTAATGCTATGACATATGTTGCTCTTTAAAGTTATATTTGGTTTTAGCTATTTTAAACAGTTTCCTATGCAGCATTCTACTGAGTCCTAGGGATCCAGAAAGGTAATTTCCACGAAGTATATCGAAAATCCATTTAAAACTAATCTGTTTTTAAAACTAAAACTTCTGTGCACAGAAACATTAGTGAGTATTTAATGAACCGTCCTTTGCGAACCCCTCTCGATATATTTCCGTAGCGACAATAGCGACAATGTCGACTGGTTACAAAGGCTATTGTTAGCACAAATAACGTCATAACGTTATCTCTGACATACAGTGTGAAGATCTTATTGAGATTCCATGTACCTCTGCTTTGAAAACGAATTTGGAACTGTGAGCTGAATGTACGATGTGCCGTCAATAATAATAAAAAAACGGCTGTTCGAGCTCTGTTTCTTTTTCTGTTCGCCTGCTGATGTAAATCCCATTTCAGTTTTTTCTTACGCTAATACAGAGAGAAGTAAGCTGGCTTACATACACACTTGTTCACCAAAATGCTCAGTTTGAAATCTATTAAATAAAAGTCGTCGTTTCTAACGCTCCCCATAAGGTTTATGATCTTCGGGTATACCTCACTCATCAAACGATAATTGGACTCATTTCTGACATGGAGGCACCCAGAGGGAAGAATCTGTTGCCTTCAATGATAGGCCAATGATGAAGATGGAGGTAGAATGAGAGGACCTACAGCTTTTACCGCTTTTACATACATACATATACACATACATACATGTATATAAATCGCAGGCTAAGGACCACAACCGGCGGCCTTTGTACAGTAGCCAAACACTTGATCCCTACCTCCCCTAACAGCAACCACCATAGACATCTTAGTGATATCTATGTGCACGTTGTTGCCACAGTTTAAAACAGTATTTAAAAGCAAAACTTTGCAGCTGATTTCCACATGTACAAAATACAACCATGCAATTTGTCTTGCTTGCTTTACATACAAATGCAGTAAATAACTATGCATCGTATAATAATTACATTTATGTTACAAACGCTTTGGAATATAACTGACGAAGATCTGAACTAATATACTACGCTACAAGAATGGAAATGCATCTTAAAATATCCGAGAGAAACTTAGAAACTTGTCCCTTTTAAACTATACATTGTTAGACTAGCATTAAGTAATTAAAATACGTGAATATTAGTAGGATATATAGGAGAGAGCTGGGCCACTTTTTTGCGTTTATATGGGAAAGGATAGGGAAAACGAGGCTGGATGGGGTGGTTCAAGGAGGAAAATGCGTTTATATGGGAGAGATAGGGAATACGACGACTGATACTATGCTAAAGAGGGTTGAAGGAGGGAAATACGTTTATATGGAAGAAATAGTAGAGAGGTGTTAGGCTAGGAGGGTTTAAGTATGCGTTTATAAGGAGAGACGAGAAAACGGAGAGAGATCCTATGTTAGGATACACAGGTGTTAAAGTTAGGTTAGATAGGAAACCAAAGAGATACTCAGCTAGACAGGGGACAGGAGAGGAATGCGCTTTATGAGCGGTAGAGGATACGGAGAGTGGTGTTAGGCTAGACAGAGGTTGAGAGTAGAGTATGCGTTTATATGTTTGAGAAGTATAGGAACAGGAAGAGGGTGCTAGGCTAGATAGAGGTTGAGGAGTAGAGTATAGGTTATATGAGAGGTATAGGAAAACGAGGGGAGGTGTTAGGCTAGACAGAGGCTGAGTAATGTATGGTTTATATGAGCGGTATAGGAAAACGATGAGAGGTGTTAGACTAGACAGGGCTTGAAACGTAGTGCATGGTTTATATGAGAGATATAGGAAAACGAGGAAAGGTGTTAGGCTAGACAGAAGTCGAGGAGTAGAGTATGGTTTATATCAGAAGTATAGGAAAACGAGGAGAGGTATTAGGTTAGGAGAATTGAGTTTGTGTTTATAAGGAGAGACGAGAAAAAGGAGAGAGATCCTATGCTAGGATAGACAGGTGTTAAAGTTAGGTTAGATAGGAAACCAAGGAGTGATACTCAGCTAGAGGGGGGGCAGGAAGGAATGAGCTTTTGAGAGGTAGGGGATACGGGGAGTGGTGTTAGGCTAGACAGGGCTTGAAACGTAGGGCATGGTTTATATGTATGAGAAGTATAGGAACAGGAAGAGGGGTGCTAGGCTAGACAGAGGTTGAGGAGTAGAGTATAGTTTATATGAGAGGTATAGGAAAACGAGGAGAGGAGTTAGACTAAACAGAGGTCGAGGAGCAGAGTATGGTTTATGTGAGAGTCATAGGTAAACGAGAGAGGCGTTAGGCTAGACAGAGCTAGAGGAGTAGAGAATGGTTTATATGAGAGGTATAGGAACAGGAGGAGAGGTGTTAGGCTAGACAGGTAGTGTAGCAGTAGGAATATGGACTTATATACAGGAGAGATAGGGAATAGGAGGTGCTAGACTTGAAAGCGACTTTAGACGTGAACTTAGTGGAAAACTGTTTCATGTCAATGTTCTAGACATGCCCATCACGTAACCTATTCAGGGAAAAGGTGACTCGTTCAGGGGAAAAAGGAGGCCCACAAAGGGAAAAAGTTGACTAGCAAAGGGAAAAACGTGACCAGTAAAGGGAAAAATGTCACCAGCAAAGGGGAAAATGTGACCAGCAAAGGGAAAAAGGTGAGCCATAAAGGGAAAAAGATGACCTGCAACGGGAAAAGCTAACCCACTAACACTAAAAGGTAAGTAATTCAGGTAGTATTGCGAGAGGCTGACTGGATCATAGCAGGGTATGATTTCACAGGTAATTCAGCTAGTATCGTATGTATTTAGGCTAATTCGTCTAATAACACAGGATAGATTCCAGATGCTAACTGCATCATGGCTCTGCATGATTTCACAGATAATTCAGCTAGTATCGTAGGTATTTAGGCTAATTCAGCTAGTATCACAAGAGGATAGATTCTAGGGTTGGGTATAGCATAGTTTCATATTTCACAGGTAATTCAGGTAGTATCACGGGTGCTCGTGCTAATTTAGAGCAGGAATTCGTATCAGAGCTAGTTAAGGTAATTTCACATGATTCGGGTAGTATCACAGGTATTTAAATCATTTTCACAGTCAATTCAGCTAGTATCTTGAGCATTTAAGCTAATTCAGCTAGTATCACAGGAGGCTAGATTCCAGAGGCTAACTGCATCATAGCTATGCATGATTTCACAGCTAATTCAGCTAGTATCGTAGGTATTTAGGCTAATTCAGCTAGTATCACAGGATGTTAGATTCCAGGGTTGGGTATAGCATAGTTTTATATTTCACAGGTAATTCAGAGGGTATCGTAGGTATTTAGGATAATTCAAGTAACATAGGTGTTTAGAGTAATTAAGCAAGCATTACAGGAGGGTAGGTTCCAGGGGTTGGTTATAGCCTAGTTTCGTATTTTACAGATAGTTCAGGTAATATCGTAAGTATTTGGGTAATCAGCATAGTTTCACAGATGCTCGTGATAATTTTGATCAGAGATTTGTATCACAGCTATTTAAGGTAAGTGCAGGTGATTCAGGTTGTATCAATGGTATTTGTGTCATTTTAACAGGTAATTCAGATAGTGTCTAGGTATTTGGGCAATTCAAGCATCATAGGTGTTTAGAGTAACTCAGCTAGTATCACAGGAGGCTAGATTCAATGATCAGGGTTTCGTACCAGAGCTATTTAATGTAATTTCACTTGATTCGAGTAGTATCACAGGTATTTAAGTCATTTAACGGGCAATTCAACCAGTATCACAGGTACTCATGGTAATATAGAGAGTAATTAAATTATAAAACATTTCTCATCCAACGTTACAACAATTTATATACTTTTTTCTAAATCTTACAAACTTATTATATGTTAAACAGTTATTGTACGATGCGGAGAGGGATAAACTGCATATTGGTTCACAAATTGAAAAGCTTTACGTCAACATACCTTTATTTTAGTTAGGTGTAGATGTCTCTCCCCTTTTATCTAGGCTTGAGACTAGCACTAGGATTGCTCCTAATGGCAGGGTTACCACCTTCCCTTCCATCTTCTTCTTTCTTCATCAGGCGTCAGCTATCTGCATATACAGCACACAGATAACCTTCTTTTTTAAGATTGTAGACTCACGATAAAATCTTTATCTTTAACTTACATTCTTTTAAGCACTGTTTGTAATGGCGTAATGTCCATACGCATATGTCGTTATCCCATCCTCAGCAATAATTCTTTTATCATCAAACGGAGTCAATGCAATTTTATTCACTTGCACTGTAGCAAGAGCATGCTTTCGTGATAGGATCAGATTCATAGGTGTTCTGATGATTTCACAGGTTTTAAGACAGTCTGTATAGCTGTCAAACGAAATGTACTGCTTAATAGCGCTACGTTTTATACCTTTAATCTTTTTTATCATTGACCCTTGAATATCTAAGGCATACATCTTAGGACGTAGTCCAACAAAGCGTAGGATGATTTTGCTATTAGCCTCATCTTTAAATTTTCCCAATACCTTTTTGTTCTGAGTAGAGTAACATATATGGTTGGCAGGGTAATCAGCTGTATCGAGATGCTCAAGAAAACGTAGCTTGTCCTGGTACACATCTTCAGTTGTTACACGATGAATGAACGAATCAGTGTCCATATACATAAGCTTCAGCTTTTTAGCTCCATAATAAGGCAACAAAACATCGTAATGATAGTTATACATTAATGTCTTGGAGATGTCCAACACACTCATACCAATGTATATAGGCTTGTTGAATACAATCTGACGAGAGGCCATATGTACAGCAGCTAGATTATCAGCATATATCGTCCTGTCGATAAACGTAGGCTTGGCGATCAGCTTCTCTAGAGTTTTTTCATTGGTCACCAGTCGTATATCCATGCGGTTACGCAGGTTCTCCATAGTTTTTCCAAACATAGCGTTGTTAAAGAGCTTGTAGAGATCCTTCTCGAAATCATTTGCAGCTTGTTGTCGTAGCCTGTTGTTAAATTCCACATAAGGTTTCAACCACTGAGACTGTCGGAATTGTAGCACACGATGGATTTTTGTTAGTCGTAGTCCATGACTAAGAGCTTGCTTCAAAGCCATGTAATGCACTACATACTTCTTTCGAGGTCCAAGATGAGGTATCAGTTTCTTTGTAGATGATTCCAATGGTTTCATACACTCTGGCAGGAAAGGTAGATCGTTGTGTAGATCGTGAAGTTCAGCAGGATACTCGATGTCAACTTCTAATATGTACCCATGAGGATCATCTTCTTGTAGTGTTTCTAAGTTGATTTCTTCAGGTGACACCCACTGAAATCCAGCAAAAGGAAGAGCGTGACACATTGCCCACCCATATTGGTTATTAGCGTCCTCGTATGTGATAAATTGGGTTGGTCTCGTCGGATCAAACTTCTCCATATAAGTGTTATTAGCCTCAGCATACCGATGAGAAACTTGGCATAAACCTCCTCTTATACCTGATTCCACCATGAGTAATTGATCATAATCTTGTAACAGCTCTAACTTAATTCCAGTATACAGTAACATGGCGTCCCATGTAAGACCTGGAGAGGTAAAATAATGGGCAGGATCAACTTTGTGTGTTTTAAGGGTTTGCTCTCTGAACGTCTCAAAGACATCAGCTAGAAGAAGTACATCCGAAGTTAAGTAGAGATCGCTGTACTCTCCCAGGTTTCTCACATTGAACAGCTCCCATACATTTCTAGCATGATCGTAGTCAGTATCAGTAATTTCTTCTTCATTTAATCTATTGTAGAAGGAGTCCTTAGGAGGCAAGCAGGTCTCGTTCAGGGCATCCCATGACGTAACAAAATCATATGGAAATACACCCTTACGGGTCATCAACTTCAATTTGTCTTCTCCAAAGTACTTTAGCGTTTCAGGATACGAGGTTAGATTTTTTACCAACTTATCCAAGCTTGTACTGAGGAATCGGAAGCTATCCACAAATCGAAGCTTTATATCTCCTACATACTTGGTGAATGAGATATAGCTTTCTTCAGAGTTAGGAATTACCTCCACACGTTCACTTGTGCACCCCAGCTCCTTTACAATGAAATGCGAGTCATATCCGCTAAGGTTATGCATGAAGACTGGTATATATTTAGGTGTTTTACAGGCTAAATTACATTCATTATGAAGACTTCCACGATATTCACCGCTGATGTGATCATGGTCGCGTACTTTATAGTTCTCTTCTGTAAAGGGTTTTCCACACAAGTAGCATGCTGAAGAAGACTCAAAATCCTTTTGCTGTTGATCCGTAAGTTTCAGAGGCTTAGCAGATTTGTATATATTACCAATCATTTCTGCAAGAGATGTAAGGTACAGCATAAACTTCTGAGCAGCATCAGCACCACGATACACATAGGGTTGCTTAGGAAGACCAGTTTCGAGATGTTCAACACTGGATGTAGGCTTCACGTAAACACAGAAGCTCATTGGTGTGTGCTCTTGATAAGGGGTTGTATAGGAAGTTTCAGGATTGGGTATACACGTTTGGCATGGAGTGAGAATACTCTCAAAATCAGCATAGATGACATAAGGTACTTTCAGCATCCTCTCAACATTTTTAAACTGAACAATTGATTTCTCCTTGGTAGGCATAACTACCCTCGCAACACCATGTTGAATACAGAAGGCTACATGTTCTTGCAGTTTTTCCTGTCCACTTCGTCCATATCGATCATCAAAATGTGTAAAGCAGCGCTTACAAGTATAAACCCGTCCATTATGGTTAGTTTTCTGGCGTCGAACGAGTTTCTCAAAATTCTTTATATACACGTAGTGATGTTTTCCACTGATGTCATTCAATAGTAGCAGGTCGCGATGTTCAGCTAGTTCAATGTCAGCAACCTTTATTGGATACACTTCATGCTTCTCATCCAGCCCGAAAACGTTAATGGATATCTTGTTAAACTTCTCAAATTTAGGTATTTGAGAAAGTGGAGTAGGGTAGGAAACACAGCTGAAGTCGTACTTGTCTTGAAGTTCTTTGTATTTGCTGACGCGTTGAGGCTTGATGCTCACGAATTTGGCCAGTATAGAGTACATGAAACATTTCTCGTCGCTAAAGTTCTGGATGTTTATACATGCTTTCCTTGCTTCAACAGCTGACGGTAGCGGTATGTAGCTACTTCCTCGTAACGGGTTGTACTTGTTGATACGAAGTCGAACTCCTTCCACAGCAAGCAAAGCCCAGCTGCTACCCTTAAGCTGAGACTCCTCCATTTCAGTCACCAATTTCTTGAATTTCACTTCCATCGTTGAGTCCAGATCAGTTTCCAGGAAAACAGCTTGATTCCGTGTTTTAAATGTTTTGTCACAGGTTTCTCCAATACTGTTAACAAATCGACACTCAGCCAGCAGATTAATTTTAACACTCTTATGAATGCTAAGCTCTTTATGCACAGCATGGATTATACGTTGTTTTGCCTCTTGCAGATACATATTTAGGTCCTTAGCTGATTCGCATCGTATAAAATACGATTTCAATCGTCCTTCGAATGAAGTTTCGTATTCTTTCATATCGCAGTCCTCCATTGTTGACAGCAACTGATGTTTAGTTGGCTCCAATCTTCTTTTCTTCTGAGGGCTGCTTATTTCACATATATCTTCGTGTCGCTGTCCCTTATAACCATCTTTGAAGGTTACATTACAATGTTTACATTTGAAGAGCTTCTTACAGCTCATCTCGTGTCTTCTCTTGTCATAACCTCGGAGGAACTTCTTCCCACATTTTCCGCATGCATATCCAGTAGCGCTTGGAATAATATCCTTATACGCTGAGTTATTCATCTTTATTCTTGATGTAATAACGTATTAATCACTGATCAATGAAATGTAGACCTCTTCACCTTGACACCACTTTAGAAAGCTGATTATTCTTGGAGAGAACACGATGTTAACACCTCAAGACTAATTAGCACAATGAAGTCCAATGCCCTAGATCACCATATTTATAGAGGGAGCACGAACCTTTTTAGATCAATCATAAACTCGCTCCATAACCACCTGTATATGATCGCTCAACGTGTACTAACCCCCCAGCCATATAACCTCAAGTCTAGAGACAGGATGTTTATGACGTCACACCCAGAGACAGGATGTCTGGCAGCATCAAACACGTTTAAACTCGTCTCATAACTACCTGCTTATGCTGTCACACCAGCAAGAGAAGTATTCCCACACGCTCATTCAGACATATATTTCAAATTCAAGCCCACCACCACCATCACCACCTATTGTACCAAGGTTAATTCAAGCTGTATTATCACAATACTTAAAAGTAAAAGCTTAAAAGGAAACCTAGAAGATTTTCCCCCTTATTTACTTAATTATTTCATGTTTTTATTCCCTTTTCAATTCTTCCTTTCCATCTTCTCACAGAAAGACCATTACATTTCACTACAATCACGAGAAAAGCAATTTTTCCAGTTACACAGATTCTAAGCTTCTAAATCGAACCCGGCAATACTTTAATAAATGTATTTTAGCTCCCCAATATCAGCATCTACCATTTAATCTTTACTCGAACCTGATATGATCCATAAGCTTGAAGATATATGAAATCACCCTTCAGGATTCGATCTAAGTACTTTAAAGTAATTTTTGTCACGATAACGATATTTAAGGACTAGATACTCTGTTTACGCTTACCTCGACATGTCTATCTAAATTAAATTACGAGTTATTAAATGTTTGCAAGTAAATTTCATTGAATCGGTATTCGAACCCAGAACACCAGGAACAAACTAATTTATAATATTAGTCTGACATGTTAAACAAAGTTGTATGCAGTTACATCATCGATCTAGGTGATATATTCTAGTGTACAGAGGAAAATTAAGGAAGTCATTAAAAGATGGGGAATCGAACCAAGCACAACTGATTGACAATTATATACAGTATTAATTACCCCTCATAGGAGCTATCAATCATGCTTTGCTGCACTCCTCTACCTTACTTAGTTCCCGAGATAATGAAAATTTAAAAATTAAGGATCGAACCCAGGACGTCAGGTATCTAATTACACATTTACAAGATACTACCTAATAACATAAACGCAATAAAGTTTATTTGCCGTCTTTATCTTAATTGGTTTAGGAGTTATTAAATTTATAAGTAAATTCCATCGAATCAGTATTCGAACCCAGAACACCAAGAACAAAATAATTTACAATATGAGTTTGGTATGCTTAAAGGTGCTGTATGTAGTTACAGCATCAATGTAGCTGATATTTTCTAGAGTATAGAGTAAAATTAAGGAAGTCATTAAAAAATCGGGATTCGAACTAGGGACAACTGATTGGAAATTATATACAGTATTAATTATCCATTATAACAGCTATCAATCATGCTTTGGTCCATTCCTCTAGCTTTCTTAGTTTCCGAGATAATGGAGTTTTTAAAATTAAGGATCGAACCCAGGACACCAGGTACCAAAATATACATCCACAAGAAACTATCTAATGACATTAATGTAATAAAGTTTATTTTACGTCTTTATCTTAATTAGTCTCTGAGTTATTAGAAGATGAATTTGCATTCACTCCTAGGATTCGAACCCAGGCATCCCGGTCAACTTGCAACAATGTCCTAATGACGCGGCGCATTCCAAAGAATTGATTAGTTTTTATCCCAATGTTCTATCTCTTGTCATTCAGGAGATATAAGCGATTAAACAGTAGAGATAATATGGGCGGAGCTTGCCGGCATAGATCAAAAGAACTTTATCAGATGTCGGCATCTCTCTGTGCGCTCAAACATACATATTATCTCTACTGTTTAATCGCTTATATCTCCTGAATGACAAGAGATAGAACATTGGGATAAAAACTAGTCAATTCTTTGGAATGCGCCGCGTCATTAGGACATTGTTGCAAGTTGACCGGGATGCCTGGGTTCGAATCCTAGGAGTGAATGCAAATTCATCTTCTAATAACTCAGAGACTAATTAAGATAAAGACGTAAAATAAACTTTATTACATTAATGTCATTAGATAGTTTCTTGTGGATGTATATTTTGGTACCTGGTGTCCTGGGTTCGACCCTTAATTTTAAAAACTCCATTATCTCGGAAACTAAGAAAGCTAGAGGAATGGACCAAAGCATGATTGATAGCTGTTATAATGGATAATTAATACTGTATATAATTTCCAATCAGTTGTCCCTAGTTCGAATCCCGATTTTTTAATGACTTCCTTAATTTTACTCTATACTCTAGAAAATATCAGCTACATTGATGCTGTAACTACATACAGCACCTTTAAGCATACCAAACTCATATTGTAAATTATTTTGTTCTTGGTGTTCTGGGTTCGAATACTGATTCGATGGAATTTACTTATAAATTTAATAACTCCTAAACCAATTAAGATAAAGACGGCAAATAAACTTTATTGCGTTTATGTTATTAGGTAGTATCTTGTAAATGTGTAATTAGATACCTGACGTCCTGGGTTCGATCCTTAATTTTTAAATTTTCATTATCTCGGGAACTAAGTAAGGTAGAGGAGTGCAGCAAAGCATGATTGATAGCTCCTATGAGGGGTAATTAATACTGTATATAATTGTCAATCAGTTGTGCTTGGTTCGATTCCCCATCTTTTAATGACTTCCTTAATTTTCCTCTGTACACTAGAATATATCACCTAGATCGATGATGTAACTGCATACAACTTTGTTTAACATGTCAGACTAATATTATAAATTAGTTTGTTCCTGGTGTTCTGGGTTCGAATACCGATTCAATGAAATTTACTTGCAAACATTTAATAACTCGTAATTTAATTTAGATAGACATGTCGAGGTAAGCGTAAACAGAGTATCTAGTCCTTAAATATCGTTATCGTGACAAAAATTACTTTAAAGTACTTAGATCGAATCCTGAAGGTTGATTTCATATATCTTCAAGCTTATGGATCATATCAGGTTCGAGTAAAGATTAAATGGTAGATGCTGATATTGGGGAGCTAAAATACATTTATTAAAGTATTGCCGGGTTCGATTTAGAAGCTTAGAATCTGTGTAACTGGAAAAATTGCTTTTCTCGTGATTGTAGTGAAATGTAATGGTCTTTCTGTGAGAAGATGGAAAGGAAGAATTGAAAAGGGAATAAAAACATGAAATAATTAAGTAAATAAGGGGGAAAATCTTCTAGGTTTCCTTTTAAGCTTTTACTTTTAAGTATTGTGATAATACAGCTTGAATTAACCTTGGTACAATAGGTGGTGATGGTGGTGGTGGGCTTGAATTTGAAATATATGTCTGAATGAGCGTGTGGGAATACTTCTCTTGCTGGTGTGACAGCATAAGCAGGTAGTTATGAGACGAGTTTAAACGTGTTTGATGCTGCCAGACATCCTGTCTCTGGGTGTGACGTCATAAACATCCTGTCTCTAGACTTGAGGTTATATGGCTGGGGGGTTAGTACACGTTGAGCGATCATATACAGGTGGTTATGGAGCGAGTTTATGATTGATCTAAAAAGGTTCGTGCTCCCTCTATAAATATGGTGATCTAGGGCATTGGACTTCATTGTGCTAATTAGTCTTGAGGTGTTAACATCGTGTTCTCTCCAAGAATAATCAGCTTTCTAAAGTGGTGTCAAGGTGAAGAGGTCTACATTTCATTGATCAGTGATTAATACGTTATTACATCAAGAATAAAGATGAATAACTCAGCGTATAAGGATATTATTCCAAGCGCTACTGGATATGCATGCGGAAAATGTGGGAAGAAGTTCCTCCGAGGTTATGACAAGAGAAGACACGAGATGAGCTGTAAGAAGCTCTTCAAATGTAAACATTGTAATGTAACCTTCAAAGATGGTTATAAGGGACAGCGACACGAAGATATATGTGAAATAAGCAGCCCTCAGAAGAAAAGAAGATTGGAGCCAACTAAACATCAGTTGCTGTCAACAATGGAGGACTGCGATATGAAAGAATACGAAACTTCATTCGAAGGACGATTGAAATCGTATTTTATACGATGCGAATCAGCTAAGGACCTAAATATGTATCTGCAAGAGGCAAAACAACGTATAATCCATGCTGTGCATAAAGAGCTTAGCATTCATAAGAGTGTTAAAATTAATCTGCTGGCTGAGTGTCGATTTGTTAACAGTATTGGAGAAACCTGTGACAAAACATTTAAAACACGGAATCAAGCTGTTTTCCTGGAAACTGATCTGGACTCAACGATGGAAGTGAAATTCAAGAAATTGGTGACTGAAATGGAGGAGTCTCAGCTTAAGGGTAGCAGCTGGGCTTTGCTTGCTGTGGAAGGAGTTCGACTTCGTATCAACAAGTACAACCCGTTACGAGGAAGTAGCTACATACCGCTACCGTCAGCTGTTGAAGCAAGGAAAGCATGTATAAACATCCAGAACTTTAGCGACGAGAAATGTTTCATGTACTCTATACTGGCCAAATTCGTGAGCATCAAGCCTCAACGCGTCAGCAAATACAAAGAACTTCAAGACAAGTACGACTTCAGCTGTGTTTCCTACCCTACTCCACTTTCTCAAATACCTAAATTTGAGAAGTTTAACAAGATATCCATTAACGTTTTCGGGCTGGATGAGAAGCATGAAGTGTATCCAATAAAGGTTGCTGACATTGAACTAGCTGAACATCGCGACCTGCTACTATTGAATGACATCAGTGGAAAACATCACTACGTGTATATAAAGAATTTTGAGAAACTCGTTCGACGCCAGAAAACTAACCATAATGGACGGGTTTATACTTGTAAGCGCTGCTTTACACATTTTGATGATCGATATGGACGAAGTGGACAGGAAAAACTGCAAGAACATGTAGCCTTCTGTATTCAACATGGTGTTGCGAGGGTAGTTATGCCTACCAAGGAGAAATCAATTGTTCAGTTTAAAAATGTTGAGAGGATGCTGAAAGTACCTTATGTCATCTATGCTGATTTTGAGAGTATTCTCACTCCATGCCAAACGTGTATACCCAATCCTGAAACTTCCTATACAACCCCTTATCAAGAGCACACACCAATGAGCTTCTGTGTTTACGTGAAGCCTACATCCAGTGTTGAACATCTCGAAACTGGTCTTCCTAAGCAACCCTATGTGTATCGTGGTGCTGATGCTGCTCAGAAGTTTATGCTGTACCTTACATCTCTTGCAGAAATGATTGGTAATATATACAAATCTGCTAAGCCTCTGAAACTTACGGATCAACAGCAAAAGGATTTTGAGTCTTCTTCAGCATGCTACTTGTGTGGAAAACCCTTTACAGAAGAGAACTATAAAGTACGCGACCATGATCACATCAGCGGTGAATATCGTGGAAGTCTTCATAATGAATGTAATTTAGCCTGTAAAACACCTAAATATATACCAGTCTTCATGCATAACCTTAGCGGATATGACTCGCATTTCATTGTAAAGGAGCTGGGGTGCACAAGTGAACGTGTGGAGGTAATTCCTAACTCTGAAGAAAGCTATATCTCATTCACCAAGTATGTAGGAGATATAAAGCTTCGATTTGTGGATAGCTTCCGATTCCTCAGTACAAGCTTGGATAAGTTGGTAAAAAATCTAACCTCGTATCCTGAAACGCTAAAGTACTTTGGAGAAGACAAATTGAAGTTGATGACCCGTAAGGGTGTATTTCCATATGATTTTGTTACGTCATGGGATGCCCTGAACGAGACCTGCTTGCCTCCTAAGGACTCCTTCTACAATAGATTAAATGAAGAAGAAATTACTGATACTGACTACGATCATGCTAGAAATGTATGGGAGCTGTTCAATGTGAGAAACCTGGGAGAGTACAGCGATCTCTACTTAACTTCGGATGTACTTCTTCTAGCTGATGTCTTTGAGACGTTCAGAGAGCAAACCCTTAAAACACACAAAGTTGATCCTGCCCATTATTTTACCTCTCCAGGTCTTACATGGGACGCCATGTTACTGTATACTGGAATTAAGTTAGAGCTGTTACAAGATTATGATCAATTACTCATGGTGGAATCAGGTATAAGAGGAGGTTTATGCCAAGTTTCTCATCGGTATGCTGAGGCTAATAACACTTATATGGAGAAGTTTGATCCGACGAGACCAACCCAATTTATCACATACGAGGACGCTAATAACCAATATGGGTGGGCAATGTGTCACGCTCTTCCTTTTGCTGGATTTCAGTGGGTGTCACCTGAAGAAATCAACTTAGAAACACTACAAGAAGATGATCCTCATGGGTACATATTAGAAGTTGACATCGAGTATCCTGCTGAACTTCACGATCTACACAACGATCTACCTTTCCTGCCAGAGTGTATGAAACCATTGGAATCATCTACAAAGAAACTGATACCTCATCTTGGACCTCGAAAGAAGTATGTAGTGCATTACATGGCTTTGAAGCAAGCTCTTAGTCATGGACTACGACTAACAAAAATCCATCGTGTGCTACAATTCCGACAGTCTCAGTGGTTGAAACCTTATGTGGAATTTAACAACAGGCTACGACAACAAGCTGCAAATGATTTCGAGAAGGATCTCTACAAGCTCTTTAACAACGCTATGTTTGGAAAAACTATGGAGAACCTGCGTAACCGCATGGATATACGACTGGTGACCAATGAAAAAACTCTAGAGAAGCTGATCGCCAAGCCTACGTTTATCGACAGGACGATATATGCTGATAATCTAGCTGCTGTACATATGGCCTCTCGTCAGATTGTATTCAACAAGCCTATATACATTGGTATGAGTGTGTTGGACATCTCCAAGACATTAATGTATAACTATCATTACGATGTTTTGTTGCCTTATTATGGAGCTAAAAAGCTGAAGCTTATGTATATGGACACTGATTCGTTCATTCATCGTGTAACAACTGAAGATGTGTACCAGGACAAGCTACGTTTTCTTGAGCATCTCGATACAGCTGATTACCCTGCCAACCATATATGTTACTCTACTCAGAACAAAAAGGTATTGGGAAAATTTAAAGATGAGGCTAATAGCAAAATCATCCTACGCTTTGTTGGACTACGTCCTAAGATGTATGCCTTAGATATTCAAGGGTCAATGATAAAAAAGATTAAAGGTATAAAACGTAGCGCTATTAAGCAGTACATTTCGTTTGACAGCTATACAGACTGTCTTAAAACCTGTGAAATCATCAGAACACCTATGAATCTGATCCTATCACGAAAGCATGCTCTTGCTACAGTGCAAGTGAATAAAATTGCATTGACTCCGTTTGATGATAAAAGAATTATTGCTGAGGATGGGATAACGACATATGCGTATGGACATTACGCCATTACAAACAGTGCTTAAAAGAATGTAAGTTAAAGATAAAGATTTTATCGTGAGTCTACAATCTTAAAAAAGAAGGTTATCTGTGTGCTGTATATGCAGATAGCTGACGCCTGATGAAGAAAGAAGAAGATGGAAGGGAAGGTGGTAACCCTGCCATTAGGAGCAATCCTAGTGCTAGTCTCAAGCCTAGATAAAAGGGGAGAGACATCTACACCTAACTAAAATAAAGGTATGTTGACGTAAAGCTTTTCAATTTGTGAACCAATATGCAGTTTATCCCTCTCCGCATCGTACAATAACTGTTTAACATATAATAAGTTTGTAAGATTTAGAAAAAAAGTATATAAATTGTTGTAACGTTGGATGAGAAATGTTTTATAATTTAATTACTCTCTATATTACCATGAGTACCTGTGATACTGGTTGAATTGCCCGTTAAATGACTTAAATACCTGTGATACTACTCGAATCAAGTGAAATTACATTAAATAGCTCTGATACGAAACCCTGATCATTGAATCTAGCCTCCTGTGATACTAGCTGAGTTACTCTAAACACCTATGATGCTTGAATTGCCCAAATACCTAGACACTATCTGAATTACCTGTTAAAATGACACAAATACCATTGATACAACCTGAATCACCTGCACTTACCTTAAATAGCTGTGATACAAATCTCTGATCAAAATTATCACGAGCATCTGTGAAACTATGCTGATTACCCAAATACTTACGATATTACCTGAACTATCTGTAAAATACGAAACTAGGCTATAACCAACCCCTGGAACCTACCCTCCTGTAATGCTTGCTTAATTACTCTAAACACCTATGTTACTTGAATTATCCTAAATACCTACGATACCCTCTGAATTACCTGTGAAATATAAAACTATGCTATACCCAACCCTGGAATCTAACATCCTGTGATACTAGCTGAATTAGCCTAAATACCTACGATACTAGCTGAATTAGCTGTGAAATCATGCATAGCTATGATGCAGTTAGCCTCTGGAATCTAGCCTCCTGTGATACTAGCTGAATTAGCTTAAATGCTCAAGATACTAGCTGAATTGACTGTGAAAATGATTTAAATACCTGTGATACTACCCGAATCATGTGAAATTACCTTAACTAGCTCTGATACGAATTCCTGCTCTAAATTAGCACGAGCACCCGTGATACTACCTGAATTACCTGTGAAATATGAAACTATGCTATACCCAACCCTAGAATCTATCCTCTTGTGATACTAGCTGAATTAGCCTAAATACCTACGATACTAGCTGAATTATCTGTGAAATCATGCAGAGCCATGATGCAGTTAGCATCTGGAATCTATCCTGTGTTATTAGACGAATTAGCCTAAATACATACGATACTAGCTGAATTACCTGTGAAATCATACCCTGCTATGATCCAGTCAGCCTCTCGCAATACTACCTGAATTACTTACCTTTTAGTGTTAGTGGGTTAGCTTTTCCCGTTGCAGGTCATCTTTTTCCCTTTATGGCTCACCTTTTTCCCTTTGCTGGTCACATTTTCCCCTTTGCTGGTGACATTTTTCCCTTTACTGGTCACGTTTTTCCCTTTGCTAGTCAACTTTTTCCCTTTGTGGGCCTCCTTTTTCCCCTGAACGAGTCACCTTTTCCCTGAATAGGTTACGTGATGGGCATGTCTAGAACATTGACATGAAACAGTTTTCCACTAAGTTCACGTCTAAAGTCGCTTTCAAGTCTAGCACCTCCTATTCCCTATCTCTCCTGTATATAAGTCCATATTCCTACTGCTACACTACCTGTCTAGCCTAACACCTCTCCTCCTGTTCCTATACCTCTCATATAAACCATTCTCTACTCCTCTAGCTCTGTCTAGCCTAACGCCTCTCTCGTTTACCTATGACTCTCACATAAACCATACTCTGCTCCTCGACCTCTGTTTAGTCTAACTCCTCTCCTCGTTTTCCTATACCTCTCATATAAACTATACTCTACTCCTCAACCTCTGTCTAGCCTAGCACCCCTCTTCCTGTTCCTATACTTCTCATACATATAAACCATGCCCTACGTTTCAAGCCCTGTCTAGCCTAACACCACTCCCCGTATCCCCTACCTCTCAAAAGCTCATTCCTTCCTGCCCCCCCTCTAGCTGAGTATCACTCCTTGGTTTCCTATCTAACCTAACTTTAACACCTGTCTATCCTAGCATAGGATCTCTCTCCTTTTTCTCGTCTCTCCTTATAAACACAAACTCAATTCTCCTAACCTAATACCTCTCCTCGTTTTCCTATACTTCTGATATAAACCATACTCTACTCCTCGACTTCTGTCTAGCCTAACACCTTTCCTCGTTTTCCTATATCTCTCATATAAACCATGCACTACGTTTCAAGCCCTGTCTAGTCTAACACCTCTCATCGTTTTCCTATACCGCTCATATAAACCATACATTACTCAGCCTCTGTCTAGCCTAACACCTCCCCTCGTTTTCCTATACCTCTCATATAACCTATACTCTACTCCTCAACCTCTATCTAGCCTAGCACCCTCTTCCTGTTCCTATACTTCTCAAACATATAAACGCATACTCTACTCTCAACCTCTGTCTAGCCTAACACCACTTTCCGTATCCTCTACCGCTCATAAAGCGCATTCCTCTCCTGTCCCCTGTCTAGCTGAGTATCTCTTTGGTTTCCTATCTAACCTAACTTTAACACCTGTGTATCCTAACATAGGATCTCTCTCCGTTTTCTCGTCTCTCCTTATAAACGCATACTTAAACCCTCCTAGCCTAACACCTCTCTACTATTTCTTCCATATAAACGTATTTCCCTCCTTCAACCCTCTTTAGCATAGTATCAGTCGTCGTATTCCCTATCTCTCCCATATAAACGCATTTTCCTCCTTGAACCACCCCATCCAGCCTCGTTTTTCCTATCCTTTCCCATATAAACGCAAAAAAGTGGCCCAGCTCTCTCCTATATATCCTACTAATATTAATTTATTTTGAAAAAGCCAGTTTTATGTTATTTACCCCAATAGTCAATTTTTATAAATAAGGGTCGAATGTTTGCCGTTCTGCTTACTGTAGTTATTACTGCGGGAGGAGCAGTGCTGAAAGTATTCTTTATTTTGTTTGTCCTGCAATCACAGAATGTAGAAAAACCAAGTTCCAGAAGATGTAAACAAAAACACTAAATATGTAAATGTTAAAAAGGAAAAAGAAGAAACAGATGATTAAAGTAAAGCGAACGCAAGTCTTTGTGTCACACTTGGGAGATAGGTGCTTTTTTGTAGTTTTGAAAATATAATCAATTTGCTTCACAACAATGTTTTATAAATATACAGTTAATACCAGGACGGATCGAAAAGTAACGCACAACATTTCTTTTCTGCCTTGATATTGCAGCTGGAATGTTGCAATTTCACACAGATATAGTTTGAAGTTTTTGCTGCAGAGGGTATTTCTTGTTTCATGTGCAGCTCTAGCGAGAGAAGCGTGAACTGCGCAACAAAAATGGCGCGCATTTTACTGTCGTCCACGTGTGAAGAGCACAGAGGTGTGGTTCGATATTTGTGGGCCAAAGGTCATAAACCGAGTGATATTCACAGGGACATGCGTGGCGTGTATGGGGATGATTATAAGGACCATAGCAATGTCTCCAGGTGGTGTGCATTCTTCCTAGAAGGCCGTGTGAACCTTAGTGATTCGCCACGCTCCGGGAGACCGTTATCAGCTGCAACCCCTTAGAATGTCGGAGGCATTGAGGTGGCAATTTTGAATGACCGGCGTGTGCAAATTTGAACATTATCGCAACATTTCCTGTGGTGTAGTGTACATACGATATTGTACATGACATGTTGAAATTTCATAAAGTTAGTGCTCACTGGGTGCCTAAGAACCTGACAGACAACCACAAGGGCCTGTGAATGAAGAGAGCTTGTATCGCCTAACGCGGTACATCGCAAAAGGGCAAGATGCGGAAGTGAAATCAGCAGTTCGCAGATGGCTATACTCCAGGGAAACGGACTTCTACGAACAGAGCATATTGAAACTGTTATCACGATGGGAGAAATGTGTTGAGAAACTTGGTGACTATGTTAAAAATTAGGTAAAATGTGTAAGTTATTTTGTGATTTTTTTTGTTTTTGCTTTAACTATTAATACTTTTTGTAAAAAAAATATTGTGCGTTACTTTTCGATCCGCCTTCATATAAGAAGGAATTGTGTATTGTTTAAGATGTGTTAGATTTATAAGCATGTTAGTTTCTTTTACCCAAATGAATAGCTTTATTATTAAATGCAGGACAAGTAAAAATGCGGAAGACAAAAGAAAGACAACAAAAGACCTTATGTGTTATATTCACATGATTATCTCTACTCACTCTTCTATAAACTACTTTTACAAAAGGTTATTCTTTTATCTACTTCTTAAACGGGATAAACTTTCATTGCACATTTCGTTGTAATAAGGATATATAAAGCGATAGTCGGATTTTTAAATCCAGATGACTATATAATGACTTTAAAATTCCAAGCTCTTAGCATGACCACGAGGAAAATACAAATAGGGAATTACCATTTGTAAAAAGTACAAATATTTCATAATTAAAATTAATAACAAGGATTTCCCTGAAATGATTAACACATTTTGACATAAATTGTGCCCTTTAATGAGATTGCATTTTACACAATAGGACCTTGTCTATCTCTTACAGTTTCCTGTTTTACAAAAAGTTGGGAATGAGGAAGAGTTTTCAGGTTATTCCCAGAAAATAAAATTCAAGATACACATTTTGTTTCACATGCAAATATCTTAAACGTGTGGTATTTTAATGAAAATTGTTATGTATTTTTTGAGAAATTTAAGACAATAGTGAACATGTTTCCTCGAAAAGGGTTGTTTTCTACATATTATGAACATTACACACACAAATCTGGCTTTGCTTATTCAAAGTTTTTGTAACTCTTTTCTTCGTGGACCTGGCACTACTGGTACTCGGCAGGGAGTCATTTGCTGGTGTGGCCGGAGGGGCAGCAACTTGGTTCGTTTTACAAGGCCTCCACATTTTAATTAAACTGTTAAACGCAAATAACTATTAAACATGCTAAACTTACAAAACCGCCTTAAGTAGAACAGTACATAACTTCTCCGAAGATACAGGTATAAGTTTAACTAAAATACGGAAGAAGAGCACTGAGAACAGCACAGCTGCTAAAACGTACTGAAATCAAAGAAATAACAGAAATGACATTGCAACAACGCGTTGGTTTGGTGGAGCTTGTGACAGGACCACGTGCTGTAGTTGGGAGATAGGAGGACCCTATTAGGTATTACTGATAGGTTTGTGGTCAAGCTTATAAGCGTTCAGTTCGCTTTGTAGCCTGCTGGGGAAGTGTTGCCTGCGACCAGTATACGTATATACTGTGACCGTGCGCGCGGAGCTACCTGCCGGTCCTGGACCTGGGTGGGGCCTAAGAAGGATGGCCGGAACAATAGAACAACAGTGAATGTGGAATAAAAAGCCTCTTTATGTGCCGTTTACCATTTCTGGAGCATTCATTTCGGCATGTTCTCGTGGGTTTCTCTTCTAGAAGGTCCTGTTTTGTATACAGGGCACT
Organism: Deroplatys truncata; assembly: GCA_030765065.1. NCBI lineage: Eukaryota > Metazoa > Arthropoda > Insecta > Mantodea > Mantidae > Deroplatys > Deroplatys truncata. The sequence continues at coordinate 76,967,598 of CM060987.1, read as the reverse complement.
CTACCAGACGGGCAGTCGAGTGTTGAGTTCAATTCAGTTGTATGCTGTTAAAAGTGACAAGTGGACAGTGCAGTTTAATTGTGAAATGTAACTCAGCAGTCAGTTGTGAGTCGTGCAGTTCAGCAGTTTAGTTGTGATTTTATTCGAAGGGTAAGCTGTATTGTATTCGGAGTGCGTGCCAAAGTGACTCAAGTGTAACGTTTATGTTACGGGGAGTGATAAATAAAGTGTGTTTTTACAGAACTGGTGTTATCATTTGGTACAATACACATATGCACACATATAGAAACATACATACATACATGATATTTATGAGTCACACTGCATGAACTTCCTGCACACAGTATGATGTAGATACAATCTTAACCAGGAAACCAATGGTTTAATTGCACGCCACTGGCCGCAACACTTCAAACCGAAAAGAGGCGAGCAGAGAGAGACCCTGTTGTATAATGGTTGTGATGTAGAATCAAAGGACGGTGTTCGATCAAAGCCTCAGTGCAGATTTATTTGCTTCCAACCGCCCCGTTTATTACAGTTAGTGTAAAATATTTGACTTTGATCTTGAGTGTTTCATATCATCTTTGTAAGTAAGAGAAATAAGGCATAGTTTAGGGGCGTAATGAACATACCAGTTAAAATACTGCACATACAGAGAACTGATTTTGGCACATTAACGGATGATGTTGTTTCATTCTTCACATATATACTCCATAAGTAATATTTTCTACTATTATGTTGTATACCAGTCCAAATGAAGCACAAATTACAACTGTCCACTGGATTTCATTAAGGAAGGAGGTCATAAGCTTTAATTTTGCACAACGCAAGTACAACAATATTTTAATTTCTTTTTTATCTCTATAATTGGATATAGTGCTACGTATACTGATAAGAGGTGCAATAAATTATGGTAGATTTTGGAGATTTATTTAGAGTTATGTAAATTTTGTGATTCCAAGCAACATTATATTCCAAATTATTTCTCACATTGTGAAATTTAGCAGCTCGTTGTAAGGGTTAGCCACTACCTATGGCAATCCCAATGGATATTGCCACGACATCAACTTCCTCAGGGCTACGTGCAAACTTGCACAGTATTAAGTTGCACCCTGACCTGCCTTGCGTCACTAGGAATGTTTTAGAGCAATTGAAATACTTTGTTACTATTCACTATGACAATTCGAACCTAGGGCGGCGACACACCACATTTGGTAAAGCCTAAGGCATAATGCAGAGCACCTAATGTTGCAGGTGACCTCCATGGCGTTTTATATAAGGTATGGTTGCTTAGAATTACAAGATTTGCATAACTCTAAATAAATCTCCAAAATGTATTATAATTTATTGCACCTCTCATCAGTATACGTGACAATACGTGATTCTCCTTGAGATGAAAAGGAACCTTTTCCAAACTGTAGTTTTGGCAATGACTATCCATAAATTCTACTCAAAATAACCGTTTTAAAGTTGTTTAGTGCGAAACCGTTGCAAAGTTATCACCGCATATGCGCAGGTTCAAATGATTCGCTGTTTTCAAGGCTAAGGAATATACAGTCATAAACAGAAAAGAAAAATACGCGGCCTGCTTTTGACGAATGTTTACCCACATTCTTCATCTCACAGGTTAAAAAAAGTCTTGTTACACTCTGTCGACACAAAGTAGCAACTGTGAAAGTCGTCAATGCATATTATGTTGTAAGGAGCGCGACATTCCTAGTGGCTTGCATTTGGAGACGTTACCCATTGTTTCAAACCTGTCTTGGATCTTAAGACAAAACTTTGGTAAACTAATATTGCTTTTGTAATATCTTGCGTTTTCTGCCCTTAGTTTCCAGAATATACTTGAGTATAAAACACGTTTCGCTACATGCGACTGAGGTACTTGACAGTATTTCGGGGATAAAAATTAAAATATTTTCCACGATTCTATAATATTCTCTTACCGAACTTATAGTGTGATATGCTATTGATTTGTCAATTAAAATGTGAAAGGTCTACGATGATATTGTCAATCGTTGCGTTTATTTGACCACGATAGCAATTACAGTCATGTCATCGCCACCAGTATGCTGGAATTTGTTCTGCAGGCCTTTTTTGGATGCCAGTAATTTGCAGACATAGCGCTATCGCATTTTAACACTCCTCGTCCTATTTAAGATTCGAAACCGCAATCTTTGATACGGAAAGTCAGCGCTCAATAAATGTCTTCACCCATAAAAACGATTTGGAGTGACATAAGCAGGCATAAGAATTCTTAAACAGATGGCTTCAAGTTACCTACAGTGAAATCATTATTACTACAAAGAATGTAAACAAAAACGCCGAGGTGGCACTGCCAGGCAAGTAAGAACCAGTCTGAGTAATGTCTGCAAACGCCAAAAGACTGCACAAGAGACCGGGGCTGGTTTGTTACCTGCGACATCGCTGCCTATAGTCCAGTAACAGTGTAACCTTTTTCCTTCCGTCCTGCCTTTAATGCTTACAAATTCATGTGTCTCGACCTAAGCAAAAACCGCGACAAAACGTAGAATGTATATCCTCATTGTATTTTCGCTCAAAATAGCGAACGTGTTAAAAGGTGACTTAGAAATAAATTAAGAAAATAAAGATACAATTTTTAAAGAATGGCTTTCAGTGGTTTGATTTATTTTACGTTAATGTGTATTGCACCATACACTCAACTTCGGGTCATGGCAGTACTCGTAAAATGCTGTCATAGGAACCCAATCTGACTGAGAAACCCAATCTACTAAAAACTACATTTTAGTTTAAAAAAGAAAAACAACAAATGCATTAATTGCCGGTTAACTGCGGATGCTGCGACTGGATGTTTGTAATGTCTGCGGCCCAGAAAAACACAAATCTTAGTTCTATGGTTTATATGTTTGCCTATTTTATTTGCTGGAATCGAAACTACGAGGGCTGATCAACACAGACTGAGACTGGTTTTTTTCCACAGATGTTTATTACTCCAATTCATTGTTTACATGATCTTTTTCAAAGTAGTCCCCTCCTACTTCAATGCACCTTTTATAGCGTCTCTGCCAGTCCTTGAACACGTGCTGCAGACCATTCTTTGTCAGGTCCTTGAGAATCGCCTCACTTTTCTTGAGCACTGCTTCTCAAATCGAATACCCCTAAGCTTTGACTTTAGTGATGGGAATAAAAAAATCTGATGTGTTACACTCACATGACTTTCTCTACTCTTGTACAATCTATTTTTACAAACGCTTATTCTCAATATGCTTCATGTTAATCGAGATATCGAGATGTCGATATTATTGGTAATTTTCTTGTAGATGCAAGGGGAATATGGTAGCTTTTAAGCGATAGTCAAATATTTTATCGCTGGTTGCTATGTGGAGCATTCCATTCTCTTTGCATGTCTAGGACACAAAAAAATGAATAACGAATTTGAGAAAAAGTATAAGTATTGGAAAATTTAAGGAAATAACAAGCAATATCTCGAAAACGGTTCACTCAACAAAAGAAATGTATATGATATAAGTTGTGTATTTTAACGCGATCTACATTTTTTGTGTAGTAAAATTTTGTCTATCTCTTATGGTTTACCAGTTATGCAAAAGTCGTTGACAATGAAGAATACTTTTGGAGACATTCCCAGAAATTTCGAGATATACATTTCATTTCTCATGACATTATCTTAAACATATGATATTTTCATCAAAATCGTTAGAGCCATTTTTGAGAAAATTAAAATTTTCGAAAAATCTTCCATGTAAAGGGTAGTCTGGGGTGGGGGGATTTTCTTGAAAACCTTCGTGTCGCATCTCTGGAAGATACTGAACCTAAATACCAAGTTTGGTGCTTATCCGACTGTTCGTTTTTGAGTTATGCTGTTCACAGACACACAGACACACACACAGACACACACACACACAGACACACAGACACACACACGGACATGTTTCCAAAAATGCTTTTTTTGGATTCAGGAGGTCTCAAAACATGTATTTCCGGTGAAATCTCGGTATCGAATTTTTGGGTGGAATGCAATACTTCCCCTACTTACCATACGTAGTAGAGAAAGTAAAAATGTCACAGGATACAGATCGGGGCTATATGGTGGATGTGGTACACAGGTAAAGTTGAATCGAGCCAGAAACAGGATGACTTGATTTGCGACGTGAGGCCGTGCATTGTCATGATGAAGTCGCCACCCAGTCCGAGAAAGCTCTGGTCGTTTCTTTGCAATGTGCTTCCTCAGTGTAGCCAATACTGACGTGTAGTATGCCGCTGTAACAGTAGTGTGAGGGGGAATTGTATGCTGGTAAATCATTCCATTACAGTAAAAATAATGTGATCACCATCACTTTCCCTGCAGATGGAACAACTTTTGCCCTTTTTGGTGTTGGAGAACCTGGTGATTTCCACACTGTGCTGGCTTGTTTTCCTTCAGGATAATAATGATGCAGCCATGACTCATCACCGGTGATAATCGATTTAAAAAATGCATCACCTCCGTTGTCTGGTATGCGAAATGCACGTAGGGTCTACAAAATAGAGCATTACTACCAACCTACCAATACGAGAGTGCTGCCGCCTACCAACATTATACATAAAAACCTGCTCTTTTCAAATATTTATGTTACAGATACGAAACTATCACGGCAGCTACACGAAAAAATCAGTCTCAGTCTTTGTTGATCAGCCCTCGTACCATACTTCCATCTAAATTCTGGGCCTTCTTCTTTCGTCCTGTGCAGCGTCATGGGACCTCTGTATCACTTGGCCTCTGGAATCTATGCGTGACATCGTCATCCGCCCTGGTCAACTCCACATGTTTATAATGTCTTTCATTGTGAAATAGTTCTCTCCGTTAAGGTGTTTGTTCTATCTGAGGAGGAGAACATTACGCTCTCAGTTGTAGCCAGGATTCTGGTTTAGGCAGGCATAGTGGTGAACTTCGGTAGGTGGCAATATAAATAATTTTGATAGAGTGTAACGGTAATTTGTATAGTGATTTCTTCGTTTGGTTTAAAACAATTTCAATTAACCTTTCTCTCCAATCATGAAAAGTTTCTCCCTTTCCTTGAGGTTTTATCTACTTTTGTGGAACGCATTGCAATTTTTACGGGACTTTAATTATACTAAATTTGTAAAGATATTTTTATTATCTTTTCCCATTTTGCACTATTAATTTATGTGACGAAATAAACATATTCAACATTTTCAGAGGTGTCAGAGTTTATCGTTATGGTATTAGAACAAAAGTCGGGCAAGTTCTTGGTTCTTCATAAACATTTAATGATTATTGAACATCTAAAAACAGCTCTCTTCAGATGAGAAATACAAATGTAGCTCTGAAATGAAATGGAAATGTTTCATAACCCCTATGATTAGTATTTAAAAATGGCATGGTTCATCAGTAAATCCAAAAATTGTTTTAGCATTTCTTATATCTATTAGACAAATTCATTAATACCAGAAAAACTGGGCATTAAATACAACAGAAGAAAATTAATCACTGATTTGCAGGTCAATGGCAATAACTGCGTACTTTATCCTATACAGATAATTGGGATTTCTCTTTGTTTCATTTCACAACTCTTTATAATTTCCTTGTTCATATCGTGGGATTTGAATTTAGAAACAAATTACGGTGTTATGCTCGCTGAACTGTGGGATTTCTTAACGTGGTTTCTTACTATTAAACACACTCACATTGATACTTAAAGAATGGAAGTTATATTTCAACAAAAATGTAACTTAAAAGATATTGTGACCACGGCGCTATCCCGGCCCGTTTTACATGACCATTTGGGTGACAATATTGGCCAACTATTCAGAACAACAGTCCACGCAACAAACCCATTACCCATCTGCCACTTCCTCGCAGTTTGAATAATTACTGCTCCAGAAGATTCCTCTCGGCAGTTTCTAGTAACCTCTCTTTCGAGAACGTTCCGCTTTGTATCCGGGATCCATACAGGGTGGAACATTTAAGTTGAGACTGTACAATATCTCCAAAACTCAGCGTTGTAGAAAGAAACGTCTTGTATAAAAGTTGCTTGATATTATGGGGAAAAGTAAATGCAAATAGTAATGTTTTGTTTGGAGAGCATTAGGATGGTCAATTTAATTTTTTAAAATGGGAACCTACATTTAGGGTCAACTTAAATTGACCCTAAAATGTCCATCATAACGCCCTCCAAACAAAACACGACTGTTTCCATGAAATCTAAGAAACAACTGAAAACCATTGGACTTAAAAGAATGACAAAGTATTCTATAAATCGAACCATTAATAATGGATATTTCATAAATGGCTGGTACATCAAAAAAGTTATTTGAAATAAATCGTGTGTTTTAAAGATATCTAAACTTTTTGTGTAGTATGTTTTCACTTAACGTTTACCATTTTTGCAAGATATATAAAATTCCTTCCGAAAGAAGAGGACTTCACAAACTATTCCCAGAAAATTCCATATATACATTTTATTTTTCATGTAAATATATTTAGTATGTGGTATTTAATCAAAATAGTTAGTCATACTTTAGAAAATAAAAAAAATCGAAAAATGTTTCATGTAAAGGGTAGTTTGGGGTAGGGGAATTTTCTTTAAAATCTTCGTGTCGCATCTATGACAGGGTGCTGGTATTTAGGTGCTGAACCTAAATACCAAGATTGGTATATATCCGACTTCTCGTGTTTTGAGTTACGTTGTTCACAGACATACACACACATGTGGATCGTTTTCTGAAGAAAAAAAATGCTTTTTATGGATTCAGGAGGCCTCAAGACATATATTTCCGGTAAAATCTCAGTATCAAATATCTGGGTGGAATGCAATACGTTCTCTACCTACAATGTACCTGCTAGAGAAAGTAAAAAGGAAGTTATCACTCCCAAGGCAGGTGTTCAAGTTTCAGAACGTGGTTTAATTTTGTGCTTTCGGCAGGAAGATATAGCAAGGTATATAACAACGCAAATGCACACATAATACTTGAGCATAAGTCGGATCATCCTGTAACACCTTGTGATATCAACGAAGTAGAAAAGAAAGGGTATAAATGAAGAATTTTATTGTGAAACATCTCACAGCTGATATTTTCTCTGTACTTCTATAGTGTGCTGTACACCTCTTTCCCATACACTTGAATATATATTATTTTCACTTTATCTTAACATTTTACAAACGCTGACACTTGCAGAAGGAGTCACATTCCGCTTTCTTATCTCAGGTTTAAAGCGTGTCCATATTAACTCAAGTGGATCAAGACAGCAATGGTACAGCGGTAATCTGAGAACTTCTTGCCCATGATCTTTTACGATTTTATGTATTACATACTCTTTCTTTAAAATGACCCCTGAATTTTCTCCTAAAATACGGCTTTTGAAGGAACCGGGCTATATGCTTACAAATTATGATATACATACCATGAATTTTGTATTTCAACCTTTCTGCTGGACATGTTAACCTTCAGTCTTGAATGGTAACTAGCTTCAAATATTTCATTGTTCATCTCGTGATGCACAGACAGGGATTCCCGAACATAAGCAGCCCTCAATCCAACCCTGAGTAACACCAGCATGTAGTATAATTATTGGTTTTCCACGGAACACAGTGGCTGGAAGGTAGCTTGAATAACTTTCATCGTCTTAAACAGTGTTTAACCCCGCTCTTGCTTCATACGAAACCATAGGCGATGAGACAAGCGATACATCAAATGAAATAGTATTTGGGAAAAGAAATTTGGGAAGGAAACTTCAAGGTCTAAGTTAGGATGCCTCTTTGGCATTTTCCAGTTATGGGTACAGAAGAAAGCCTGGAAAAAACCTCGGTCAGGGATTACAGTCCTGCAATATTTGAACCGTACACCTCGCGTTTAGGAGCCCAGCTACCTTGTCGGTGAACCACCATCATCCCAACCTTTCTTACAACATCATGAGTGTCGTACCGAGATTCATCTGAGGAAACTATGTGATACCCTTCATGTCTGAGATATACTTCAAAAACTAGTATCTCCTGCCACAATCCTTGCCGAGTCCATAATCACGCTCAAGTTTGTTCATTTGTTTGATTTTTGTCGCCCGTTACTGTAAAGAACAAGCGTTTTTAACAATGAAAAACTTTTTGACTGATAAGAGAAACAAACAACGTAAAATCGGTGGAAGGTGGACTATTGTTGAAATAAACTATAATATGAGTTCAAACTACAACATGATGTTGAAAATTTTAGCTCCAGCTATGATACAGGAAATAAATCAATTAAATCGATAGGCTCTGAAAACCAAATCAAATTAGAAGAATGTTTGAGATAAATTTCAACAGTGTCATCAAGTGAAAGTTTAGGAAATGGAAAAGTGTTGGAATAGTACATCACTAATATTTTTAACACCTAACATCAGAAAGGTAAGCGGAAAAGATTTTAAAATTTTGTTACAGTGTGCGTAACCTTTTATTCATGTCCAATAGGTATGTTGGCTAACATAAAATTATAGCTGCAGTGGGCACTGTTTTGAGTTAATTTTTATTGTAAACGTTTTCAACATTACCGTATTTTGTGTTTTATTAGCTCAGTTTATTCGTGAAATAGTGCTAGAAAAAGAAATTCGCAGTTTTCTAATAATCTATATCAATATTCTTGTCCTTTTCGTGACCTGAGAATTTAGATAGTTTGAAAATTATGTATGTCATTGCATATGATAACAATCATGGAAAACTAACAACAACCAACAATTAATTAACAGCATGCAGCTTAAGTTTATAAACTTGAAAACCAAGAAAATTTATTCCTCCAGTGTGCCTATACTTTATTTCCATCATTCGATTCGACTGTGGAGAGGGAAAACATTCACTTGCCTATATTGGCGGTTCGTTTGTTTTTATAATCTCAATAGATTCAGTTATATTCATGTGATTTACTTGAAGATATCTATATGTCTCTTGGATAAGAAAGACTAAATGCGGTCACCGCCGCGATGATCAATGTTCTAAAACTAGGAAGAAAAACTGAAACTTTCTCTCATTTTAATTACATCAACAAACACTACTCGTATACTCTCTTTGGTAATTTAATTTCGGTTTTTAAACTCATGTTTGTTGTCACGGGTCTAGAAATATTGTTATATACTGTTAAGCTAAGTTAAATTACGGAATACTATCAATTTATTTATGTTATCGGTAGAAGTAGGCTTGCATTTTTTTTAACTTTATTGTCCTTGAACCGATAGTCCATATCGGACTGTGAATGGATTGGGTGGAATGATTTCTAAACTGAGTCCGGTGTCCAGAGAAATTCGTGTTACCTGATTCTTAGAATAAGGGAAGTACCCGAAAAATGAAGCAGCCAAGCTATCCACTACACCACAGAGGTGAGGTAATTAATTTCTTGTGTGCTGGGTAGAACCAGCCTATTTGCATTTCATTCCATTGTTACCTTAGCCTTTTCGGAAGTAAGTTTGATGTTTCCTTGTTGTTCGAAGAGAACATTATAGTTTATATTTTCATGAATCGCATCATACTGTCATTTCGATAAAGAATCTCACGCCTTATTGATAAATTGGCAAAGGCTATACCTTTATTTCAATGCCATGTGTTTTGATAACCAAGTGCTTATTTTAGAAAATTTGATTTACTTTAAGAATTCTATAGATTCTACCTTCTGATTTATTATTATTATTTTTTTTAAATTCAGTCAGCAGAATTAAAATCGTTGAGAAAACACGATGTTCTCTCTACAAGTAGCCTTACGATAAAGCTATAACAATATTACGCAGAAAAGTAAGGTTGAGGCTAATGTAGAGGAGAAACAAACTAAGTGCAGTCTGTGAATTCAAAACCAAACCTGGACAACTCCTCGTTTGTTACCGAAATTCTTCTGGGGAGATGCGGCACCTTGTTTGTTATTTATGTAGGGCAGATGAACTGTTGATTTCAAGTGGCAACAAACTCATTAATAGGGCAGAAGACTGCGCCACCTTCACGCACAGCCCCTACCCTTGTGTCTTAATTAAGGTCGGAAGGACCCAGAAGCTGTCATAGGAATAACACGGAAAATATAATTGAGCAAATATATTTCCGCATTATACCCATTGCATGATAAATAACCACAAATAATCGGACCGAGCGAGGTGGCACAGCTAACGTGGTGTCCTTTCTACCACGACAGATATTAAATTATTTTTGAAATTATAATTTGGCTGCAATCTGTATTTGGCTGTATGTTGTTGACATTCAGAGTTTATTCAAGTTGTTAAATGTTATTATTTTTATTGTTTATTTAAATTGTTATATACAAATTATATTCTTGTTATTAAACCTTTAATTTCTAAAGTTTATTTAGACTGTTATATTCTCGTGGCTTCATTAAGTGTTTCATTATTTGGTTATTATCCACTCTCATTTAAATTATACTCCTGCTGTTAAATGATTAATTTAAGGACGTAAATGTTTATGTAAATTCCTATTTATTGGGTGTTTTGTCCAGTGTAACTTCAATACGTTAAGGCACAGCCTTGTCGAAATCATAGTTTTGTTGCTTCGCTGAGTGCCTCTTTAATGTGTTAACGTTTAGTCCTGTTTGAATTCTTAGTTTTTATTTTAATAGTGTTACGAGCTTCCAAAATCGGGAATTTACGTAAGGTCGAGTGGCCATGTGAGGTGGGACGGGTTGTTATTGCTGAGTGCGAGGTAATGCTGTGGGTACGTGCCGTAATTTCTTTACCTGACCTGTGTTCCCTTCTTTGAGCGTGTATTGCATGAGTTGTAAAGAGAAATGTAACGTGAACCGATAATTCTGTTTCTTGTTGTATGCTTCCAAAAACTTGAATATTGTACATTTAGGGTTCACTTTCTTGTCATGTCAAGTTATGGTACATGCGACCCGGTATATGGTTATTGTGTTATTAAAGAGTTGTCTCTATGATTACTGTCTTTTTAGTATGTGTTCTTGGGGAGCATCTCCTATCTGATAGCGGGTTCGCCCGGACCTCGTTTTCATGATCCGAACGTTTCCACGTAAGACTCCTCCTTCGGTAGATGTGAGTACTGACGGACCTACCAAGGAAATGTGCCACAGTTGTCAGAATTCTAAACACAATTCACTTTGTGATTTTAGAAGCACGACCGGATCCCAGGCGATGATGATGTGCGCTGCTCCTAATCCGTGAAAATCACAAGGCAGGAAGAGCACGACGATCCCGGGTATCGATCCGGCGAACGATTACATACAGGAATGTACGCGGGAAAACAAATACATGTAACGAATTTAGAAATATCCAACACAAGACTGTGTTGATGAAGCCTTTTGTGTTTGAAATTCAACATCTAGTAAAACATTCTCTATGAGTGTTTGCATACACAAAAAATACAAGAAATTCACCTGAATCTCTAAATATTTCAATTGCAATGACGATGGTTTTGTTTAACTACCAGAAACACGAACTACAACTGCAGAATATGAACACACTGCTCTTTTACTACATCCAAGGTGTTAATATTTAAAGCTATACGATATTAATAGGAAATAATTAGAAGATGCATATTTCATGGATTTAATACTACAATTCTAAAGGTGCATCAGAGGAACACAATGTGTATTCCTTTAATACTTACAACGATTAGTGTTAAATTATTTCATGTTGTTGAAACAAAGATTAAATCATAATCTTATCATTTATTTTGAGGTTACTATAATGATGTTGTACAATGGTTATCATGGACTGATGATGCTGTACAACAATGTGCATGGCACTTGATAAGAAACTAATGTTTAATTTATGTCTACAGTTCTGCAAAGTAATACTATAGTTTAAAAACAAAAACAAAGTAACCGGAATGCAATCCTCTTGTGTTTTCAAGCCTGTTCAGGTGATAAAAAAATGTTATGAATGTTGAGCTGTTGGTACGTGTGAAGCAGAAATGTAGGATTATTTTTGTTTAACCATTGTTTTCTTTCTTTAATAATTAGGATGGTAACTCCACAATAGAAAGCACAGTGTGTAATTTGGTTCGCCTTCAACTGCAATATTTCAAGGAAGCTGAAAACATTCGAGATCTTCATCATCTAAGTCAAAAGATAACAATAACCATAACGAATGTAACTCTCGACATACTGGTGCCCATTTGGGTAGGGATCGGAAAGGTTTGTTTGTTGCAAACGACGATTAAGGCCAACATCTCCTAGAAAACAAGGCCTGAGCTATTACTATCTAGGCAATATGATCGCCTGAAAGAACATCGGTTGTTTTTGTTGCACATGAGGATGTATAGGTTTTTATTTAATAGAATACAAGTACAACCTGCAAGAGTGAAGTTTATTACAATTGTTATACGAAAGTGTAAATACGATATACACTACGTGATCAAAAGTATCCGGACACCTGCCTGAAAATGACGTTCAAGTTCGTGGCACCCTCCATCGGTAATCCTGGAAGTCAATATGGTGTTGACCCACCCATAGCCTTGATGACAGCGTTCACTCTCGCAGGCATACTTTCAATCAGGTGCTGGAAGGTTTCTTGTGGAATGGCAGCCCATTCTTCACGGAGTGCGGAACTGAGGAGAGGTATCGATGTAGGTCGGTGAGGCCTGGCAATAAGTCGGGGTTCCAAAACATCCCAAAGGTGTTCTGTAGGATTAAAGTCAGAACTCTGTGCAGGATAGTCCATTACAGGGATGTTATTGTCGTGTAACAACCCCGCTACAGCCCGTGCAGTATGAACAGGTGCTCATCGTGTTGAAAGATGCAATCGTTATCCCCGAATTGTTCTTCAACAGTGGGAAGCAATAAGATGCTTAAAATATGAATGTAGGTTTGCGCTGTGATCGTGCCACGCAAAACAACAAGGGTTGCAAGCCCCCTCCAAGAAAAACACGACCACACCATAACACCACCACCTTCGAATTTCACGCTGGCAGATGACGTTCACCGGGCATTCGCCATACCCACACCCTGCCATCGGATCGCCACATTGTGTACCGCGATTCGTCACTCCACACAACGTTTTGCCACTGTTCAATCGTGTAATGTTGACGCTCCTTACACCAAGCGAGGCGTCGTTTGGCATTTTCCTGCGTGATGTGTGGCTTATGAGCAGCCGCTCGACCATGGAATCCAAGGTTTCACACCTCACGCCTAATTGTCATAGTATTTGTAGTGGATCCTGACGCAGTTGGGAATTCCTGTGTGATGGTCTGAATAGATGTCTGCCTATTACTCCTTACGACCCTTTTCAAATGTCTGCGGTCTCTGTCAGTCAACAGACGAGGTCGGCCTGTACGCTTTTGTGGTGTACATGTCCCTTCACGTTTCCACTTCACTATCACATCACAAACAGTGGACCTAGGGATGTTTAGGAGTGTGGAAATTTCGCGTACAGACTTCTGACACAAGTGACACCCAATCACCTTGCCACGTTCGAAGTCCGTGAGTTCCACGGGGCGTCCCATTCTGCTGTTTCACGATGTCTAATGACTATTGAGGTCGCGGATAATGAGTACCAGGCAGTAGGTGGTAGCACAATGCACCTAAGATGAAAAACGTATGTTTGTGGGGGTGTCCGGACACCTTTGATCACATATTGTAGGTATTATGCTGAAGTACTGTACTCCTTACTGCGGGGTGGGGAGAATACAATCGCGCAAAACAAAGCATGTGTGTTCAAATTTCCAACAGACAAGAAGTGAAAATAAAATGAATCAGGGCAATCAGAACAGACAACTTCAATTCTACCAATAATTCTGTGATAAGTAACAACTAATATTTATCTGTTAATAATTTCTGCGAACTGTTGGTGTTTTCGTAACGTTGATAAATACGCTTATCAGCTGCAAGACATCAGTTTCTATACTTCCTTATTAATCTCTGTGTAACAATCATATAGTGATACTTCAGGTATAATGTATTATTGTAATTTTTGAGAACATCTAACCAAAACTGCTCTATAGGTCATTATATCATTTATATGCCATATTATATTATAGGTCCTATGTGACAATTTAACTACTGTGGTATAGCCTTCTTACTCTCTGGGTAACTATCACTGAGTGGCTCGTTAGGCTAAGTAAAATAATCAAATATTGCACTGTCACTTTATGGATGAGAGAGATTTAACGCGTAACTATTCTGTGCTTCATAATAACATTAGAAAATATCTTCAGCAGCCTTGTAACCTAATTCAACTTCGTTCCGTTACTTCATCACAAAGTGATTCTTCAGTAAGTAACTATTGCACTAACACCTTATAGGTAGTTATAGAGATTGTTTTTTATTCATAATAATATTGGCAAATAACCTTAACAGCCATATAACCTAGTTTACCTTCGTTCCATTACTTCATTGACATAACTATCACACAGTAGCCCTTTAGGCTAAGTAAATATTGTATTAGCACCCTTCTGGGAAGTTTTAAGTTGTAAAACAGCTTTGGACTTAATAATCAAATTGGCAGAAAAGCTTAGGAGCAACGTAACCTAACTCACTTTTATCCCATTACTTTAGTATCCATATAGTACCATCAAAGTAGATCTTTTAGGTTAGGTATTGCAATGGCATCTAATGGATATTTACGAGAAACTGTTTAAAATAAAACCTGTTTAAATTTATGTATGCATCAATACCTGACAAACGTTGCATAAAATAAGAGTTTGACATCACAAAATAAAGTTAGGTGTGCAGAATGAGTGGCCCATGTTATGGATTAAGGAAAGACTTAAGTTTTTCGTGGCACACTGCACTTTGCTTTTCCTTGCCTGCGGAAACTCCAGTTACGATGTTTTTTCTTGCCCTATGGCAAGGTCGTTATTTCATACTAAGTATGTAAATAACTAAGAATATAACGCGGTATGTTACGTTTATACACATGTTTCAATTAATGTGCTCCCTTTCCTTACTATATTTCATGTTTGTATGTTATAAGTACAATGTTTCTAAAGTCTCTAAGCTAAGGAGTGTTAACATTGGTTTCATCACGCTTTAATCAAAGACAAAGTTATTTAAAATTACCTATAAATTGGGTAGTCACAGTAAATTGCCGCATTAGTGAGTCATTTTTTTAGAATGTTATAAGATCTGAAGTCAGAAATAATAAATATTAACTTTAATACCAGCAAAGCAGAATTATTTTATTATACATACAACAATATAAACTTACAATGGCTTACACACAGTCACAAAATTACCGTCATACGTGTCTATTTTTAAACAGAAACACAAGCCCGGCTATGGTTTCTGGACTAAGACAATTTCTTTTCGTTTTTTATAGTATTGCCTATCGTAGAAAATGTATGTTCCAATAATGCTGGGCTTGCACGTATACACAAGTATCTACGAGCAAATGCTGTCAATTCCGGGTACTTGTTCTCTCTAGCTTTCCACAATTCACAGAACTTGCAGTCGAGGTTCTGCCAAATATCCGTCGAGCTGCGTAGAAACGTCTTTCTTATTTTGTGCTGGCTGTTGATATAAATACGTCAGAGCCATGTTGGTAACATTATTACCGCCTTTTAGATCAAGATCTTATGCTTCTTCTTCGCCAATGGTAGCTAGCCTGGTACGGATATACTCCAAACCTTTGGCTTCACAAGAGGTGCCTCGTCATCGTGGTCCTTATTCCGTGGATCAAGTAAAGGCGCAATAAGTCCAGAGATTGTTCATCTCTGTCAAGATCGCAGCGTTTACTCAGTTCTGCATTTATACACGTTTTTTACTCCACTTTTATCTGCGAATCATCCAATACTTTTGAAAATGATTGAATGCTATGCACACCAGAAAAAGTGCATCTCCACAGAAAACGGTTTCGCCATCTTGCGAGATTTAAGCAATTTCGCTTGTTCATGAAGTGCTCTGGTACGCACGAAGGCACTCCAACATCTCATATGTAAAGCTGCTACTCCCTGGATGAGCTTTTCTTGTTTGCTGACCACAGCCACGGAATTGCCCGACTAAGGTCTCGCTTTCTTACATAGCTAACCCAGAGTTTGGTGCTCGAGCCCCTTGTTTACCGCGAGTTGCAAAGAGTGGGCGTCGCGTCATACCATTGGCTACTTCAACTCAGTTCATGCATCGCACTGCGTTTACAATGTTTGCATTATTATTCACCACAATACCTGAAGTCTTCTCAGTTATGTTCTACAGCGCTAAGACGTTTCCCATCGCTTCAAAAACGTTGGTTGCTGTGCTCATTAAGAAAGGGCGTTTTTAGTGTATATAATCCGAGTATCCAATGAGATTTAAATCTATGACTGTGACAGGCAGATACGGGTGTTATGCAAGAAATGTCCAGAGTCTGGAGTGCAAAATACGTAGGAAACTTCCTACAGCACTTCCACAACTTATGGCCAGCCTCCTGTTCCCGGGTTCAAAGCCGGCGGAGGGCGTTGGATTTTTTTTCGGGCGTAAAAATCCTTAGCATGTCTTCCTTGGGAAGGGAAGTAAAGGCATCATCCAACAAATGTGGTTTTTACACGATGCTGCTTCAGCTCATTTCAGTACGATAGTTTTTAAGTTTCTGAATGATCGATTTCCGCAAAGATGGATTGGTCGAGGAGGACACATTGCATGGCCTGCTCGATTGCCCGATTTGTATCCAATGGATTTCTTCGTCTGGGGACATTTAAAGTCCTTGGTTTATGCGACTACTGTACCTGGTGTTGACATTTTGAGAGGACGTATTCAAAATGGATTTGACCAAATACGAAATACACCAGGAATTTTCAACAGAGTACGCCAGAGCATGGAGCGCAGGCTTACTGCATGCATTGAAGCAAGAGGAAGCCACTTGGAGTAATTTTTGTAACTTTCGATTTTGTATTGTAACTCTGAAATAAATTATTTTCAGACCCATGTTCCTGTGGATTTTTGTTTACTTTTTTGATGTCAACAACACGGCACTCACATATATGACACCAATAAAGACACACCTTGTAGAATGGGACGCTAAGAACTACAGCAGTTAAAGAGCGCCCACAAATAAAACTCATTTAATTTAATTTCACCTTCACATACAATATCTCCAGCTTCAGTGCGTATTCCTTACACACGTTATAGTCTAGTTCAATAACAGCCATGAGCTGAACGAAATCTAAGCAGGATACGAAGGAGAACGGCAGCTGAGACATCCCTGTCATTTTCGTCAGTGCCTGGTGGATGATTTTTGCCTGTTCCTGACGGCAGAGATGATTTTTATGGGAATTTGGAGTGGCGCGCCTTCTCTTTCTCTATGTCGGACTACACTGAAATCGAAGTTGTCGGAGTGAGGATAGTGATTTGGCTATGTTGTTCGTACTCTCCAGACATCAGCAGTCTCTGCACTGCTTTTCATTTCATCAGGATTTTCATTGCGTATGCTTCTGGTGTTAGACATTTGCCTTTCCGTGTATCTTCTTCAGATGAGCTCCAGTAGCTCCAATAGAACCACCGGCGGCACTGAAACTATTAGCTATTCCATCATTGCACAGAAGGCAGAAGCTGTGTTACGTTGACGTTCGGCATACTGACACACCAAACTTTCCTATGCACGATGCCTGCTCGTTGCTGTTCAGTGTCCGGTCATTCTTACTCAGCTACACAAACAGCGCTTAGTTTGACCTGCATGTACTATTAAGACTGGAAATGCATGTCTTTTTATGATATAAGTATTCCCTGCTATCAGCAAGACTCGAACCCCAATAGCCCATAGAGAAGCCCACGCTCCATTCGGCTACACCAGGTATGCCGTTGGAGAGGAGGCTATCCCCAACACTATGTCTGTAGTAATACTTGGTCCCATGGTTTCCACGAGTCAAAGGGTAGTCGGAGGAGAGGTGCATACGTCACGGTAGCAATAGGGCATCAGTGGGGAACTGGCTATCACATGAATGGAAAATAAAAGGTTCTTATTACTAAAAATTTGTTTTATTTGGAACAAATGACATTTTGCCCCTAGGAAAGTAACAGTCAGGATTAACCAGCTATTATTTTGTCAATATTTCCTTCAATAGTAGATGCATTCAATTTCAGCATAGCGCATAAATTACAGTCACTAATTCTAGATCTGCTTTTGTCCTTAACATTTTTCATAAGTGAAAAGAAGTGTTCGTGCACATATTTAGCTCCAAACATTGTTACCATACGCTCACAGAAATTGGCAAAATTGGAGAATGATTCTTTATTTAACATTTTATATATATAAATCCCCACCTTTCCACAATTGTGTGGATCGGAATTCTGCACCTCTGATTGTAAGTGATCAGGAACCTCTTCAGGACTGACAGAAAATGGTTTGCTACAAATATGAAGTTCACAGTCCATTGAGAAACACATGACCAAGTCTTGTTTCAAACATCGAGTGAACTCTAACATTTTCTGCCACTTAGGAATCGGGTAAACTGCATTATTAAAGACATACTTCAAATATAGAAAAGAACTTAAATCTGCACTTTGAATCTGATACTTCTAAACATTCAAATTATTCATAAAGCATTTTGGTACATCTATCATGTGAACGATTTACTGATATTGCCCTTGTAGCACCACGTTGAGGCGGTTTAAGTGACCACAGAGGTCACCAAAAATGCCAGGCTCACAACACATTGCTCGTCATAAAGCTGTGGAATTAAAACTTCTTGTTTACTCAAGGGGGCGTCTACAAAAAAGAATAAAACAAAACAAGAAACGATTAAGAATATTTCCCCTGCTTAACCATCTAACTTAGTTGTAACGTGCTAGGTCTGAATAATCAGTACCAATATTTGATAGATATTGGTGAATGAATCTATGACGCAAAGGATGTAATTTAATTAAGATTCACAGTTTTCACCACCACAGACATCACATTCTCTAAAGTTGCTGCCTGGGCACACAATACTTCTCTATGAATAACAGAGTGCGTTACCTTCACAGATTTCCGAGGAACACAATGTATTCTAAAAAACACAGCACAACCTGCGCGATAACCTAACACGGAAGGTGCACCATCCATTGTGATTGATACCAGATTTTCCCAGAATAATTCATTCTTATAGGTTATGATATAAACATATCTTCTCCAGGAGTTTGCTCCTGAAGCGGCACGAGATCCAGAACTCTACCAGTATATTAAGTTCAGAGTCAACACCTCTAATATATACCGCTGAGAGATATCTTTGAGATCTGAAGAGATCCCAAAGATCAGATAGCTTATATTCTTGATGTCACTGTGATGGTTCTGCCTAAAGGTATGTTTTGAAATGTCTCTACCATGGCAGGAAAAATTTACTCTACAATATTAGCGAGGCACGTTTTAATAAACATTCCTTCTGTAAAGGGCTTATTTGCTTCAGGTATTAATTTAGTCACCTTGTAACTTGCACGTAGCAATTTGATGGCTGCATCCTTCTGCTTTTGTCGTTTATTTAAAACCTCCTTGGAACCTGGATCTTTCTCGTTGTGCTTTAGTTGGTTGTTTAAGAGTTCCATTTGTAGTTCGTTGAAGTAACGTGTACGCGCAGCAGTAGAAAGTACGTGGTCATTATACTGCTAAAAATGACAGTTTTTAAAACACCTCCTAATATTATACTGTGAAAGCATTGTTAGCTGCTTATGACAAATTAAACAACAAGATTTACTACTGTGAAACGTAAAGAAATATTGTTCCTCCTAAGAAGGATGAAATGTGTACCGCGACATGCCGTCAGTGTTTCTCTGACCACCTGAAGGTTTGTTTACCTGTACAGGTAACTGCCCAACTACAGCGTGAATTGCTTATCGCTTGGAACGACGTGTTGTACTGTGGCTTCGCGCCAAGACCAGGTGGAATGAGGGATAGAGGGGAATGTTACTCAGCGACACTACACGGCATACCTGAGCTACATTATCTGCGAAGTTTCTTGTATGAACGTTTGTAACCGTTTCCGCACGAATTCCAAACGTATTCAAAGAAATCCCTGTTTATCGTCTACACGTTTTCAGAAACGTTTATTAAAAAATACACGATTTGTAGGTACACAGGAACCCGGAAAACGGATTACACCCCGAGCCATAATTTAAATTATTACGAAATAAAAATTCATAAATTCAGAAGGAAATGTGTTAGCTAGCTTATGAAACGACAACGAGAAATCATTTCATAAAACGGATTTCTGGAAAATGCAGAGATTTTAGAGTTCACATGTAAGCAAATTAGGAGAAAGGACCTTTCAAAATCTTAAGGGTTTACCACCAGAATACTACTTGGCATCATTTATTAATATCTCCTTAAATAGGACACTTTGTAATCAGGATGTTATGATGTATGCATGTATCGACAGCAGGAACACGTATTCCGAAATAATGCAACCGCATTTTCATTATATAAAAAACAAATATTTGCTACTCACCATCGTGCTATGGTTTCGCAGAAAACTTCATGTGCGAATGCTAAATAGCGCAATCACCTGGCCTATTATGTTTAAGAAATACTTTCTTCATAAATCTATAGAATAATTATTTCTACACGAAACTACACGTTTTAATGCAATGAAACCTCTTTTTAAATTGCAGTCAACAAAAAATGCATAATTTTGGAAAAATCGTCATTGGTTTGAGGTTCGTATTTTACTAGCTCAAGTTTTGTAATGAACTTTATTGTGGAATTGAGTTGAGAACATTTTACTGTTACATATATAATCCATTTCATCTCATATTAAGGTGCATAAAATTAAATTCATTTGGGTCTATCTATTAATCGGTCTAATATACATTAAATCGCGCTAATATCTAAGACAGATATTGCAAATGATGCGTTCCTTAGCGACAATACTACCATTTAAGGAACAGCTGCTTTTTTTAAAGTAGTCAATTTAAGTTCTATTTTGAAAGTTTAACTTTAACAACTATTTTGATCTTGAAATAGGTCACTTAGGGTGTAAAGGATGACGTTCTTTGCTTCACAAGGAAATTATTGCTATATATTTGGCATTATCTACTCTAAAAATTACTTAAAGGGAACAACATTAGATATCTACGATTGCTTCTGTTAGTTGAATTAGACCCAATTAGACACTTATGCTTTATAGAAACAGATTTCTATAGCTTTATTACTAGGGTAGGAATTTTGATGACTTAAAAATATTTGAACAAGATGTATATTATGACTTTGTTTTAAAGGAATGAAATAATAATTTCAAAAACTGACTTAAACTTAGAGTTTTAAAATTTATTACTATTACTTTACATAAAATTACATGGGTGTAACTGCCAAGCAAATAGAAAAAGTAGGTATAAGAATAATGATCAGACAATTTACAAAATTAACTGAAACGTATATTTTTTATGTCCTTGTTTGAAGAATGTGAAAAGAAAATTAAGAAAATTGCTTTCGAAGTAGGTCTTATAAAACTAGCATTAAGTCTTTTGAGCTCTCAGATTATACAGCATTCATTGGGAATGAAGAGGACTTCACAGCGTATGCCACAAAACAAGGACAAAGACAATATCACTCTGACTATTGCACTCATTAACGCGATAAAAGGAAAATTGAGCACTCTAATCCCTAGTTTGGGACACTAATATATAACTGTAATTATACCTACTCCCCTACCAACCTCTCCACTCGCAAGCATCCCTTCTACAATAACCATTAAATAGAAACGTGATTCTTTGTTTACTTTCTCTACCACGTTCATTTGGTAGAGATTCATCTGGACAATTGCATTACAAAGTGAAGATTGCAGGACAGCAAAGTACTGGAAAGCAAGACTGCTAATGACTAGTGTCAAATGCAGCACTATATAAAACAACAACATTTGATAGAGAAGATATTGCATTCCACCCCAAAAATAGATATCGAGTATTCACCGGAAATATGTTTTGAGGTTCCCTGGACATAAAAAGCCGTTTTAAAAACAGATCGCGTGGGTGGGTGTGTGTGTGAACAGCATAACTCAATGAAATGTCGAATAAATGACAAATATGGTATATAGGTTCAGTACCTCCATAGATGCGACACGAAGATTTTCAAGAGAATCCTTACACCCATAACTCCTTTATATGGAACATTTTTCAATTCTTTTTATTTTCTGTCGCACACAAAACAAGTTCCCACATTTTATTCCCCTCTTCTATCATGTCCTATTATGTCCGTTTATATTCCCTGAGCGCTTTGGCTACACTTTTTACTGAAACACCTGCAAACTCGCATGTTAATTCGGTAAAATCCACTACTGTAAGTGTCAGGTATCTTTCTCATTGTAAGTTGAATACATTAAGTATTATTTGTTTTTCGCCACTTTATAACGGTTTCCCGCTTTTGTGGTTGAATAGTTTATTCGCACTACACGCACCTTCCTCTGCCATGAAAACTCAAATACCAACTGACTAAATCACAAGACTTGACCTGAGCCAAGCATGCGTGTGCTAGGTATTAAGAATGACTGTACGCCTATCATATTCCCTGTGTTATGCAAAGTGTTTATTGGGTACTCAGATAGCACCTCTGGGAATTCATTGCTGCATTTCTGTGAATGCAAGAGAATGGCAGTCATTCATACAGTTGGTAATTAACAAGCAAGATACTCTCAGCGTTAGTGCAATAGCAGACGCCATTAAGAAAATAATATTTTGTAAACCTTTAGCATCGAGTTATTATGATAACCCCAATAAAATGTGCAATTCTACACCTTTCCCAACCAAATATTTCATGATTGCAATATATTTATAAATAAACTATTTACATTGCCGTAAGAGGCTGTGCGATAGACAGAAACGTACTACACCAAAAATGTAGACAATGTAGACCTCTTTAAATCACAAAATTTATTCCAAATAACTTTTTGTGGCGTCAGCCACTTTCAAGATATCCCTTATTAATGGTTCGAATTGTTCAACACTTGTCATTCTTTTCAGTTCTGTCGATTTCCACCTGTTTCTCGCGATTGCATGGAAACAGTATGTAAGACTAAGATATAGTGTCCAGTTCTAAAGTATTTGACTATGGCTATTCCCTTTGTATGTATAACGATACCAACCATACCATATGATATCTATATTTCGATTAAAATGAAAAAGATAGAAAAATAAAGTTTCGCAAGAATAATTTATATACTCACCAATAAACGATAGAGAGTACGAAAGTCATGTGAATGTAACACATCAGAATTTTTTCTAAGAACGAAAGTAAAGGATGCATGAAGTTACGCTTATTTCTCAGTTCAAGTGTGAAATTTCTGATGCCTGAAAATTTATTGAGTAATATGAAATTCTTTTTTCGCAATGTAAAAGCAAGAACATGACTGAATAAAGGTACAGAGGTCAAGAAAATGACCAAATGCTATTAAATGGTAAAAATATCCTAATATAATGCGGCATAAGACCTAATAAACCTGTATTTACACAATCAGAGACCCATGATAAGGATTTATCTCCACGCTAGCCATGCCTATGCTGCAACTATTAAAAGATGAATGTCATCAGAATCCATGCCGTGTTTATAACCATTACTGGCGCAGCAAAATTCCGTACTTGTAATTGGACAACCCTGAAGCAGCAGAAGGGGATTGGTGTTGGGTTTATTTCTCTTCTCTCTGGAGCGCAGTGGAGGATCATTTTTCACAGCTGTTGATGACAGTTGAGGATTTTGCAGTGATTGATGTAAATTTCACACAATGATCTCTCGCTCCTGATTGCTATTCTACGATTATTTCCTACTCTTTTGTTTATTCATTGATTTGCAGATCGTAACGAAGGGTTAAAATTTAATGAATGAATTTACCGCCGAGAAGTATACAATGCCTCGTAGCACTTTGCTGTAACACCAGTTGCTTTAATGGATAGGCGTAAAAGTGTGCTCAAACCTCTTAGTCTTTATTAAAGAATATAAAACATTCATCATGTTTTGTGTTCCACGTACTTTATAATTAGGAGGTAATAACCGCTGATTGTTGCTGTAAAGCCGGAAATACGCTGTCTACTTGGACCCTGAGAACATGCAGCCTCGTGTCCCTCAGTTAGCAGCTTATATCCTGCAAATATGGCCGAAATGTGCAACTATGGAATGAGTGTTACAATTTCGAATATTATTAAAATAAACACAGTACTTATACAATGTTTATCCTAATTTTTAATCCATTTTACCCCCAATTTAACATCTTAAATCATATCGGCGGCTTTGCCTTTGGAATTGCTGTTCATCGGCGGTGATGTTCACTAATTTTACTACTGTGTGTCTTTGGGTTTGTTTGCGTTAAGTTTTCTTTATAAACATAAATCTCACACACAAATTCATACTCTCACTCATACTTTCAGACTCTAGGGAGTATTTGAAACAATCCTGGCTAAATAAAATTTTCCATCATACGGCTAGGAATCGAAGCCGAGACCTCTTGATTTGGAAACTAGCATGCCAATCACCACACCAAAGAGGCAGTCTATATCCTAATTGAGGTATAATGCTAACATATATAACTATATTTGCTGAATTAAGTGTGTACTAAGCACATACATTCAATGTCTTTTTTCCATCTTCACGCTTAGATACCCAGTTAAAGGAAGTATTGTCCCAAAGCAGATATTCGATATGGATATTTCACTGAAGATACATGTTTCAAGGAGAATTGAATTTGAAACATCTGAGGTGGTAAACCTACTCTCTTAGGATTAGGGTTAGTCAGACGAAAGGGCCTCCAGTCACTGGAGCACAGCAACAACCTTTGTGCTTCCTTGGGAGGAAGGGTTGAAAGGGAGACCCGAAGGTTTCGGACGACAACGCGCGCTAGCAAGGTCGGGATCCCTAACGTTTCCAATATAACATCAATCCCTTAAGTTAGAAAATTCATGGAGAAAGGGAACCACTGCAGTATTCGCCTACCTATCTGTGGAAACCACTAAAAACCCACACTGAGTGGCCGTTACGACTGGAATTGAACTTCGGATCTACCGGATGCGAGACTCTCACGTTACCGTGCAGCCATCTCTCTCGGTATCACAAGACTTTCTCTACCCATTACCATATCAAAAACATCCTTCATAACTATACTCCTTGTATAAATATATATACACGTATATGCAGTGCCTTTCTTTCACACTGGCCACCGCACGGCAGTTCGCGCTTGGGCCGCTGCAGCTTACGCCGAAATAGATATAAATCTCCGCAACCACCTCACGTCCATATAGGGTTACAATTACAATGATAATAAGCACATACCTTATTATAAAGGATGTTGGAAATTTGTCCATTTTGTATCTACACATCTTTTCAGGAAAATTTCATTCACAATCGAAGGTTTAATATCTGAAACTGAATGAATTTCTCACCTAATGTTTTCTTCTAGTTTTCCAATGCATGGTGTTTGTTGCATACACTATTTTTAACGTGATCATCAGAGTCGATTAACTTTCAGTAATTGGATTTTCTGAAATGTCAATGATCAAGTAATTCACCCACGCTTAGTAATCTTCTCTGACGAAGCATGGTTCCATTGTTTATTCCGTGGTTGTGTGGGTACATAGGGTAATCTCAGAAACCACTCAATCGATTTTGATAATTATTTCATCATTAAAAAGCCTAAAGTATGACATGACGTATAAAACATCATCTAATTTCATTTCATAAATTAGTAACTTGTAATTAATGTCGTTAGCATATTAGTAACCTTCGGTTAGAACGCCGTGCTTCATAGGCAACTTCTCCGCCACACGTGTACTACGCTACGTCCTTACCCTTACAGCTGGCACTGGTTTCAAAAGAATGACGTAACACTGAAATGAACACTGAGTACTTCCACATAAGTATAGTTGGAAATCTAAGTGGTTAAATGACAAAATCTTATTCTAATTGGCATTATTCTGAATCTACTGCACTGCGTTTTCATATTATTTATGTGTTCCTTCGGAATTAGCCTGCCAAACTGCCTAATATCCGGTGCAGTAAATTTTTTCCCCCCAGAGTTGCGATTCAGATAAAATAAAACACAGTTATTTTTACTTTCTTTACTATACACATAGTAGGTAGAGTATGAATTGCATTCCACCCTAAAATTCGATATCGAGACTTTACCGAAAATACATGTTATGAAGCCCCTGAATAAAAACACATTTTTGGAAAAAGGCGCGTGTGTGTATGCGTGTGTTTGTATCACACACACTACACACAATGTTTTATTACGCATACATATTGGGTTTTTCTAAAACTCTTGTTTTATTCAAGGGGCCTCAAAATATCTAATTGGGGTGCATTCTCAGTATAGAATTTTCGGGTGGAATGCAATATTTACTCCACCTACTAGTTACGTGATAAAAGTTTGAAAATGAAAACACTGTTGTATTCGTACATGGCGGTTAGTAAGACTTCAGCCTGAGTAAACTCTAATATACATACGGAATATTTCCCAAACGGTTAATGTTACATACATTTGCTTGACTTTTTCTCAGGGTTTCTCATTTAAACAAAAATTATAAAAAGTTCAATAACGAAGAGGATTTAAATAGACTCTTTGCTAAAACTCCTTAGCACCTTTCTGAGAGAATACAAAATTGCAAGCTTATTTTCCACGTAAAGGGTTGCGTGGTGTGATGTTGCATCTTTGAAAGATTTTGGTTATCATTCGATTTATTTTTTAGTTTTTCGGTTATATTGTTACTAGAGAGACAAACACATGCCTGTTTCTTATCTATGTACCTTTAAGATTTGCCTGTTTTTATTTAGTGAGTCTCTAAACTTTAATTTTTATTGAAATCCTGATACAGATTTTTGAGCCAAAATGTCTCCTCTACCTACCACAAGCCAGCGGTAGAGGGAGCCAAATAAAGAAAAAATTAAAGAAAGAAATTATAAAATTGTCTGCATATTTTGTGTGTATGTGTGTGTTTGTCTCTCTCTCTTTTTCCCTCACACACACACACACACACACACACACACACAACTCAACAACATAATTCAAAAACAAAAGTTTAGATACTTACAAAATTTCACACTTACATCAGAGTCGTTTTAAGAATGAAGGGGGGGGACTCCGGGAAAGTCAATCCCAACAACCTATAAATGAAAATCATATTTTTCCCCTCTAAAGCAGCTCTGAGCATTTTGATTAAAACGTTTCATATTTAAGATAGTATTGTTGCGATGGTGAATAATATATATTGACTTAATATGTGAATAGCTCAAAGTTTTCTTCATTCGCCTTGATTTTATTACTAATGGGAAACCATAAGCGCCAAATAAAAATTGCTACAGAAAAGAACGTACACGACCTGTGACAATTTTTTTCCTGATATTAGGAATTTCCGGAACACTAAACTTGTAGTAGTATGTTTAGATTTTCCCAAGTTTACGTAGGGTCAGCACCAAGCTGATCATATTTGAGAATACGCATATTTTTCATATTGGGCATGTAATCAATTTCTTATTTCTAATTTGAAGCCTTTCTGGACAAAAATGTATATTATTAACATAACATAATAACGCAGCCTAAAGCTCACGTAATCTCAAAGGAAAACTATCTGTAATGCTGTGGTTTAAGGATATTGGTTGTCACCTTTATGGTCCGCATTCAGACACTATCGTTGGGCTGTAATAGACATCTATGAAACTTGTTGACTCTTTTTAAAGTCAAATCAAGTAAAAATACAATTACTTCTAAGTGTCCCGAAATTAAGTGAACTTCGCGAAAAGTGGTAATCTATAAGGCAGCCACCAATGAGGTTACGTAAGTAACGTTATTGTAATTTTGGGAGGATTAAGTATACCATGTTCCCTTTCCTTTTTGAATCCAGATGTGTGAAATTGCATGCCACTTACATCTGAGTACTCTAGTAATCGATTATCTATATATTGAATAAGAGTGAAGGAGAAACTTTCTCAATAAAGCCGCCTTCCTTTGGTGCTGCTACTGTAAATGGGTGTGGTTTCATGAATATGCTCTCAAAGGTCTGAGCACTTAGCGATGACAGCTACTGGGGGCGTCTTCTGTGACCAACATATCTTAAGTATGTAGCATTGGAGCGCCCTGTTTAAGTATTTTCCCTATAGCTAGCTAAAGGTTAAAAATTATTAATGGCAACTACAGATCATACATAAAGACATACTGACCAGGGTTTCTCTCTAGTGCAGTGGGATGCTATAGATTTCTGTGAGAGACGGAAGAAAATGTACTCCAATATTTTTTGTTTGTACGTTGTAATCTAGGTCACATTAAAAGGGTTTTCACTCCAAAAGTAGGGACATTAGGTGGAGAGGAATGCGTTTGTACTGAAACAGCTTTAATTCTGTATTACATAGTGAACTTTAAAAGTAATAAAACAAAACAAAGGGCAAATGTATCAATGATGATCATAGGTCTTTCCCATGTAACGTTCGCTTCCAGCTCTTGTGCACTATGAAGCTCTTTGGAAAATACCTTGAGTGGATTGAACAAACATTAGCGTATTTTAATATTTAGACACTATGTAACGAATGCTTCATATAGTTATGAATTTCTATAGCTTAAAAGGTGTTCTGGCAGCTTTCAAATTATTGGACCTGCTTTTGGAGGAAGCAAGAAAAGGCGCATAAAGTTAACTCTCCAAGTGGGACGTAGGGTGTATTATATGTGTTTCATTAAAATAGACTCGGCTTTCCTTAGTGAAAAAGTAACATACACAGAAATAAATGTACACACATTTAGAGCAAAAATATAAAAAGTCGCTTTCTGCTTAGATCGTAGCCTATTATAATGATAACGTAAGTTATTCATTCAAAATAAAAACTTACCAAAGTTTTCGGCCATATATTTGTTAAATGTATACACATTAAGTCTAAAGCGTTGCTTCGAACAAATAATCATTGTTATATTTTGGGCATGCTACCGATACAATGTTCCTAACCCCATAGCTTCGTGATCTCAACGCCCGATGCTCCACTTGGCTTGTTGCCCTATTCACGTAATCGATATAGCCGGGGTGGCCTACATTCATATTTTAGCGCTTTGTGACACATGCATTACCAAATTAACTGTTCATTTTGGGTTAACATTGCGGGCTTAAGATTGCAGGTTTTCATTCTCTGCCAAGTGAAATGTTGCAAATATCTTCACTCTTGAGTTATAACATCCAGAACACATATGGATTTAAAACAACAATTCTACGAATATATGTCTTCCACAGGCGCTAAATTAATACATAAAATAGTAGGAGTAGTAGTGATAATGGTAGTCGTAAGCATAGTGTTAGAAATAGGAGTAGCAGAAACACCATTAGTATTATTATTATTATTATTATTATTATTAGTAGTAGTAGTAGTAGTAGTAGTAGTAGTAGTAGTAGTAGTAGTAGTAGTAGTAGTAGTAGTACTAGTACTAGTATAATAGTAGCGAGTCGTGGTGGTATTAGTAGTAAATGCGATGGCAGTAAAAACAGCTGAGGCACTTAGTGATGGTAATAGCAGTGTTTTTTTTTCTCGAATAGAGAAACAATTTTACGAAGACGCCTCTTATCAGGTAAGTTGGATTTTTACCTACTAAAAAGCCCATGCTAGGAATCAATGAGAGATTCCTCTTGGAACTGCCCAGACGGCAAATAGCAGCGGTAATACTAGTGGTGGTGGAGGTACTGGTAATAGTAGTAGTAGTAGTAGTAGTAGTAGTAGTAGTAGTAGCAATTCTGGTGACGGAGGTACTAGGAAGCAGTGATAGGAATGTTGGCAACAATAGAAATAATAGTGGTGATGGGGATGCCGATTTGATTATTAGTGATAATGGTAGTGACTAGTCATACCTTTATTTAAAGCTTTCCTGACTACAGCATTTACAAAACCCTTCTGGAGTATCCAACAAGGCACATGTCGACGTTTCTACTACCAATCTTTCGAGTGCTGTCACTGTTCGCCCTATCAGGACGATGTGCTAAGATAGACGCGTGTACTCGATACTTAGACCCCAAAATGGGTGGTGAAATTTTAGCCAATTGAAGATGCAGGCACACTGTTATTGGCGTGGGTAGCCAATGCGAGGAGATGGTTTATGATTAATCCAGTTTACGGTGCGAAACAAAACGAAGAACAATTTCGGGTTGCTATTAGTGATGAGCCATAATTGAATCGTCACAAAAGTCATAGCTCATCATTGATAGCTTTCCAATATTGCTCTTTGTTTTGTTTCCGTACCGATAACAATAACCTAACTGGTGGATTGAGGGCCAGCACAATTGTGATAGCTAGCGGACCTAAGCTCGATGTGTTCAGTCGCTGAATTGGATATGATGAAGATTGCAGGGTGACCAGTATAATTAAAGTACTCTGAAAGTAAGGAGATAATGCTTACACCTCCATGGCTCAACTTCCCTTGTACACTGTGATTAATTCATTTTTCAATTTATGTTATGTTAAGGAATTCTATTTTGCAGTCCTCAGCTTTTGCTACTGGTGGAGTTGCTCTTTGGTTACCGAAGGTATTGCATGCCATGTGGGATACGCGATGATGCCTTAAGACATGTTCTAGGATTGTAATCACCAAGAAGGGTGCTCCAATGGATAGGGAAATTCTAGTAAACTTTTGTGCCTAATTTCATGCTCCTCATAGGAAAGCGATGATGCTTCATTGAGAGAAGACGCGTCCTACAGAATAAGTAGACCTGTCAGCTTCTGCAGCCATGAAAGACGTGAGCTTGCGGTCATGCCTCACGTCTCGGAGGGGTATAAAAAGAAATTATCAAGACTCGAGAGATGAATAACTTTAAGAGAAACGGCATCCCTGATCTTACTATGGAGTACAACGAGACTGGAGCCCGTGTAGACTGGTCTTGATGTTTTCTCTAAAGCTAGGCCCTTCCACAGGAGTAAATGAATACGAGGCAGTTCTGCGGGATGTAGCGCTTTGTTAGAAGAAGACTACCCTACTTTTGTCCTGTTTTATGTACATATTCGAACATCTACACCATTCTTGGATTAGACGGAGGGGTCTCTCTCGTGATTTTAACTTCAGATGTTTGAAATATGTGTAGAGTATGTGGATGACCTGGTTGGTAGCCCCAGCTGAATGAGTTTGTAAAAGACGCCTGAATTGCAGGACGTTGAGAAGGCCTTCTCGACTTCCACATTATATGGTTCCAATGTATGCTCTGTTCTAGAAACCATGGGCATTAACACGCAGCAGCTGCTGGGTGTCGAATACTCGGGAAGGAACCAAACTGATTGTCGGATAGGGCTTGTATATCTCCCAGTAGTGGGGACAACCGGGAAAGTGCTAGCCTCTCGAAGGCTTTAGACAGGGTACCCGGAGGCTTGAAGCAATGTCTTTCCCCGGTTTTAAGAAATCCTGTTAATCGGACCTCCCTCCACAAGCTTGGAAAGTGACTAAGGGCCAAACGCATATTGAAGACCTTAGTCAGAAAGAGCGCAACCTTGTTAACTCGTTTGAACCCGCTGCCTTTTTGCGGTTTACGGGAAAGTAAACGATTGCGCTTTGGATTCAATAGATAAACAATGGGAAGGCGATCCATCTTGCCTCCGGGAGAACGCAAGTATAAGAGTGTCGTTCTGAGGGCCATCTTTAGGCCATATGGTCCGCTCAAGATAACCTGAAAATACTTTTTCTTTGTCTTGGAATCGTAGGTGAGGCCTTCGGTGCATGGAAGGGGGAGGTATGTTAACCCCTGCGGTTAAGGAGTTTCTCCACATCTCCAACAATTTAAGTTCATTCTCATCAATCCTTCCTCGCTCATATCCTGTGCTCTCAGAGTTGAATATGAACCTCTTGGTGACAGCCCTTTAATAGACCTTGATTAAGTGGCGTGCATGACGCTACTAGTGTCGGTAGTGATATTTAAGCCGATAAAACTTTAAATTCATCTGTAGGGATTTTAAATACCCTAAGAGTAAATGATCATTTAAAATGATCAAAGCATATTAAAATGTATATGATATGTAAACAAGTTTATTTGAAAGAAGAAGGAGAACAAACCAACTTAATGAAAAAAAAAACTTGCCCATGTGTGGTACAAAATAATGTAAATATCTTTGTAATTAAATGTGAGTTATCTAATTTGTGTGTATCAAAATATATTTGGAACTACTACGTTATGTTTAGTGTTAATATTATGTTTAAATGTGTTAACCAACAATATATATAAAAATATATATATATAAAAATCAGTAACGCATTGTTGGTCAACATGAATCAACAGGATAGCGGTAGGCAATGAACTTATACTTAAAATGGTGAAAACGATGAAAACTGAAAATAAAATCCACGAATCATAAAGCCATCCGCGTATGTATAGTGATAAAACATATACAAAAGTGATTAACAAGGATTGTAACAGGTACTGTATAATCAAATAATAAACCAAAGTAAACAGGAACGCAAATCTGAGAAAGTATAAAATATGCACAAAATTTATGAGTGAAGAAACTCGTAATCAACATAAGTTATATTAGTAGTTAAAAGGTTACAAAGAAATAATCATGAAAAAAACACATGTTAAGTAAAATTTAATAATTATAAATCTTTTCAAGTCATTATTGACAGAAAATCTGTTTTGCAAATTATGAAATGAATGAATTTAGTATGAAACAATCTACTTAATTTTAAGTGCACGTTCCTGTTCAACTATCGTATGCAGACCGACACAACTGCCCAATCCTGCATTAAGTGTATGAATAATAGATATTGCTAAGGGTAACACCGAGAAAAAGTAATAATACAGGGTGGACCATTTAAGTTGAGACTGTACAATATCCCCAAAACTAAGCAATGTAGAAAGAAATGTCTTTAATAAAATTTGCTTGGTATTATGAGGGAAAGTAAATACCATTAGTTGTGTTTTGTTTGGAGGACATTATGATAGACATGTAAGTATCAATTTAATTTCTTGTAGATGGGAACTTACAATTAGGATCAAATTAAATTGATCCTAAAATGACCATCACAACGTCCTCCAAATAAAACAATTACAACACTTAGTTCTGAAAATATTGTACAGTCTCACGTTAAACTGTTCACCCTATATAAAGTCATTATTTCAATTCTACTTGCCATAGCAAAGGCTTCGATACATATCTATAATAACAGTTTCATATGTTTCCATGAAAACTAAAGTTCAACGACCATAACTCAAATTGTAAAAACCAGATTCTCGGCTCTACATCGGAACGTGTAACGACTGAGCCCAGCAGCAACCTGTTTCAAGATTGGTGACCGACTGCCGAGGTCATACCATAATTTACACCCATCCATACATGCATTGGCCTACGCCACAACCATTTCAAGCCTGCTGTCTTGCCAGGAGCGCTGGATCAGGAGAAGGTCAATCAGTGGGGGGCATGAGAGCTGACGTATGTACGAGTACAGCGAAGTTATGTGCACTTTTCATCATTATGCTGGTGAATGAAGCGACCGTGGTCTCCTGGGATCGGATATCTGTAATTGTTTATTTTTTATTTATGGACGCTCTTTAATTGCTATGGTTCTTAGCGTCCCATTCTATATTGGGCGTGAAAGGCCGGAAATTTTGCTAAAAGACCTCTTTATCGGGCTTGATGTTCTTTCTATTCTTAAGGAATTTTACGTACGAAAAAATCCATCGCCCTCCATTGCGGTTTCAATCCGCAACCTCGGGAACTAGAGGCTAATGTGATATCTCTACACCACGGAGGACGATGGTGTACTAGTAGTAACAGTAGTACTGTAGTGGTAGTGGTAACTCTGGCAGCATATCTTCATCAAACTGCAATAGTAGCAGCAGTAGAAAGAGCAGCAGCTACAAAGAAAGAAACGTTATCAGTAAAAATGACGAGAATTCCATGCACTACAAAATCCCAAAATATGAATTCATGCACTATCAAACTACAATACATGCACGATCAAGTGAAAAACACATTAAAATATGTATA